>CM075062.1:79586844-80196616 GCA_037428765.1 Rubia yunnanensis | reverse complement strand
AAAAGATGATAAAACTCCGTCCTTCAAATTTTAATAAGCTCTTGTACATCTTGTATAGTAAATTGTAGATGATTACTTATAAGTAAAGGGGGATCATTCCAGATGAACATATGGAAAGTTTTGTGGGATCGTACCAGTTTCTTTGTCATGACTAAGAGTAATCATGAGTTTGATTGGGTGATGACAATGCTCCCATCCCCGAACCGGGGCTATATTCCATCCTTTTTGGAGTATCCCATTAATACCCTTACTATAAGCGTTATGAGAAAGATCATTTCCACCATATGGAATCACATGAAATTTAATATTCTTGGTTTTTTATGAAATTAAAAGCTGATAAAACTCCGTCCTTCAAATTTTAATAAGCGCTAGTACATCTTGTATAGTAAATTGTAGATGATTACTTATAAGTATAGGGGGATCATTCCATATGAACATATGGACTGTTTTGTGGGATCGTACCAGTTTCTTTGTCATGACTAAGAGTAATCATGAGTTTGATTGGGGATGACAATGCTCCCATCCCCAAACCGGGGCAACATTCCATCCTTTTTAGAGTATACCATTAATACCCTTACTATAATCGTTATGAGAAAGATCATTTCCACCACATGGAATCACATGAAATTTAAAATTCTTGGTTTTCTATGAAATTTAAAGCTGATAAAACTCCGTCCTTCAAATTTTAATAAGCGCTAGTACATCTTGTATAGTAAATTGTAGATGATTACTTATAAGTATAGGGGGATCATTCCGGATGAACATATGGAATATTTGTGGGATCGTACCAGTTTCTTTGTCATGACTAAGAGTAATCATGAGTTTGATTGGGGGATGACAATGCCCCCATCCCCGAACCGGGGCAATATTCCATCCTTTTTGGAGTATACCATTAATACCCTTACTATAAGCGTTATGAGAAATATCATTTCCACCACATGGAATCACATGAAATTTAATATTCTTGGTTTTTTATGAAATTAAAAGCTGATAAAACTCCGTCCTTCAAATTTTAATAAGCGCTAGTACATCTTGTATAGTAAATTGCAGATGATTACTTATAAGTATAGGGGGATCATTCCAGATGAACATATGGAAAATTTTGTGGGATCGTACCAGTTTCTTTGTCATGACTAAGAGTAATCTTGAGTTTGATTGGGTGATGACAATGCTCCCATCCCCGAACCGGGGCTATATTCCATCCTTTTTGGAGTGTCCCATTAATACCCTTACTACAAGCATTATGAGAAAGATCATTTCCACCACATGGAATCACATGAAATTTAATATTCTTGGTTTTTTATGAAATTAAAAGCTGATAAAATGCCTTCCTTCAAATTTTAATAAGCTCTAGTACATCTTGTATAGTAAATTGTAGATGATTACTTATAAGTATAGGGGGATCATTCCGGATGAGCATATGGAATGTTTTGTGGGATCGTACCAGTTTCTTTGTCATGACTAAGAGTAATCATGAGTTTGATTGGGGGATGACAATGCTCCCATCCCTGAACCGGGGCAATATTCCATTCTTTTTGGAGTATACCATTAATACCCTTACTATAAGCGTTATGAGAAAGATCATTTCCACCACATGGAATCACATGAAATTTAATATTCTTGGTTTTTTATGAAATTAAAAGCTGATAAAATGCCTTCCTTCAAATTTTAATAAGCGCTAGTACATCTTGTATAGTAAATTGTAGATGATTACTTATAAGTATAGGGGGATCATTCCGGATGAATATATTGAATGTTTTGTGGGATCGTACCCGTTTGTTTCTCATTACTAAGAGTAATTATGAGTTTGATTGGGGGATGACAATGCTCCCATCCCCGAACCGGGGCAAATTCCATCCTTTTTGGAGTATCTCATTAATACCCTTACTATAAACGTTATGAGAAAGATCATTTCCACCACATGGAATCACATGAAATTTAATATTCTTGGTTTTTTATGAAATTAAAAGCTGGTAAAATTCCGTCCTTCAAATTTTAATAAGCGCTTGTACATCTTGTATCGTAAATTGTTGATGATTACTTATAAGTATACGGGGATCATTCCGAATGAACATATGGAATATTTTGTGGGATCGTACCAGTTTCTTTGTCATGACTAGTAGTGATAATGAGTTTGATTGGAGGATGACAATGCTCCCATCCCCGAACCGGGGCAATATTCCATCCTTTTTGGAGTATACCATCAATACCCTTACAATAAGCGTTATGAGAAAGATCATTTCCACCACATGGAATCACATGAAATTTAATATTCTTGGTTTTTTATGAAATTAAAAGCTGATAAAACTCCGTCCTTCAAATTTTAATAAGCGCTAGTACATCTTCTATAGTAAATTTTATATGATTACTTATAAGGGTAGGGGGATCATTCCGGATAAACATATGGAATGTTTTGTGAGATCGTACCAGTTTCTTTGTCATGACTAAGAGTAATCATGAGTTTGATTGGGGGATGACAATGCTCCCATCCCCGAACTGGGGCAATATTCCATCCTTTTTGGAGTATCCCATTAATACCCTTACTATAAGCCTTATGAGAAAGATCATTTCCACCACGTGGAATCACATGAAATATAATATTATTGGTTTTTTATGAAACTAAAAGCTGATAAAATTCCGTCCTTCAAATTTTAATAAGCGCTAGTACATCTTGTATAGTAAATTGTAGATGATTACTTATAAGTATAGGGTGATCATTCCGGATGTGCATATGGAATGTTTTGTGGGATCGTACCAGTTTCTTTGTCATGACTAAGAGTAATCATGAGTTTGATTGGGGGATGACAATGCTCCCATCCCCGAACCAGGGCTATATTCCATCCTTTTTGGAGTATCACATTAATACCCTTACTATAAGCGTTATGAGAAAGATCATTTACACTACATGGAATCACATAAAATTTAACATTCTTGATTTTTTATGAAATTAAAAGCTGATAAAATTCCGTCCTTCAAATTTTAATAAGTGCTAGTACATCTTGTATCTTAAATTGTAGATGATTACTTATAAGTATACGGGGATCATTACGAATGAACATATGGAATATTTTGTGGGATCGTACCAGTTTCTTTGTCATGACTAACTGTGATAATGAGTTTGATTGGAGGATGACAATGCTCCCATCCCCGAACCGGGGCAATATTCCATCCTTTTTGGAGTATACCATCAATACCCTTACAATAAGCGTTATGAAAAGATCATTTCCACCACATGGAATCACATGAAATTTAATATTCTTGGTTTTTTATGAAATTAAAAGTTGATAAAACTCCGTCCTTCAAATTTTAATAAGCGCTAGTACATCTTGTATAGTAAATTGTATATGATTACTTATAAGTGTTGGGGGATCATTCCGGATGAACATATGGAATGTTTTGTGGGATCGTACCAGTTTCTTTGTCATGACTAAGAGTAATCATGAGTTTGATTGGGGGATGACAATGCTCCCATCCCCGAACCGGGGCAATATTCCAATCTTTTTGGAGTAAACCATTAATACCCTTACTATTAGCGTTATGAGAAAGATCATTTCCACCACATGGAATCACATGATATTTAGTATTCTTGGTTTTTTATGAAATTAAAAGCTGATGAAACTCCATCCTTCAAATTTTAATAAGCGCTAGTGCATCTTGTATAGTAAATTGTAGATGATTACTTATAAGTGTAGGGGGATCATTCCAGATGAACATATGGAATGTTTTGTGGGATCGTACCAGTTTCTTTGTCATGACTAAGAGTAATCATGAGTTTGATTGGGTGATGACAATGCTCCCATCCCCGAACCGGGGCTATATTCCATCCTTTTTGGAGTATCCCATTAATACCCTTACTATAAGCGTTATGAAAAAGATCATTTCCACCCCATGGAATCACATGAAATTTAATATTCTTTGTTTTCTATGAAATTAAAAGCTTATAAAATTCCGTCCTTCAAATTTTAGTAAGCGCTAGTACATTTTGTATAGTAAATTGTAGATGATTACTTATAAGTATAGGGGGAGCATTCCGGATGAACATTTGGAATGTTTTGTGGGATCGTACCAGTTTCTTTATCATGACTGAGAGTAATCATGAGTTTTGATTGGGGAATGACAATGCTCCCATCCCCGAACCGGGGCTATATTCCATCCTTTTTGGAGTATCCCATTAATACCCTTACTATAAACATTATGAGAAAGATCATTTCCACCACATGGAATCACATGAAATTTAATATTCTTGGTTTTTTATGAAATTAAAAGATGATAAAATTCCGTCCTTCAAATTTTAATAAGCGCTAGTACATCTTGTACAGTAAATTGTAGATGATTACTTATAAGTATAGGGATATCATTCCGGATAAACATTTGGAATGTTTTATGGGATCGTACCAGTTTATTTGTCATGACTAAGAGTAATCATGAGTTTGATTGGGGGATGACAATGCTGCCATCCCCGAACCGGGGCTATATTCCATCCTTTTTGGAGTATCCCATTAATACCCTTACTACAAGCATTATGAGAAAGAACATTTCCACCACATGGAATCACATGAAATTTAATATTCTTGGTTTTTTATGAAATTAAAAGCTGATAAAATGCCTTCCTTCAAATTTTAATAAGCGCTAGTACATCTTGTATAGTAAATTGTAGATGATTACTTATAAGTATAAGGGGATCATTCCGGATGAACATATCGAATGTTTTGTGGGATCGTACCCATTTCTTTGTCATTACTAAGAGTAATCATGAGTTTGATTGGGGGATGACAATGCTCCCATCCCCGAACCGGGGCAAATTCCATCCTTTTTGGAGTATCTCATTAATACCCTTACTATAAACGTTATGAGAAAGATCATTTCCACCACATGGAATCACATGAAATTTAATATTCTTGGTTTTTTATGAAATTAAAAGCTGATAAAATTCCGTCCTTCAAATTTTAATAAGCGCTAGTACATCTTGTATCGTAAATTGTAGATGATTACGTATAAGTATACGGGGATCATTCCGAATGAACATATGGAATATTTTTTGGGATCGTACCAGTTTCTTTGTCATGACTAACAGTGATAATGAGTTTGATTGGAGGATGACAATGCTCCCATCCCCGAACCGGGGCAATATTCCAACCTTTTTGGAGTATACCATCAATACCCTTACAATAAGCGTTATGAGAAAGATCATTTCAACCACATGGAATCACATGAAATTTAATATTCTTGGTTTTTTATGAAATTAAAAGCTGATAAAATGCCTTCCTTCAAATTTTAATAAGGGCTAGTACATCTTGTATAGTAAATTGTAGATGATTACTTATAAGTAAAAGGGGATCATTCCGGATGAACATATCGAATGTTTTGTGGGATCGTACCCGTTTCTTTGTCATTACTAAGAGTAATCATGAGTTTGATTGGGGGATGACAATGCTCCCATCCCCGAACCGGAGCAAATTCCATCCTTTTTGGAGTATCTCATTAATACCCTTACTATAAACGTTATGAGAAAGATCATTTCCACCACATGGAATCACATGAAATTTAATATTCTTGGTTTTTTATGAAATTAAAAGCTGATAAAATTCGGTCCTTCAAATTTTAATAAGTGCTAGTACATCTTGTATAGTAAATTGTAGATGATTACTTATAAGTATACGGAGATCATTCCGAATGAACATATGGAATATTTTGTGGGATCGTACCAGTTTCTTTCTCATGACTAACAGTGATAATGAGTTTGATTGGTGGATGACAGTGCTCCCATCCCCGAATCGGGGCAATATTCCATCCTTTTTGGAGTATACCATTAATACCCTTACTATAAGCGTTATGAGAAAGATCATTTCCACCACATGGAATCACATGAAATTTAATATTCTGTGTTTTTTATGAAACTAAAAGGTGTTAAAATTCCGTCCTTCAAATTTTAATAAGCGCTAGTGCATCTTGTATAGTAAATTGTAGATGATTACTTATATGTATACGGGATCATTCCGGATGTACATATGGAATGTTTTGTGGGATCGTACCAGTTTCTTCGTCATGACTAAGAGTAATCATGAGTTTGATTGGGGGATGACAATGCTCCCATCCCCGAACCGGGGCAATATTCCATCCTTTTTGGAGTATACCACTAATACCCTTACTATTAGCGTTATGAGAAAGATCGTTTCCACAACATGGAATCACATGAAATATAATATTCATGTTTTTTTATGAAACTAAAAGCTTATAAAATTCCGTCCTTCAAATTTTAATAAGTGCTAGTACATCTTGTATAGTAAATTGTAGATGATTACTTATAAGTATACGTGGATCATTCCGAATGAACATATGGAATATTTTGTGGGATCGTACCAGTTTCTTTGTCATGACTAATAGTGATAATGAGTTTGATTGGGGGATGACAGTGCTCCCATCCCCGAACCGGGGCAATATTCCATCCTTTTTGGAGTACACCATTAATACCCTTACTATAAGCGTTATGAGAAATATCATTTCCACCACATAGAATCACATGAAATTTAATATTCTTGGTTTTTTATGAAACTAAAAGCTGATAAAATTCCGTCCTTCAAATTTTAAGAAGCGCTAGTACTTCTTTTATAGTAAATTGTGGATGATTACTTATAAGTATAGGGGGATCATTCCGGATGACCATATGGAATGTTTTGTGGGATCGTACCAGTTTCTTTGTCATGACTAAGAGTAATCATGAGTTTGATTGGGGGATGACAATGCTCCCATCCCCGAACCGGGGCAATATTCCATCCTTTTTGGAGTATACCACTAATACCCTTACTATAAGCGTTATGAGAAAGATAGTTTCCACCACATGGAATCACATGAAATATAATATTCTTGATTTTTTATGAAACTAAAAGCTGGTAAAATTCCGTCCTTCAAATTTTAATAAGTGCTAGTACATCTGGTATAGTAAATTGTAGATGATTACTTATAAGTATACGGGGATCATTCCGAATGAACATATGGAATATTCTGTGGGATCGTACCAGTTTCTTTCTCATGACTAACAGTGACAATGAGTTTGTTTGGGGGATGACAGTGCTCCCATCCCCGAACCGGGGCAATATTCCATCCTTTTTGGAGTATACCATTAATACCCTTACTATAAGCGTTATGAGAAAGATCATTTGCACCACATGGAATCACATGAAATTTAATATTCTTGGTTTTTTATGAAACTAAAAGCTGATAAAATTCCGTCCTTCAAATTTTAAGAAGCGCTAGTACATCTTGTATAGTAAATTGTAGATGATTACTTATAAGTATAGGGGGATCATTCCGGATGAACATATGGAATGTTTTGTGGGATCGTACCAGTTTCTTTGTCATGACTAAGAGTAGTCATGAGTTTGATTGGGGGATGACGATGCTACCATCCCCGAACCGGGGCTATATTCCATCCTTTTTGGAGTATCCCATTAATACCCTTACTACATGCATTAGGAGAAAGATCATTTCCATCACATGGAATCACATGAAATTTAATATTCTTGGTTTTTTATGAAATTAAAAGCTGATAAAATTCCTTCCTTCAAATTTTAATAAGCGCTAGTACATCTTGTATAGTAAATTGTAGATGATTACTTATAAGTATAGGGGGATCATTCCGGATGAACACATGGAATGTTTTGTGGGATCGTACCAGTTTCTTTGTCATGACTAAGAGTAATCATGAGTTTGATTGGGGGATGACGATGCTCCCATCCCTGAACCGGGGCTATATTCCATCCTTTTTGGAGTATCCCATTAATACCCTTACTACATGCATTAGGAGAAAGATCATTTCCATCACATGGAATCACATGAAATTTAATATTCTTGGTTTTTTATGAAATTAAAAGCTGATAAAATTCCTTCCTTCAAATTTTAATAAGCGCTAGTACATCTTGTATAGTAAATTGTAGATGATTACTTATAAGTATAAGGGGATCATTCCAGATGAACATATGGAATGTTTTGTGGGATCGTGCCAGTTTCTTTGTCAATACTAAGAGTAATCAGGAGTTTGATTGGGGGATGACAATGCTCCCATCCCCGAACCGGGGCAAATTCCATCCTTTTTGGAGTATCTCATTAATACCCTTACTATAAACGTTATTAGAAAGACATTTCCAGCACATGGAATCACATGAAATTTAATATTCTTGGTTTTTTATGAAATTAAAAGCTGATAAAATTCCGTCCTTCAAATTTTAATAAGCGCTAGTACATCTTGTATAGTAAATAGTAGATGATTACTTATAAGTATAGGGGGATCATTTCGGATGAACATATGGAATGTTTTGTGGGACCGTACCAGTTTCTTTGTCAAGACTAAGAATAATCATGAGTTTCATTGGGGGATGACAATGCTCCCATCCCCGAACCTGGGCAATATTCCATCCTTTTTGGAGTATACCATTAATACCCTTACTATAAGCGTTATGAGAAAGATCATTTCCACCACATGGAATCACATGAAATATAATATTCTTGGTTTTTTATGAAACTAAAAGCTGTTAAAATTCCGTCCTTCAAATTTTAATAAGAGCTAGTTCATCTTGTATAGTAAATTGTAGATGATTACTTATAAGTATAGGGGGATCATTCCGGATGAACATATGGAATGTTTTGTGGGATCGTACCAGTTTCTTTCTCATGACTAATAGTGATAATGAGTTTGATTGGGGGATGACAGTGCTCCCATCCCCGAACCGGGGCAATATTCCATCCTTTTTGGAGTATACCACTAATACCCTTACTATAAGCGTTATGAGAAAGATAGTTTCCACCACATGGAATCACATGAAATATAATATTCTTGGTTTTTTATGAAACTAAAAGCTGATAAAATTCCGTCCTTCAAATTTTAATAAGTGCTAGTACATCTTGTATAGTAAACTGTAGATGATTACTTATAAGTATACGGGGATGATTCCGAATGAACATATGGAATATTTTGTGGGATCGTACCAGTTTCTTTCTCATGACTAATAGTGATAATGAGTTTGATTGGGGGATGACAGTGCTCCCATCCCCGAACCGGGGCAATATTCCATCCTTTTTGGAGTATACCATTAATACCCTTACTATAAGCGTTATGAGAAAGATCATTTCCACCACATGGAATCACATAAAATTTAATATTCTTTGTTTTTTATGAAACTAAAAGCTGATAAAATTCCGTCCTTCAAATTTTAATAAGTGCTAGTACATCTTGTATAGTAAATTGTAGATGATTACTTATAAGTATAGGGGGATCATTCCGGATGAACATATGGAATGTTTTGTGGGATCGTACCAGTTTCTTTGTCATGACTAAGAGTAGTCATGAGTTTGATTGGGGGATGACGATGCTACCATCCCCGAACCGGGGCTATATTCCATCCTTTTTGGAGTATCCCATTAATACCCTTACTACAAGCATTAGGAGAAAGATCATTTCCATCACATGGAATCACATGAAATTTAATATTCTTGGTTTTTTATGAAATTAAAAGCTGATAAAATTCCTTCCTTCAAATTTTAATAAGCGCTAGTACATCTTGTATAGTAAATTGTAGATGATTACTTATAAGTATAGGGGGATCATTCCGGATGAACACATGGAATGTTTTGTGGGATCGTACCAGTTTCTTTGTCATGACTAAGAGTAATCATGAGTTTGATTGGGGGATGACGATGCTCCCATCCCTGAACCGGGGCTATATTCCATCCTTTTTGGAGTATCCCATTAATACCCTTACTACATGCATTAGGAGAAAGATCATTTCCATCACATGGAATCACATGAAATTTAATATTCTTGGTTTTTTATGAAATTAAAAGCTGATAAAATTCCTTCCTTCAAATTTTAATAAGCGCTAGTACATCTTGTATAGTAAATTGTAGATGATTACTTATAAGTATAAGGGGATCATTCCAGATGAACATATGGAATGTTTTGTGGGATCGTGCCAGTTTCTTTGTCATTACTAAGAGTAATCAGGAGTTTGATTGGGGGATGACAATGCTCCCATCCCCGAACCGGGGCAAATTCCATCCTTTTTGGAGTATCTCATTAATACCCTTACTATAAACGTTATTAGAAAGACATTTCCAGCACATGGAATCACATGAAATTTAATATTCTTGGTTTTTTATGAAATTAAAAGCTGATAAAATTCCGTCCTTCAAATTTTAATAAGCGCTAGTACATCTTGTATAGTAAATAGTAGATGATTACTTATAAGTATAGGGGGATCATTTCGGATGAACATATGGAATGTTTTGTGGGACCGTACCAGTTTCTTTGTCATGACTAAGAATAATCATGAGTTTCATTGGGGGATGACAATGCTCCCATCCCCGAACCTGGGCAATATTCCATCCTTTTTGGAGTATACCATTAATACCCTTACTATAAGCGTTATGAGAAAGATCATTTCCACCACATGGAATCACATGAAATATAATATTCTTGGTTTTTTATGAAACTAAAAGCTGTTAAAATTCCGTCCTTCAAATTTTAATAAGAGCTAGTTCATCTTGTATAGTAAATTGTAGATGATTACTTATAAGTATAGGGGGATCATTCCGGATGAACATATGGAATGTTTTGTGGGATCGTACCAGTTTCTTTCTCATGACTAATAGTGATAATGAGTTTGATTGGGGGATGACAGTGCTCCCATCCCCGAACCGGGGCAATATTCCATCCTTTTTGGAGTATACCACTAATACCCTTACTATAAGCGTTATGAGAAAGATAGTTTCCACCACATGGAATCACATGAAATATAATATTCTTGGTTTTTTATGAAACTAAAAGCTGATAAAATTCCGTCCTTCAAATTTTAATAAGTGCTAGTACATCTTGTATAGTAAACTGTAGATGATTACTTATAAGTATACGGGGATGATTCCGAATGAACATATGGAATATTTTGTGGGATCGTACCAGTTTCTTTCTCATGACTAATAGTGATAATGAGTTTGATTGGGGGATGACAGTGCTCCCATCCCCGAACCGGGGCAATATTCCATCCTTTTTGGAGTATACCATTAATACCCTTACTATAAGCGTTATGAGAAAGATCATTTCCACCACATGGAATCACATAAAATTTAATATTCTTTGTTTTTTATGAAACTAAAAGCTGATAAAATTCCGTCCTTCAAATTTTAATAAGTGCTAGTACATCTTGTATAGTAAATTGTAGATGATTACTTATAAGTATAGGGGGATCATTCCGGATGAACATATGGAATGTTTTGTGGGATCGTACCAGTTTCTTTGTCATGACTAAGAGTAATCATGAGTTTGATTGGGGGATGACAATGCTCCCATCCCCGAACCGGGGCTATATTCCATCCTTTTTGGAGTATCCCATTAATACCCTTACTACAAGCATTAGGAGAAACATCATTTCCACCACATGGAATCACATGAAATTTAATATTCTTGGTTTTTTATGAAATTAAAAGCTGATAAAATTCCTTCCTTCAAATTTTAATAAGCGCTAGTATATATTGTATAGTAAATTGTAGAGGATTACTGATAAGTATGGGGGGGTCATTCCGGATGAACATATGGAATGTTTTGTGGGATCGTACCAGTTTCTTTGTCATGACTAAGAGTAATCATGAGTTTTATTGGGGGATGACAATGCTCCCATCCCCGAACCGGGGCAATATTCCATCCTTTTTGGAGTATACCATTAATACCCTTACTATAAGCGTTATGAGAAAGATCATTTCCACCACATGGAATCACATGAAATATAATATTCTTGGTTTTTTATGAAACTAAAAGCTGATAAAATTCCGTCCTTCAAATTTTAATAAGCGCTAGTACATCCTGTATAGTAAATTGTAGATGATTACTTATAAGTATAGGGGGATCATTCCGGATGAACATATGGAATGTTTTGTGGGATCGTACCAGTTTCTTTGTCATGACTAAGAATAATCATGAGTTTGATTGGGGGATGACAATGCTCCCATCCCCGAACCGGGGCAATGTTCCATCCTTTTTGGAGTATACCATTAATACCCTTACTATAAGCGTTATGAGAAAGATCATTTCCACCACATGGAATCACATAAAATTTAATATTCTTTGTTTTTTATGAAAGTAAAAGCTGATAAAATTCCGTCCTTCAAATTTTAATAAGCGCTAGTACATCTTGTATAGTAAATTGTAGATGATTACTTATAAGTATAGGGGGATCATTCTGGATGAACATATGGAATGTTTTGTGGGATCGTACCAGTTTCTTTGTCATGACTAAGAGTAATCATGAGTTTGATTGGGGGATGACAATGCTCCCATCCCCGAACCGGGGCTATATTCCATCCTTTTTGGAGTATCCCAATAATACCCTTACTACAAGCATTAGGAGAAAGATCATTTCCACCACATGGAATCACATGAAATTTAATATTCTTGGTTTTTTATGAAATTAAAAGCTGATAAAATTCCTTCCTTCAAAATTTAATAAGCGCTAGTATATATTGTATAGTAAATTGTAGATGATTACTTATAAGTATAGGGGGATCATTCCGGATGAACATATGGAATGTTTTGTGGGATCGTACCAGTTTCTTTGTCATGACTAAGAGTAATCATGAGTTTTATTGGGGGATGACAATGCTCCCATCCCCGAACCGGGGCAATATTCCATCCTTTTTGGAGTATACCATTAATACCCTTACTATAAGCGTTATGAGAAAGATCATTTCCACCACATGGAATCACATAAAATTTAATATTCTTTGTTTTTTATGAAACTAAAAGCTGATAAAATTCCATCCTTCAAATTTTAATAAGCGCTAGTACATCTTGTATAGTAAATTGTAGATGATTACTTATAAGTATAGGGGGATCATTCCGGATGAACATATGGAATGTTTTGTGGGATCGTACCAGTTTCTTTGTCATGACTAAGAGTAATCATGAGTTTGATTGGGGGATGACAATGCTCCCATCCCCGAACCGGGGCTATATTCCATCCTTTTTGGAGTATCCCAATAATACCCTTACTACAAGCATTAGCAGAAAGATCATTTCCACCACATGGAATCACATGAAATTTAATATTCTTGGTTTTTTATGAAATTAAAAGCTGATAAAATTCCTTCCTTCAAAATTTAATAAGCGCTAGTATATATTGTATAGTAAATTGTAGATGATTACTGATAAGTATAGGGGGATCATTCCGGATGAACATATGGAATGTTTTATGGGATCGTACCAGTTTCTTTGTCATGACTAAGAGTAATCATGAGTTTTATTGGGGGATGACAATGCTCCCATCCCCGAACCGGGGCAATATTCCATCCTTTTTGGAGTATACCATTAATACCCTTACTATAAGCGTTATGAGAAAGATCATTTCCACCACATGGAATCACATGAAATATAATATTCTTGGTTTTTTATGAAACTAAATGCTGATAAAATTCCGTCCTTCAAATTTTAATAAGCGCTAGTACATCCTGTATAGTAAATTGTAGATGATTACTTATAAGTATAGGGGGATCATTCCGGATGAACATATGGAATGTTTTGTGGGATCGTACCAGTTTCTTTGTCCTGACTAAGAGTAATCATGAGTTTGATTGGGGGATGACAATGCTCCCATCCCCGAACCGGGGCAATATTCCATCCTTTTTGGAGTATACCACTAATACCCTTACTATAAGCGTTATGAGAAAGATCATTTCCACCACATGGAATCACATGAAATATAATATTCTTGGTTTTTTATGAAACTAAAAGCTGATAAAATTCCGTCCTTCAAATTTTAATAAGTGCTAGTACATCTTGTATAGTAAATTGTAGATGATTACTTATAAGTATACGGGGATCATTCAGAATGAACATATGGAATATTTTGTGGGATCGTACCAGTTTCTTTCTCATGACTAACAGTGATAATGAGTTTGATTGGGGGATGACAGTGCTCCCATCCCCGAACCGGGGCAATATTCCATCCTTTTTGGAGTATTCCATTAATACCCTTACTATAAGCGTTATGAGAAAGATCATTTCCACCACATGGAATCACATGAAATTCATTATTCTTGGTTTTTTATGAAACTAAAAGCTGATAAAATTCCGTCCTTCAAATTTTAAGAAGCGCTAGTACATCTTGTATTGTAAATTGTAGATGAT
The DNA here is from genome assembly GCA_037428765.1 of Rubia yunnanensis. Lineage (NCBI taxonomy): Eukaryota > Viridiplantae > Streptophyta > Magnoliopsida > Gentianales > Rubiaceae > Rubia > Rubia yunnanensis. The sequence continues at coordinate 80,182,449 of CM075062.1, read as the reverse complement.
TACTTATAAGTATAGGGGGATCATTCCGGATAAACATATGGAATGTTTTGTGGGATCGTACCCGTTTCTTTGTCATTACTAAGAGTAATCATGAGTTTGATTGGGGGATGACAATGCTCCCATCCCCGAACCGGGGCAATATTCCATCCTTTTTGGAGTATACCACTAATACCCTTACTATAAGCGTTATGAGAAAGATAGTTTCCACCACATGGAATCACATGAAATATAATATTCTTGGTTTTTTATGAAACTAAAAGCTGATAAAATTCCATCCTTCCAAGTTTAATAAGTGCTAGTACATCTTGTATAGTAAATTGTAGATGATTACTTATAAGTATACGGGGATCATTCCGAATGAACATATGGAATATTTTTTGGGATCGTACCAGTTTCTTTCTCATGACTAACAGTGATAATGAGTTTGATTGGGGGATGACAGTGCTCCCATCCCCGAACCGGGGCAATATTCCATCCTTTTTGGAGTATACCATTAATACCCTTACTATAAGCGTTATGAGAAAGATCATTTCCACCACATGGAATCACATGAAACTCATTATTCTTGGTTTTTTATGAAACTAAAAGCTGATAAAATTCCGTCTTTCAAATTTTAAGAAGCGCTAGTACATCTTGTATAGTAAATTGTAGATGATTACTTATAAGTATAGGGGGATCATTCCGGATAAATATATGGAATGTTTTGTGGGATCGTACCAGTTTCTTTGTCATGACTAAGAGTAATCATGAGTTTGAATGTGGGATGACGATGCTCCCATCCCCGAACCGGGGCTATATTCCATCCTTTTTGGAGTATCCCTTTAATACCCTTACTACATGCATTAGGAGAAACATCATTTCCACCACATGGAATCACATGAAATTTAATATTCTTGGTTTTTTATGAAATTAAAAGCTGATAAAATTCCTTCCTTCAAATTTTAATAAGCGCTAGTATATATTGTATAGTAAATTGTAGATGATTACTGATAAGTATAGGGGGATCATTCCGGATGAACATATGGAATGTTTTGTGGGATCGTACCAGTTTCTTTGTCATGACTAAGAGTAATCATGAGTTTTATTGGGGGATGACAATGCTCCCATCCCCGAACCGGGGCAAATTCCATCCTTTTTGGAGTATCTCATTAATACCCTTACTATAAACGTTATGAGAAAGACATTTCCAGCACATGGAATCACATGAAATTTAATATTCTTGGTTTTTTATGAAATTAAAAGCTGATAAAATTCCGTCCTTCAAATTTTAATAAGCGCTAGTACATCTTGTATAGTAAATAGTAGATGATTACTTATAAGTATAGGGGGATCATTTCGGATGAACATATGGAATGTTTTGTGGGACCGTACCAGTTTCTTTGTCATGACTAAGAATAATCATGAGTTTCATTGGGGGATGACAATGCTCCCATCCCCGAACCTGGGCAATATTCCATCCTTTTTGGAGTATACCATTAATACCCTTACTATAAGCGTTATGAGAAAGATCATTTCCACCACATGGAATCACATGAAATATAATATTCTTGGTTTTTTATGAAACTAAAAGCTGTTAAAATTCCGTCCTTCAAATTTTAATAAGAGCTAGTTCATCTTGTATAGTAAATTGTAGATGATTACTTATAAGTATAGGGGGATCATTCCGGATGAACATATGGAATGTTTTGTGGGATCGTACCAGTTTCTTTCTCATGACTAATAGTGATAATGAGTTTGATTGGGGGATGACAGTGCTCCCATCCCCGAACCGGGGCAATATTCCATCCTTTTTGGAGTATACCACTAATACCCTTACTATAAGCGTTATGAGAACGATAGTTTCCACCACATGGAATCACATGAAATATAATATTCTTGGTTTTTTATGAAACTAAAAGCTGATAAAATTCCGTCCTTCAAATTTTAATAAGTGCTAGTACATCTTGTATAGTAAACTGTAGATGATTACTTATAAGTATACGGGGATGATTCCGAATGAACATATGGAATATTTTGTGGGATCGTACCAGTTTCTTTCTCATGACTAATAGTGATAATGAGTTTGATTGGGGGATGACAGTGCTCCCATCCCCGAACCGGGGCAATATTCCATCCTTTTTGGAGTATACCATTAATACCCTTACTATAAGCGTTATGAGAAAGATCATTTCCACCACATGGAATCACATAAAATTTAATATTCTTTGTTTTTTATGAAACTAAAAGCTGATAAAATTCCGTCCTTCAAATTTTAATAAGCGCTAGTACATCTTGTATAGTAAATTGTAGATGATTACTTATAAGTATAGGGGGATCATTCCGGATGAACATATGGAATGTTTTGTGGGATCGTACCAGTTTCTTTGTCATGACTAAGAGTAATCATGAGTTTGATTGGGGGATGACAATGCTCCCATCCCCGAACCGGGGCTATATTCCATCCTTTTTGGAGTATCCCATTAATACCCTTACTACAAGCATTAGGAGAAACATCATTTCCACCACATGGAATCACATGAAATTTAATATTCTTGGTTTTTTATGAAATTAAAAGCTGATAAAATTCCTTCCTTCAAATTTTAATAAGCGCTAGTATATATTGTATAGTAAATTGTAGAGGATTACTGATAAGTATAGGGGGGTCATTCCGGATGAACATATGGAATGTTTTGTGGGATCGTACCAGTTTCTTTGTCATGACTAAGAGTAATCATGAGTTTTATTGGGGGATGACAATTCTCCCATCCCCGAACCGGGGCAATATTCCATCCTTTTTGGAGTATACCATTAATACCCTTACTATAAGCGTTATGAGAAAGATCATTTCCACCACATGGAATCACATGAAATATAATATTCTTGGTTTTTTATGAAACTAAAAGCTGATAAAATTCCGTCCTTCAAATTTTAATAAGCGCTAGTACATCCTGTATAGTAAATTGTAGATGATTACTTATAAGTATAGGGGGATCATTCCGGATGAACATATGGAATGTTTTGTGGGATCGTACCAGTTTCTTTGTCATGACTAAGAATAATCATGAGTTTGATTGGGTGATGACAATGCTCCCATCCCCGAACCGGGGCAATGTTCCATCCTTTTTGGAGTCTACCATTAATACCCTTACTATAAGCGTTATGAGAAAGATCATTTCCACCACATGGAATCACATAAAATTTAATATTCTTTGTTTTTTATGAAACTAAAAGCTGATAAAATTCCGTCCTTCAAATTTTAATAAGCGCTAGTACATCTTGTATAGTAAATTGTAGATGATTACTTATAAGTATAGGGGGATCATTCCGGATGAACATATGGAATGTTTTGTGGGATCGTACCAGTTTCTTTGTCATGACTAAGAGTAATCATGAGTTTGATTGGGGGATGACAATGCTCCCATCCCCGAACCGGGGCTATATTCCATCCTTTTTGGAGTATCCCAATAATACCCTTACTACAAGCATTAGGAGAAAGATAATTTCCACCACATGGAATCACATGAAATTTAATATTCTTGGTTTTTTATGAAATTAAAAGCTGATAAAATTCCTTCCTTCAAAATTTAATAAGCGCTAGTATATATTGTATAGTAAATTGTAGATGATTACTGATAAGTATAGGGGGATCATTCCGGATGAACATATGGAATGTTTTATGGGATCGTACCAGTTTCTTTGTCATGACTAAGAGTAATCATGAGTTTTATTGGGGGATGACAATGCTCCCATCCCCGAACCGGGGCAATATTCCATCCTTTTTGGAGTATACCATTAATACCCTTACTATAAGCGTTATGAGAAAGATCATTTCCACCACATGGAATCACATGAAATATAATATTCTTGGTTTTTTATGAAACTAAATGTTGATAAAATTCCGTCCTTCAAATTTTAATAAGCGCTAGTACATCCTGTATAGTAAATTGTAGATGATTACTTATAAGTATAGGGGGATCATTCCGGATGAACATATGGAATGTTTTGTGGGATCGTACCAGTTTCTTTGTCCTGACTAAGAGTAATCATGAGTTTGATTGGGGGATGACAATGCTCCCATCCCCGAACCGGGGCAATATTCCATCCTTTTTGGAGTATACCACTAATACCCTTACTATAAGCGTTATGAGAAAGATCATTTCCACCACATGGAATCACATGAAATATAATATTCTTGGTTTTTTATGAAACTAAAAGCTGATAAAATTCCGTCCTTCAAATTTTAATAAGTGCTAGTACATCTTGTATAGTAAATTGTAGATGATTACTTATAAGTATACGGGGATCATTCCGAATGAACATATGGAATATTTTGTGGGATCGTACCAGTTTCTTTCTCATGACTAACAGTGATAATGAGTTTGATTGGGGGATGACAGTGCTCCCATCCCCGAACCGGGGCAATATTCCATCCTTTTTGGAGTATTCCATTAATACCCTTACTATAAGCGTTATGAGAAAGATCATTTCCACCACATGGAATCACATGAAATTCATTATTCTTGGTTTTTTATGAAACTAAAAGCTGATAAAATTCCGTCCTTCAAATTTTAAGAAGCGCTAGTACATCTTGTATTGTAAATTGTAGATGATTACTTATAAGTATAGGGGGATCATTCCGGATAAACATATGGAATGTTTTGTGGGATCGTACCCGTTTCTTTGTCATTACTAAGAGTAATCATGAGTTTGATTGGGGGATGACAATGCTCCCATCCCCGAACCGGGGCAATATTCCATCCTTTTTGGAGTATACCACTAATACCCTTACTATAAGCGTTATGAGAAAGATAGTTTCCACCACATGGAATCACATGAAATATAATATTCTTGGTTTTTTATGAAACTAAAAGCTGATAAAATTCCGTCCTTCCAAGTTTAATAAGTGCTAGTACATCTTGTATAGTAAATTGTAGATGATTACTTATAAGTATACGGGGATCATTCCGAATGAACATATGGAATATTTTGTGGGATCGTACCAGTTTCTTTCTCATGACTAACAGTGATAATGAGTTTGATTGGGGGATGACAGTGCTCCCATCCCCGAACCGGGGCAATATTCCATCCTTTTTGGAGTATACCATTAATACCCTTACTATGAGCGTTATGAGAAAGATCATTTCCACCACATGGAATCACATGAAATTCATTATTCTTGGTTTTTTATGAAACTAAAAGCTGATAAAATTCCGTCTTTCAAATTTTAAGAAGCGCTAGTTAATCTTGTATAGTAAATTGTAGATGATTACTTATAAGTATAGGGGGATCATTCCGGATAAATATATGGAATGTTTTGTGGGATCGTACCAGTTTCTTTGTCATGACTAAGAGTAATCATGAGTTTGAATGGGGGATGACGATGCTCCCATCCCCAAACCGGGGCTATATTCCATCCTTTTTGGAGTATCCCTTTAATACCCTTACTACATGCATTAGGAGAAAGATTATTTCCATCACATGGAATCACATGAAATTTAATATTCTTGGTTTCTTATGAAATTAAAAGCTGATAAAATTCCTTCCTTCAAATTTTAATAAGCGCTAGTACATCTTCTATTGTAAATTGTAGATGATTACTTATAAGTATAAGGGGATCATTCCGGATGAACATATGGAATGTTTTGTGGGATCGTACCAGTTTCTTTGTCATTACTAAGAGTAATCAGGAGTTTGATTGGGGGATGACAATTCTCCCATCCCCGAACCGGGGCAAATTCCATCCTTTTTGGAGTATCTCATTAATACCCTTACTATAAACGTTATGAGAAAGATCATTTCCACCACATGGAATCACATGAAATTTAATATTCTTTGTTTTTTATGAAATTAAAAGCTGATAAAATTCCGTCCTTCAAATTTTAATAAGTGCTAGTACATCTTGTATAGTAAATTGTAGATGATTACTTATAAGTATAGGGGGGTCATTCCGGATGAACATATGGAATGTTTTGTGGGATCGTACCAGTTTCTTTGTCATGACTAAGAATAATCATGAGTTTGATTGGGGGATGACAATGCTCCCATCCCCGAACCGGGGCAATGTTCCATCCTTTTTGGAGTATACCATTAATACCCTTACTATAAGCGTTATGAGAAAGATCATTTCCACCACATGGAATCACATGAAATATAATATTCTTGGTTTTTTATGAAACTAAAAGCTGATAAAATTCCGTCCTTCAAATTTTAATAAGTGCTAGTACATCTTGTATAGTAAATTGTATATGATTACTTATAAGTGTAGGGGGATCATTCCGGATGAACATATGGAATGTTTTGTGGGATCGTACCAGTTTCATTGTCAAGACTAAGAGTAATCATGAGTTTGATTGGGGGATGACAATGCTCCCATCCCCGAACCGGGGCAATTTTCCATCCTTTTTGGAGTATCCCATTAATACCGTTATTATAAGCGTTATGAGAAAGATCATTTCCACCACCTGGAATCACATGAAATATAATATTCTTGGTTTTTTATGAAACTAAAAGTTGATAAAATTCCGTCCTTCAAATTTTAATAAGTGATAGTACATCTTGTATAGTAAATTGTAGATGATTACTTATAAGTATACGGGGATCATTCTGAATGAACATATGGAATATTTTGTGGGATCGTACCAATTTCTTTGTCATGACTAACAGTGATAATGAGTTTTATTGGGGGATAACAGTGCTCCCATCCCCGAACCGGGGCAATATTCCAACCTTTTTGGAGTATACCATTAATACCCTTACTATAAGCGTTATGAGAAAGATCATTTCCACCACATGGAATCACATAAAATTTAATATTCTTTGTTTTTTATGAAACTAAAAGCTGATAAAATTCCGTCCTTCAAATTTTAATAAGCGCTAGTACATCCTGTATAGTCAATTGTAGATGATTACTTATAAGTATAGGGGGATCATTCCGGATGAACATATGGAATGTTTTGTGGGATCGTACCAGTTTCTTTGTCATGACTAAGAGTAATCATGAGTTTGATTGGGGGATGACAATGCTCCCAGCCCCGAACCGGGGCTATATTCCATCCTTTTTGGAGTATCTCATTAATACCCTTACTATAAACGTTAGGAGAAAGATCATTTCCACCACATGGAATCACATGAAATTTAATATTCTTGGTTTTTTATGAAACTAAAAACTGATAAAATTCCTTCCTTCAAATTTTAATAAGCGCTAGTATATATTGTATAGTAAATTGTAGATGATTACTGATAAGTATAGGGGGATCATTCCGGATGAACATATGGAATGTTTTGTGGGATCGTACCAGTTTCTTTGTCATGACTAAGAGTAATCATGAGTTTTATTGGGGGATGACAATGCTCCCATCCCCGAACCGGGGCAATATTCCATCCTTTTTGGAGTATACCACTAATACCCTTACTATAAGCGTTATGAGAAAGATAGTTTCCAACATATGGAATCACATGAAATATAATATTCTTGGTTTTTTATGAAACTAAAAGCTGATAAAATTCCGTCCTTCAAATTTTAATAAGTGCTAGTACATCTTGTATAGTAAATTGTAGATGATTACTTATAAGTATACGGGGATCATTCCGAATGAACATATGGAATATTTTGTGGGATCGTACCAGTTTCTTTCTCATGACTAATAGTGATAATGAGTTTGATTGGGGGATGACAGTGCTCCCATCCCCGAACCGGGGCAATATTCCATCCTTTTTGGAGTATACCATTAATACCCTTACTATAAGCGTTATGAGAAACATCATTTCCACCACATGGATTCACATAAAATTTAATATTCTTTGTTTTTTATGAAACTAAAAGCTGATAAAATTCCGTCCTTCAAATTTTAATAAGCGCTAGTACATCTTGTATAGTAAATTGTAGATGATTACTTATAAGTATAGGGGGATCATTCCGGATGAACATATGGAATGTTTTGTGGGATCGTACCAGTTTCTTTGTCATGACTAAGAGTAATCATGAGTTTGATTGGGGGATGACAATGCTCCCATCCCCGAACCGGGGCTATATTCCATCCTTTTTGGAGTATCCCATTAATACCCTTACTACAAGCATTAGGAGAAAGATCATTTCCACCACATGGAATCATATGAAATTTAATATTCTTGGTTTTTTATGAAATTAAAAGCTGATAAAATTCCTTCCTTCAAATTTTAATAAGCGCTAGTATATATTGTATAGTAAATTTTAGATGATTACTGATAAGTATAGGGGGATCATTCCGGATGAACATATGGAATGTTTTGTGGGATCGTACCAGTTTCTTTGTCATGACTAAGAGTAATCATGAGTTTTATTGGGGGATGACAATGCTCCCATCCCCGAACCGGGGCAATATTCCATCCTTTTTGGAGTATACCATTAATACCCTTACTATAAGCGTTATGAGAAAGATCTTTTCCACCACATGGAATCACATGAAATATAATATTCTTGGTTTTTTATGAAACTAAAAGCTGATAAAATTCCGTCCTTCAAATTTTAATAAGCGCTAGTACATCCTGTATAGTAAATTGTAGATGATTACTTATAAGTATAGGGGGATCATTCCGGATGAACATATGGAATGTTTTGTGGGATCGTACCAGTTTCTTTGTCCTGACTAAGAGTAATCATGAGTTTGATTGGGGGATGACAATGCTCCCATCCCCGAACCGGGGCAATATTCCATCCTTTTTGGAGTATACCACTGACACCCTTACTATAAGCGTTATGAGAAAGATAGTTTCCACCACATGGAATCACATGAAATATAATATTCTTGGTTTTTTATGTAACTAAAAGCTGATAAAATTCCGTCCTTCAAATTTTAATAAGTGCTAGTACATCTTGTATAGTAAATTGTAGATGATTACTTATAAGTATACGGGGATCATTCCGAATGAACATATGGAATATTTTGTGGGATCGTACCAGTTTCTTTCTCATGACTAACAGTGATAATGAGTTTGATTGGGGGATGACAGTGATCCCATCCCCGAACCGGGGCAATATTCCATCCTTTTTGGAGTATACCATTAATACCCTTACTATAAGCGTTATGAGAAAGATCATTTCCACCACATGGAATCACATGAAATTCATTATTCTTGGTTTTTTATGAAACTAGAAGCTGATAAAATTCCGTCCTTCAAATTTTAAGAAGCGCTAGTACATCTTGTATAGTAAATTGTAGATGATTACTTATAAGTATAGGGGGATCATTCCGGATAAATATATGGAATGTTTTGTGGGATCGTACCAGTTTCTTTGTCATGACTAAGAGTAATCATGAGTTTGATTGGGGGATGACGATGCTCCCATCCCCGAACCGGGGCTATATTCCATCCTTTTTGGAGTGTCCCTTTAATACCCTTACTACATGCATTAGGAGAAAGATTATTTCCATCACATGGAATCACATGAAATTTAATATTCTTGGTTTCTTATGAAATTAAAAGCTGATAAAATTCCTTCCTTCAAATTTTAATAAGCGCTAGTACATCTTGTATAGTAAATTGTAGATGATTACTTATAAGTATAGGGGGATCATTCCGGATAAATATATGGAATGTTTTGTGGGATCGTACCAGTTTCTTTGTCATGACTAAGAGTAATCATGAGTTTGATTGGGGGATGACGATGCTCCCATCTCCGAACCGGGGCTATATTCCATCCTTTTTGGAGTGTCCCTTTAATACCCTTACTACATGCATTAGGAGAAAGATTATTTCCATCACATGTAATCACATGAAATTTAATATTCTTGGTTTCTTATGAAATTAAAAGCTGATAAAATTCCATCCTTCAAAGTTTAATAAGCGCTAGTACATCTTGTATAGTAAATTGTAGATGATTACTTATAAGTATAGGGGGATCATTCCGGATGAACATATGGAATGTTTTGTGGGATCGTACCCTTTTCTTTGTCATTACTAAGAGTAATCATGAGTTTGATTGGGGGATCACAATGCTCCTATCCCCGAACCGGGTCAATATTCCATCCTTTTTGGAGTATACCATTAATACCCTTACTATAAGCGTTATGAGAAATATAATTTCCACCACATGGAATCACATGAAATATAATATTCTTGCTTTTTTATGAAACTAAAAGCTGATAAAATTCCGTCCTTCAAATTTTAATAAGCGCTATTACATCCTGTATAGTAAATTGTAGATGATTACTTATAAGTATAGGAGGATCATTCCGGATGAACATATGGAATGTTTTGTGGTATCGTAACAGTTTCTTTGTCATGGCTAACAGTGATAATGAGTTTTATTGGGGGATAACAGTGCTCCCATCCCCGAACAGGGGCTATATTCCAACCTTTTTGGAGTATACCATTAATACCCTCACTATAAGCGTTATGAGAAAGATCATTTCCACCACATGGAATCACATAAAATTTAATATTCTTTGTTTTTTATGAAACTAAAAGCTGATAAAATTCCATCCTTCAAATTTTAATAAGCGCTACTACATCTTGTATAGTAAATTGTAGATGATTACTTATAAGTATAGGGGGATCATTCCGGATGAACATATGGAATGTTTTTTGGGATCGTACTAGTTTCTTTGTCATGACTAAGAGTAATCATGAGTTTGATTTGGGGATGACAATGCTCCCATCCCCGAACCGGGGCTATATTCCATCCTTTTTGGATTATCCCATTAATACCCTTACTATAATCGTTATGAGAAAGATCATTTCCACCACATGGAATCACAAGAAATTTAATATTCTTTGTTTTTTATAAAATTAAAAGCTGATAAAATTTCGTCCTTCAAATTTTAGTAAGCGCTAGTACATCTTGTATAGTAAATTTTAGATGATTACTTATAAGTATAGGGGGATCATTCCGGATGAACATATGGAATGTTTTGTGGGATCGTACCTATTTCTTTGTCATTACTAAGAGTAATCCTGAGTTTGATTGGGGGATGACAATGCTCCCATCCCCGAACCGGGGCAATATTCCATCCTTTTTGGAGTATACCATTAATACCCTTACTATAAGCGTTATGAGAAAGGTCATTTCCACCACATGGAATCCCATGAAATTTAATATTCTTGGTTTTTTATGAAATTAAAAGCTGATAAAATTCCTTCCATCAAATTTTAATAAGCGCTAGTACATCTTGTATAGTAAATAGTAGACGATTACTTATAAGTATAGGGGGATCATTCCGGATGAACATATGGAATGTTTTGTGGGATCGTACCCATTTCTTTGTCATTACTAAGAGTAATCATGAGTTTGATTGGGGGATGACAATGCTCCCATCCCCGAACCGGGGCAATATTCCATCCTTTTTGGAGTATCCCATTAATACCCTTACTATAAGCGTTATGAGAAAGTTCATTTCCACCACATGGAATCCCATGAAATTTAATATTCTTGGTTTTTTATAAAATTAAAAGCTGATAAAATTCCTTCCTTCAAATTTTGATAAGCGCTAGTACATCTTGTATAGTAAATAGTAGACGATTACTTATAAGTATAGGGGGATCATTCCGGATGAACATATGGAATGTTTTGTGGGATCGTACCCGTTTCTTTGTCATTACTAAGAGTAATCATGAGTTTGATTGGGGGATGACAATGCTCCCATCCCCGAACCGGGGCAATATTCCATCCTTTTTGGAGTATCCCATTAATACCCTTACTATAAGCGTTATGAGAAATATCATTTCCACCACATGGAATCCCATGAAATTTAATATTCTTCATTTTTTATGAAATTAAAAGCTGATAAAATTACATCCTTCAAAGTTTAATAAGCGCTAGTACATCTTGTATAGTAAATTGTAGATGATTACTTATAAGTATAAGGGGATCATTCCGGATGAACATATGGAATGTTTTGTGGGATCGTGCCCGTTTCTTTGTCATTACTAAGAGTAATCATGAGTTTGATTGGGGGATGACAATGCTCCCATCCTCGAACCGGGTCAATATTCCATCCTTTTTGGAGTATCCCATTAATACCCTTACTATAAGCGTTATGAGAAAGATCATTTCCACCACATGGAATCACATGAAATTTAACATTCTTGGTTTTTTGTGAAATTAAAAGCTGATAAAATTCCATCCTTCAAATTTTAATAAGCGCGAGTACATCTTGTATAGTAAATTGTAGATGATTACTTATAAGTGTAGGGGGATCATTCCGGATGAACATATGGAATGTTTTGTGGGATCGTACCTATTTCTTTGTCATTACTAAGAGTAATCCTGAGTTTGATTGGGGGATGACAATGCTCCCATCCCCGAACCGGGGCAATATTCCATCCTTTTTGGAGTATCCCATTAATACCCTTACTATAAGCGTTATGAGAAAGTTCATTTCCACCACATGGAATCCCATGAAATTTAATATTCTTGGTTTTTTATGAAATTAAAAGCTGATAAAATTCCTTCCTTCAAATTTTAATAAGCGCTAGTACATCTTGTATAGTAAATAGTAGACGATTACTTATAAGTATAGGGGGATCATTCCGGATGAACATATGGAATGTTTTGTGGGATCGTACCCTTTTCTTTGTCATTACTAAGAGTAATCATGAGTTTGATTGGGGGATCACAATGCTCCTATCCCCGAACCGGGTCAATATTCCATCCTTTTTGGAGTATACCATTAATACCCTTACTATAAGCGTTATGAGAAATATAATTTCCACCACATGGAATCACATGAAATATAATATTCTTGCTTTTTTATGAAACTAAAAGCTGATAAAATTCCGTCCTTCAAATTTTAATAAGCGCTATTACATCCTGTATAGTAAATTGTAGATTATTACTTATAAGTATAGGAGGATCATTCCGGATGAACATATGGAATGTTTTGTGGTATCGTAACAGTTTCTTTGTCATGGCTAACAGTGATAATGAGTTTTATTGGGGGATAACAGTGCTCCCATCCCCGAACCGGGGCTATATTCCAACCTTTTTGGAGTATACCATTAATACCCTCACTATAAGCGTTATGAGAAAGATCATTTCCACCACATGGAATCACATAAAATTTAATATTCTTTGTTTTTTATGAAACTAAAAGCTGATAAAATTCCATCCTTCAAATTTTAATAAGCGCTACTACATCTTGTATAGTAAATTGTAGATGATTACTTATAAGTATAGGGGGATCATTCCGGATGAACATATGGAATGTTTTTTGGGATCGTACTAGTTTCTTTGTCATGACTAAGAGTAATCATGAGTTTGATTTGGGGATGACAATGCTCCCATCCCCGAACCGGGGCTATATTCCATCCTTTTTGGAGTATCCCATTAATACCCTTACTATAAGCGTTATGAGAAAGATCATTTCCACCACATGGAATCACAAGAAATTTAATATTCTTTGTTTTTTATGAAATTAAAAGCTGATAAAATTCCGTCCTTCAAATTTTAGTAAGCGCTAGTACATCTTGTATAGTAAATTTTAGATGATTACTTATAAGTATAGGGGGATCATTCCGGATGAACATATGGAATGTTTTGTGGGATCGTACCTATTTCTTTGTCATTACTAAGAGTAATCCTGAGTTTGATTGGGGGATGACAATGCTCCCATCCCCGAACCGGGGCAATATTCCATCCTTTTTGGAGTATACCATTAATACCCTTACTATAAGCGTTATGAGAAAGGTCATTTCCACCACATGGAATCCCATGAAATTTAATATTCTTGGTTTTTTATGAAATTAAAAGCTGATAAAATTCCTTCCTTCAAATTTTAATAAGCGCTAGTACATCTTGTATAGTAAATAGTAGACGATTACTTATAAGTATAGGGGGATCATTCCGGATGAACATATGGAATGTTTTGTGGGATCGTACCCGTTTCTTTGTCATTACTAAGAGTAATCATGAGTTTGATTGGGGGATGACAATGCTCCCATCCCCGAACCGGGGCAATATTCCATCCTTTTTGGAGTATCCCATTAATACCCTTACTATAAGCGTTATGAGAAAGTTCATTTCCACCACATGGAATCCCATGAAATTTAATATTCTTGGTTTTTTATAAAATTAAAAGCTGATAAAATTCCTTCCTTCAAATTTTGATAAGCGCTAGTACATCTTGTATAGTAAATAGTAGACGATTACTTATAAGTATAGGGGGATCATTCCGGATGAACATATGGAATGTTTTGTGGGATCGTACCCGTTTCTTTGTCATTACTAAGAGTAATCATGAGTTTGATTGGGGGATGACAATGCTCCCATCCCCGAACCGGGGCAATATTCCATCCTTTTTGGAGTATCCCATTAATACCCTTACTATAAGCGTTATGAGAAATATCATTTCCACCACATGGAATCCCACGAAATTTAATATTCTTCATTTTTTATGAAATTAAAAGCTGATAAAATTACATCCTTCAAAGTTTAATAAGCGCTAGTACATCTTGTATAGTAAATTGTAGATGATTACTTATAAGTATAAGGGGATCATTCCGGATGAACATATGGAATGTTTTGTGGGATCGTGCCCATTTCTTTGTCATTACTAAGAGTAATCATGAGTTTGATTGGGGGATGACAATGCTCCCATCCTCGAACCGGGTCAATATTCCATCCTTTTTGGAGTATCCCATTAATACCCTTACTATAAGCGTTATGAGAAAGATCATTTCCACCACATGGAATCACATGAAATTTAACATTCTTGGTTTTTTGTGAAATTAAAAGTTGATAAAATTCCATCCTTCAAATTTTAATAAGCGCGAGTACATCTTGTATAGTAAATTGTAGATGATTACTTATAAGTGTAGGGGGATCATTCCGGATGAACATATGGAATGTTTTGTGGGATCGTACCTATTTCTTTGTCATTACTAAGAGTAATCCTGAGTTTGATTGGGGGATGACAATGCTCCCATCCCCGAACCGGGGCAATATTCCATCCTTTTTGGAGTATCCCATTAATACCCTTACTATAAGCGTTATGAGAAAGTTCATTTCCACCACATGGAATCCCATGAAATTTAATATTCTTGGTTTCTTATGAAATTAAAAGCTGATAAAATTCCTTCCTTCAAATTTTAATAAGCGCTAGTACATCTTGTATAGTAAATAGTAGACGATTACTTATAAGTATAGGGGGATCATTCCGGATGAACATATGGAATGTTTTGTGGGATCGTACCCGTTTCTTTGTCATTACTAAGAGTAATCATGAGTTTGATTGGGGGATGACAATGCTCCCATCCCCGTTCGGGGCTATATTCCATTCTTTTTGGAGTATCCCATTAATACCCTTACTACAAGCATTAGGAGAAAGTTCATTTCCACCACATGGAATCCCATGAAATTTAATATTCTTGGTTTCTTATGAAATTAAAAGCTGATAAAATTCCTTCCTTCAAATTTTAATAAGCGCTAGTACATCTTGTATAGTAAATAGTAGACGATTACTTATAAGTATAGGGGGATCATTCCGGATGAACATATGGAATGTTTTGTGGGATCGTACCCGTTTCTTTGTCATTACTAAGAGTAATCATGAGTTTGATTGGGGGATGACAATGCTCCCATCCCCGTTCGGGGCTATATTCCATTCTTTTTGGAGTATCCCATTAATACCCTTACTATAAGCGTTATGAGAAAGTTCATTTCCACCACATGGAATCCCATGAAATTTAATATTCTTGGTTTCTTATGAAATTAAAAGCTGATAAAATTCCTTCCTTCAAATTTTAATAAGCGCTAGTACATCTTGTATAGTAAATAGTAGACGATTACTTATAAGTATAGGGGGATCATTCCGGATGAACATATGGAATGTTTTGTGGGATCGTACCCGTTTCTTTGTCATTACTAAGAGTAATCCTGAGTTTGATTGGGGGATGACAATGCTCCCATCCCCGAACCGGGGCAATATTCCATCCTTTTTGTAGTATCCAATTAATACCCTTACTATAAGCGTTATGAGAAAGATCATTTCCACCACATGGAATCACATGAAATTTAACATTCTTGGTTTTTTATGAAATTAAAAGCTGATAAAATTCCATCCTTCAAAGTTTAATAAGCGCTAGTACATCTTGTATAGTAAATTGTAGATGATTACTTATAAGTATAGGGGGATCATTCCGGATGAACATATGGAATGTTTTGTGGGATCGTACCCGTTTCTTTGTCATTACTAAGAGTAATCATGAGTTTGATTGGGGGATGACAATGCTCCCATCCCCGAACCGGGTCAATATTCCATCCTTTTTGGAGTATCCCATTAATACCCTTACTATAAGCGTTATGAGAAAGACCATTTCCACCACATGGAATCACATGAAATTTAACATTCTTGGTTTTTTATGAAATTAAAAGCTGATAAAATTCCATCCTTCAAAGTTTAATAAGAGCTAGTACATCTTGTATAGTAAATTGTAGATGATTACTTATAAGTATAGGGGGATCATTCCGGATGAACATATGGAATGTTTTGTGGGATCGTGCCTATTTCTTTGTCATTACTAAGAGTAATCCTGAGTTTGATTGGGGGATGACAATGCTCGGATCCCCGAACCGGGGCAATATTCCATCCTTTTTGGAGTATCCCATTAATACCCTTACTATAAGCGTTATGAGAAAGTTCATTTCCACCACATGGAATCCTATGAAATTTAATATTCTTGGTTTTTTATGAAGTTAAAAGCTGATAAAATTCCATACTTCAAAGTTTAATAAGCGCTAGTACATCTTGTATAGTAAATTGTAGATGATTACTTATAAGTATAGGGGGATCATTCCGGATGAACATATGGAATGTTTTGTGGGATCGTACCCGTTTCTTTGTCATTACTAAGAGTAATCATGAGTTTTATTAGGGGATGACAATGCTCCCATCCCCGAACCGGGGCAATATTCCATCCTTTTTGGAGTATCCCATTAAATCCCTTACTTATGAGAAATATCATTTCAACCACATGGAATCCCATGAAATTTAATATTCTTCATTTTTTATGAAATTAAAAGCTGATAAAATTCCGTCCTTCAAATTTTAGTAAGCGCTAGTACATCTTGTATAGTAAATTGTAGATGATTACTTATAAGTATAGGGGGATCATTCCGGATGAACATATGGAATGTTTTGTGGGATCGTACCAGTTTCTTTGTCATGACTAAGAGTAATCATTAGTTTGATTGGGGGATGACAATGCTCCCATCCCCGAACCGGGGCAATATTACATCCTTTTTGTAGTATCCAATTAATACCCTTACTATAAGCGTTATGAGAAAGATCATTTCCACCACATGGAATCACATGAAATTTAACATTCTTGGTTTTTTGTGAAATTAAAAGCTGATAAAATTCCATCCTTCAAAGTTTAATAAGCGCTAGTACATCTTGTATAGTAAATTGTAGATGATTACTTATAAGTATAGGGGGATCATTCCGGATGAACATATGGAATGTTTTGTGGGATCGTACCCGTTTCTTTGTCATTACTAAGAGTAATCATGAGTTTGATTGGGGGATGACAATGCTCCCATCCCCGGACCGGGTCAATATTCCATCCTTTTTGGAGTATCCCATTAATACCCTTACTATAAACGTTATGAGAAAGATCATTTCCACCACATGGAATCACATGAAATTTAACATTCTTGGTTTTTTGTGAAATTAAAAGCTGATAAAATTCCTTCTTTCAAATTTTAATAAGCGCTAGTACATCTTGTATAGTAAATTGTAGATGATTACTTATAAGTATAGGGGGATCATTCCGGATGAACATATGGAATGTTTTGTGGGATCGTGCCTATTTCTTTGTCATTACTTAGAGTATTCCTGAGTTTGGTTGGGGGATGACAATGCTCTTATCCCCGAACCGGGGCAATATTCCATCCTTTTTGGAGTATCCCATTAATACCCTTACTATAAGCGTTATGAGAAAGTTCATTTCCACCACATGGAATCCCATGAAATTTATTATTCTTGGTTTTTTATGAAATTAAAAGCTGATAAAATTCCTTCTTTCAAATTTTAATAAGCGCTAGTACATCTTGTATAGTAAATTGTAGATGATTACTTATAAGTATAGGGGGATCATTCCGGATGAACATATGGAATGTTTTGTGGGATCGTACCCGTTTCTTTGTCATTACTAAGAGTAATCATGAGTTTGATTGGGGGATGACAATGCTCCCATCCCCGAACCGGGTCAATATTCCATCCTTTTTGGAGTATCCCATTAATACCCTTACTATAAGCATTATGAGAAAGATCATTTCCACCACATGGAATCCCATGAAATTTAATATTCTTCATTTTTTATGAAATTAAAAGCTGATAAAATTCCGTCCTTCAAATTTTAGTAAGCGCTAGTACATCTTGTATAGTAAATTGTAGATGATTACTTATAAGTATAGGGGGATCATTCTGGATGAACATATGGAATGTTTTGTGGGATCGTACCAGTTTCTTTGTCATGACTAAGAGTAATCATTAGTTTGATTGGGGGATGACAATGTTCCCATCCCCGAACCGGGGCAATATAACATCCTTTTTGGAGTATCCCATTAATACCCTTACTATAAGTGTTATGAGAAAGATCATTTCCACCACATGGAATCACATGAAATTTAATATTCTTTGTTTTTTATGAAATTAAAAGCTGATAAAATTCCGTCCTTCAAATTTTAGTAAGCGCTAGTACATCTTGTATAGTAAATTGTAGATGATTACTTATAAGTATAGGGGGATCATTCCAGATGAACATATGGAATGTTTTGTGGGATCGTACCTATTTCTTTGTCATTACTAAGAGTAATCCTGAGTTTGATTGGGGGATGACAATGCTCCCATCCCCGAACCGGGGCAATATTCCATCCTTTTTGGAGTATCCCATTAATACCCTTACTATAAGCGTTATGAGAAAGTTCATTTCCACCACATGGAATCCCATGAAATTTAATATTCTTGGTTTTTTATGAAATTAAAATCTGATAAAATTCCTTCTTTCAAATTTTAATAAGCGCTAGTACATCTTGTATAGTAAATTGTAGATGATTACTTATAAGTATAGGGGGATCATTCCGGATGAACATATGGAATGTTTTGTGGGATCGTACCCGTTTCTTTGTCATTACTAAGAGTAATCATGAGTTTTATTAGGGGATGACAATGCTCCCATCTCCGAACCGGGGCAATATTCCATCCTTTTTGGAGTATCCCATTAATACCCTTACTATAAGCGTTATGAGAAAGATCATTTCCACCACATGGAATCACATGAAATTTAATATTCTTGGTTTTTTATGAAATTAAAAGCTGATAAAATTCCTTCCTTCAAATTTTAATAAGCGCTAGTATATACTGTATAGTAAATTGTAGATGATTACTGATAAGTATAGGGGGATCATTCCGGATGAACATATGGAATGTTTTGTGGGATCGTACCAGTTTCTTTGTCATGACTAAGAGTAATCATGAGTTTTATTGGGGGATGACAATGCTCCCATCCCCGAACCGGGGCAATATTCCATCCTTTTTGGAGTATACCATTAATACCCTTACTATAAGCGTTATGAGAAAGATCTTTTCCACCACATGGAATCACATGAAATATAATATTCTTGGTTTTTTATGAAACTAAAAGCTGATAAAATTCCGTCCTTCAAATTTTAATAAGCGCTAGTACATCCTGTATAGTAAATTGTAGATGATTACTTATAAGTATAGGGGGATCATTCCGGATGAACATATGGAATGTTTTGTGGGATCGTACCAGTTTCTTTGTCCTGACTAAGAGTAATCATGAGTTTGATTGGGGGATGACAATGCTCCCATCCCCGAACCGGGGCAATATTCCATCCTTTTTGGAGTATACCACTGATACCCTTACTATAAGCGTTATGAGAAAGATAGTTTCCACCACATGGAATCACATGAAATATAATATTCTTGGTTTTTTATGAAACTAAAAGCTGATAAAATTCCGTCCTTCAAATTTTAATAAGTGCTAGTACATCTTGTATAGTAAATTGTAGATGATTACTTATAAGTATACGGGGATCATTCCGAATGAACATATGGAATATTTTGTGGGATCGTACCAGTTTCTTTCTCATGACTAACAGTGATAATGAGTTTGATTGGGGGATGACAGTGATCCCATCCCCGAACCGGGGCAATATTCCATCCTTTTTGGAGTATACCATTAATACCCTTACTATAAGCGTTATGAGAAAGATCATTTCCACCACATGGAATCACATGAAATTCATTATTCTTGGTTTTTTATGAAACTAAAAGCTGATAAAATTCCGTCCTTCAAATTTTAAGAAGCGCTAGTACATCTTGTATAGTAAATTGTAGATGATTACTTATAAGTATAGGGAGATCATTCCGGATAAATATATGGAATGTTTTGTGGGATCGTACCAGTTTCTTTGTCATGACTAAGAGTAATCATGAGTTTGATTGGGGGATGACGATGCTCCCATCCCCGAACCGGGGCTATATTCCATCCTTTTTGGAGTGTCCCTTTAATACCCTTACTACATGCATTAGGAGAAAGATTATTTCCATCACATGGAATCACATGAAATTTAATATTCTTGGTTTCTTATGAAATTAAAAGCTGATAAAATTCCATCCTTCGAAGTTTAATAAGCGCTAGTACATCTTGTATAGTAAATTGTAGATGATTACTTATAAGTATAGGGGGATCATTCCGGATGAACATATGGAATGTTTTGTGGGATCGTACCCTTTTCTTTGTCATTACTAAGAGTAATCATGAGTTTGATTGGGGGATCACAATGCTCCTATCCCCGAACCGGGTCAATATTCCATCCTTTTTGGAGTATACCATTAATACCCTTACTATAAGCGTTATGAGAAATATAATTTCCACCACATGGAATCACTTGAAATATAATATTCTTGCTTTTTTATGAAACTAAAAGCTGATAAAATTCCTTCCTTCAAATTTTAATAAGCGCTAGTACATCCTGTATAGTAAATTGTAGATGATTACTTATAAGTATAGGAGGATCATTCCGGATGAACATATGGAATGTTTTGTGGTATCGTAACAGTTTCTTTGTCATGACTAACAGTGATAATGAGTTTTATTGGGGGATAACAGTGCTCCCATCCCCGAACCGGGGCAATATTCCAACCTTTTTGGAGTATACCATTAATACCCTCACTATAAGCGTTATGAGAAAGATCATTTCCACCACATGGAATCACATAAAATTTAATATTCTTTGTTTTTTATGAAACTAAAAGCTGATAAAATTCCATCCTTCATATTTTAATAAGCGCTACTACATCTTGTATAGTAAATTGTAGATGATTACTTATAAGTATAGGGGGATCATTCCGGATGAACATATGGAATGTTTTTTGGGATCGTACTAGTTTCTTTGTCATGACTAAGAGTAATCATGAGTTTGATTTGGGGATGACAATGCTCCCATCCCCGAACCGGGGCTATATTCCATCCTTTTTGGAGTATCCCATTAATACCCTTACTATAAGCGTTATGAGAAAGATCATTTCCACCACATGGAATCACAAGAAATTTAATATTCTTTGTTTTTTATGAAATTAAAAGCAGATAAAATTCCTTCCTTCAAATTTTAGTAAGCGCTAGTACATCTTGTATAGTAAATTTTAGATGATTACTTATAAGTATAGGGGGATCATTCCGGATGAACATATGGAATGTTTTGTGGGATCGTACCTATTTCTTTGTCATTACTAAGAGTAATCCTGAGTTTGATTGGGGGATGACAATGCTCCCATCCCCGAACCGGGGCAATATTCCATCCTTTTTGGAGTATACCATTAATACCCTTACTATAAGCGTTATGAGAAAGTTCATTTCCACCACATGGAATCCCATGAAATTTAATATTCTTGGTTTTTTATGAAATTAAAAGCTGATAAAATTCCTTCCTTCAAATTTTAACAAGCGCTAGTACATCTTGTATTGTAAATAGTAGACGATTACTTATTAGTATAGGGGGATCATTCCGGATGAACATATGGAATGTTTTGTGGGATCGTACCCGTTTCTTTGTCATTACTAAGAGTAATCATGAGTTTGATTGGGGGATGACAATGCTCCCATCCCAGAACCGGGGCAATATTCCATCCTTTTTGGAGTATCCCATTAATACCCTTACTATAAGCGTTATGAGAAAGTTCATTTCCACCACATGGAATCCCATGAAATTTAATATTCTTGGTTTTTTATAAAATTAAAAGCTGATAAAATTCCTTCCTTCAAATTTTAATAAGCGCTAGTACATCTTGTATAGTAAATAGTAGACGATTACTTATAAGTATAGGGGGATCATTCCGGATGAACATATGGAATGTTTTGTGGGATCGTACCCGTTTCTTTGTCATTACTAAGAGTAATCATGAGTTTGATTGGGGGATGACAATGCACCCATCCCCGAACCGGGGCAATATTCCATCCTTTTTGGAGTATCCCATTAATACCCTTACTATAAGCATTATGAGAAATATCATTTCCGCCACATGGAATCCCATGAAATTTAATATTCTTCATTTTTTATGAAATTAAAAGCTGATAAAATTCCGTCCTTCAAAGTTTAATAAGCGCTAGTACATCTTGTATAGTAAATTG
The DNA here is from genome assembly GCA_037428765.1 of Rubia yunnanensis. Classification (NCBI taxonomy): domain Eukaryota; kingdom Viridiplantae; phylum Streptophyta; class Magnoliopsida; order Gentianales; family Rubiaceae; genus Rubia; species Rubia yunnanensis. The sequence goes on along the minus strand of CM075062.1, from coordinate 80,159,838 downwards.
TAGATGATTACTTATAAGTGTAGGGGGATCATTCCGGATGAACATATGGAATGTTTTGTGGGATCGTACCTATTTCTTTGTCATTACTAAGAGTAATCATGAGTTTGATTGGGGGATGACAATGCTCCCATCCTCGAACCGGGTCAATATTCCATCCTTTTTGGAGTATCCCATTAATAACCTTACTATAAGCGTTATGAGAAAGTTCATTTCCACCACATGGAATCCCATGAAATTTAATATTCTTGGTTTTTTATGAAATTAAAAGCTGATAAAATTCCTTCCTTCAAATTTTAATAAGCGCTAGTACATCTTGTATAGTAAATAGTAGACGATTACTTATAAGTATAGGGGGATCATTCCGGATGAACATATGGAATGTTTTGTGGGATCGTACCCGTTTCTTTGTCATTACTAAGAGTAATCATGAGTTTGATTGGGGGATGACAATGCTCTCATCCCCGAACCGGGGCAATATTCCATCCTTTTTGGAGTATCCCATTAATACCCTTACTATAAGCGTTATGAGAAATATCATTTCCACCACATGGAATCCCATGAAATTTAATATTCTTCATTTTTTATGAAATTAAAAGCTGATAAAATTACATCCTTCAAAGTTTAATAAGCGCTAGTACATCTTGTATAGTAAATTGTAGATGATTACTTATAAGCATAAGGGGATCATTCCGGATGAACATATGGAATGTTTTGTGGGATCGTGCCCGTTTCTTTGTCATTACTAAGAGTAATCATGAGTTTGATTGGGGGATGACAATGCTCCCATCCTCGAACCGGGTCAATATTCCATCCTTTTTGGAGTATCCCATTAATACCCTTACTATAAGCGTTATGAGAAAGATCATTTCCACCACATGGAATCACATGAAATTTAACATTCTTGGTTTTTTGTGAAATTAAAAGCTGATAAAATTCCATCCTTCAAATTTTAATAAGCGCGAGTACATCTTGTATAGTAAATTGTAGATGATTACTTATAAGTATAGGGGGATCATTCCGGATGAACATATGGAATGTTTTGTGGGATCGTACCTATTTCTTTGTCATTACTAAGAGTAATCCTGAGTTTGATTGGGGGATGACAATGCTCCCATCCCCGAACCGGGGCAATATTCCATCCTTTTTGGAGTATCCCATTAATACCCTTACTATAAGCGTTATGAGAAAGTTCATTTCCACCACATGGAATCCCATGAAATTTAATATTCTTGGTTTTTTATGAAATTAAAAGCTGATAAAATTCCTTCCTTCAAATTTTAATAAGCGCTAGTACATCTTTATAGTAAATAGTAGACGATTACTTATAAGTATAGGGGGATCATTCCGGATGAACATATGGAATGTTTTGTGGGATCGTACCCGTTTCTTTGTCATTACTAAGAGTAATCATGAGTTTGATTGGGGGATGACAATGCTCCCATCCCCGAACCGGGGCAATATTCCATCCTTTTTGGAGTATCCCATTAATACCCTTACTATAAGCGTTATGAGAAATATCATTTCCACCACATGGAATCCCATGAAATTTAATATTCTTCATTTTTTATGAAATTTAATATTCTTCATTTTTTATGAAATTAAAAGCTGATAAAATTACATCCTTCAAAGTTTAATAAGCGCTAGTACATCTTGTATAGTAAATTGTAGATGATTACTTATAAGTATAAGGGGATCATTCCGGATGAACATATGGAATGTTTTGTGGGATCGTGCCCGTTTCTTTGTCATTACTAAGAGTAATCATGAGTTTGATTGGGGGATGACAATGCTCCCATCCCCGAACCGGGTCAATATTCCATCCTTTTTGGAGTATCCCATTAATACCCTTACTATAAGAGTTATGAGAAATATCATTTCCACCACATGGAATCCCATGAAATTTAATATTCTTCATTTTTTATGAAATTAAAAGCTGATAAAATTACATCCTTCAAAGTTTAATAAGCGCTAGTACATCTTGTATAGTAAATTTTAGATGATTACTTATAAGTATAGGGGGATCATTCCGGATGAACATGTGGAATGTTTTGTGGGATCGTACCTATTTCTTTGTCATTACTAAGAGTAATCCTGAGTTTGATTGGGGGATGACAATGCTCCCATCCCCGAACCGGGGCAATATTCCATCCTTTTTGGAGTATCCCATTAATACCCTTACTATAAGCGTTATGAGAAAGTTCATTTCCACCACATGGAATCCCATGAAATTTAATATTCTTGGTTTTTTATGAAATTAAAAGCTGACAAAATTCCTTCCTTCAAATTTTAATAAGCGCTAGTACATCTTGTATAGTAAATTGTAGATGATTACTTATAAGTATAGGGGGATCATTCCGGATGAACATATGGAATGTTTTGTGGGATCGTACCCGTTTCTTTGTCATTACTAAGAGTAATCATGAGTTTGATTGGGGGATGACAATGCTCCTATCCCCGAACCGGGGCAATATTCCATCCTTTTTGGAGTATCCCATTAATACCCTAACTATAAGTGTTATGAGAAAGATCATTTCCACCACATGGAATCCCATGAAATTTAATATTCTTGGTTTTTTATGAAATTAAAAGCTGATAAAATTCCTTCCTTCAAATTTTAATAAGCGCTAGTACATCTTGTATAGTAAATAGTTGACGATTACTTATAAGTATAGGGGGATCATTCCGGATGAACATATGGAATGTTTTGTGGGATCGTACCCGTTTCTTTGTCATTACTAAGAGTAATCATGAGTTTGATTGGGGGATGACAATGCTCCCATCCCCGAACCGGGGCAATATTCCATCCTTTTTGGAGTATCCCATTAATACCCTTACTATAAGCGTTATGAGAAATATCATTTCCACCACATGGAATCCCATGAAATTTAATATTCTTCATTTTTTATGAAATTTAATATTCTTCATTTTTTATGAAATTAAAAGCTGATAAAATTACATCCTTCAAAGTTTAATAAGCGCTAGTACATCTTGTATAGTAAATTGTAGATGATTACTTATAAGTATAAGGGGATCATTCCGGATGAACATATGGAATGTTTTGTGGGATCGTGCCCGTTTCTTTGTCATTACTAAGAGTAATCATGAGTTTGATTGGGGGATGACAATGCTCCCATCCCCGAACCGGGTCAATATTCCATCCTTTTTGGAGTATCCCATTAATACCCTTACTATAAGAGTTATGAGAAATATCATTTCCACCACATGGAATCCCATGAAATTTAATATTCTTCATTTTTTATGAAATTAAAAGCTGATAAAATTACATCCTTCAAAGTTTAATAAGCGCTAGTACATCTTGTATAGTAAATTTTAGATGATTACTTATAAGTATAGGGGGATCATTCCGGATGAACATGTGGAATGTTTTGTGGGATCGTACCTATTTCTTTGTCATTACTAAGAGTAATCCTGAGTTTGATTGGGGGATGACAATGCTCCCATCCCCGAACCGGGGCAATATTCCATCCTTTTTGGAGTATCCCATTAATACCCTTACTATAAGCGTTATGAGAAAGTTCATTTCCACCACATGGAATCCCATGAAATTTAATATTCTTGGTTTTTTATGAAATTAAAAGCTGATAAAATTCCTTCCTTCAAATTTTAATAAGCGCTAGTACATCTTGTATAGTAAATTGTAGATGATTACTTATAAGTATAGGGGGATCATTCCGGATGAACATATGGAATATTTTGTGGGATCGTACCCGTTTCTTTGTCATTACTAAGAGTAATCATGAGTTTGATTGGGGGATGACAATGCTCCTATCCCCGAACCGGGGCAATATTCCATCCTTTTTGGAGTATCCCATTAATACCCTAACTATAAGTGTTATGAGAAAGATCATTTCCACCACATGGAATCACATGAAATTTAACATTCTTGGTTTTTTATGAAATTAAAAGCTGATAAAATTCCATACTTCAAAGTTTAATAAGCGCTAGTACATCTTGTATAGTATATTGTAGATGATTACTTATAAGTATAGGGGGATCATTCCGGATGAACATATGGAATGTTTTGTGGGATTGTACCCGTTTCTTTGTCATTACTAATAGTAATCATGAGTTTGATTGGGGGATGATAATGCTCCCATCCCCGAACCGGGTCAATATTCCATCCTTTTTGGAGTATCCCATTAATACCCTTACTATAAGCGTTATGAGAAAGATCATTTCCACCACATGGAATCACATGAAATTTAACATTCTTGGTTTTTTGTGAAATTAAAAGCTGATAAAATTCCATCCTTCAAATTTTAATAAGCGCTAGTACATCTTGTATAGTAAATTGTAGATGATTACTTATAAGTATAGGGGGATCATTCCGGATGAACATATGGAATGTTTTGTGGGATAGTACCTATTTCTTTGTCATTACTAAGAGTAATCCTTTGTTTGATTGGGGGATGACAATGCTCCCATCCCCGAACCGGGGCAATATTCCATCCTTTTTGGAGTATCCCATTAATACCCTTACTATAAGCGTTATGAGAAAGTTCATTTCCACCACATGGAATCCCATGAAATTTAATATTCTTGGTTTTTTATGAAATTAAAAGCTGATAAAATTCCTTCTTTCAAATTTTAATAAGCGCTAGTACATCTTGTATAGTGAATTGTAGATGATTACTTATAAGTATAGGGGGATCATTCTGGATGAACATATGGAATGTTTTGTGGGATCATACCCGTTTCTTTGTCATTACTAAGAGTAATCCTGAGTTTGATTGGGGGATGACAATGCTCCCATCCCCGAACCGGGGCAATATTCCATCCTTTTTGTAGTATCCAATTAATACCCTTACTATAAGCGTTATGAGAAAGATCATTTCCACCACATGGAATCACATGAAATTTAACATTCTTGGTTTTTTATGAAATTAAAAGCTGATAAAATTCCATCCTTCAAAGTTTAATAAGCGCTAGTACATCTTGTATAGTAAATTGTAGATGATTACTTATAAGTATAGGGGGATCATTCCGGATGAACATATGGAATGTTTTGTGGGATCGTACCCGTTTCTTTGTCATTACTAAGAGTAATCATGAGTTTGATTGGGGGATGACAATGCTCCCATCCCCGAACCGGGTCAATATTCCATCCTTTTTGGAGTATCCCATTAATACCCTTACTATAAGCGTTATGAGAAAGATCATTTCCACCACATGGAATCACATGAAATTTAACATTCTTGGTTTTTTATGAAATTAAAAGCTGATAAAATTCCATCCTTCAAAGTTTAATAAGAGCTAGTACATCTTGTATAGTAAATTGTAGATGATTACTTATAAGTATAGGGGGATCATTCCGGATGAACATATGGAATGTTTTGTGGGATCGTGCCTATTTCTTTGTCATTACTAAGAGTAATCCTGAGTTTGATTGGGGGATGACAATGCTCTCATCCCCGAACCGGGGCAATATTCCATCCTTTTTGGAGTATCCCATTAATACCCTTACTATAAGTGTTATGAGAAAGATCATTTCCACCACATGGAATCACATGAAATTTAATATTCTTTGTTTTTTATGAAATTAAAAGCTGATAAAATTCCTTCTTTCAAATTTTAATAAGCGCTAGTACATCTTGTATAGTAAATTGTAGATGATTACTTATAAGTATAGGGGGATCATTCCGGATGAACATATGGAATGTTTTGTGGGATCGTACCCGTTTCTTTGTCATTACTAAGAGTAATCATGAGTTTGATTGGGGGATGACAATGCTCCCATCCCCGAACCGGGTCAATATTCCATCCTTTTTGGAGTATCCCATTAATACCCTTCCTATAAGCGTTATGAGAAAAATCATTTCCACCACATGGAATCACATGAAATATAACATTCTTGGTTTTTTATGAAATTAAAAGCTGATAAAATTCCATCCTTCAAAGTTTAATAAGAGCTAGTACATCTTGTATAGTAAATTGTAGATGATTACTTATAAGTATAGGGGGATCATTCCGGATGAACATATGGAATGTTTTGTGGGATCGTGCCTATTTCTTTGTCATTACTAAGAGTAATCCTGAGTTTGATTGGGGGATGACAATGCTCTCATCCCCGAACCGGGTCAATATTCCATCCTTTTTGGAGTATCCAATTAATACCCTTACTATAAGCGTTATGAGAAAGTTCATTTCCACCACATGGAATCCCATGAAATTTAATATTCTTGGTTTTTTATGAAGCTAAAAGCTGATAAAATTCCTTCTTTCAAATTTTAATAAGCGCTAGTACATCTTGTATAGTAAATTGTAGATGATTACTTATAAGTATAGGGGGATCATTCCGGATGAACATATGGAATGTTTTGTGGGATCGTACCCGTTTCTTTGTCATTACTAAGAGTAATCATGAGTTTTATTAGGGGATGACAATGCTCCCATCCCTGAACCGGGGCAATATTCCATCCTTTTTGGAGTATCCCATTAATACCCTTACTATAAGCGTTATGAGAAAGTTCATTTCCACCACATGGAATCCCATGAAATTTAATATTCTTGGTTTTTTATGAAATTAAAAGCTGATAAAATTCCTTCTTTCAAATTTTAGTAAGCGCTAGTACATCTTGTATAGTAAATTGTAGATGATTACTTATAAGTATAGGGGGATCATTCTGGATGAACATATGGAATGTTTTGTGGGATCGTACCAGTTTCTTTGTCATGACTAAGAGTAATCATTAGTTTGATTGGGGGATGACAATGTTCCCATCCCCGAACAGGGGCAATATAACATCCTTTTTGGAGTATCCCATTAATACCCTTACTATAAGTGTTATGAGAAAGATCATTTCCACCACATGGAATCACATGAAATTTAATATTCTTTGTTTTTTATGAAATTAAAAGCTGATAAAATTCCGTCCTTCAAATTTTAGTAAGCGCTTGTACATCTTGTATAGTAAATTGTAGATGATTACTTATAAGTATAGGGGGATCATTCCAGATGAACATATGGAATGTTTTGTGGGATCGTACCTATTTCTTTGTCATTACTAAGAGTAATCCTGAGTTTGATTGGGGGATGACAATGCTCCCATCCCCGAACCGGGGCAATATTCCTTCCTTTTTGGAGTATCCCATTAATACCCTTACTATAAGCGTTATGAGAAAGTTCATTTCCACCACATGGAATCCCATAAAATTTAATATTCTTGGTTTTTTATGAAACTAAAAGCTGATAAAATTCCGTCCTTCAAATTTTAATAAGCGCTAGTACATCTTGTATAGTAAATTGTAGATGATTACTTATAAGTATAGGGGGATCATTCCGGATGAACATATGGAATGTTTTGTGAGATCGTACCAGTTCTTTGTCATGACTAAGAGTAATCATGAGTTTTATTGGGGGATGACAATGCTCTCATCCCCGAACCGGGTCAATATTCCATCCTTTTTGGAGTATCCAATTAATACCCTTACTATAAGCGTTATGAGAAAGTTCATTTCCACCACATGGAATCCCATGAAATTTAATATTCTTGGTTTTTTATGAAGTTAAAAGCTGATAAAATTCCTTCTTTCAAATTTTAATAAGCGCTAGTACATCTTGTATAGTAAATTGTAGATGATTACTTATAAGTATAGGGGGATCATTCCGGATGAACATATGGAATGTTTTGTGGGATCGTACCCGTTTCTTTGTCATTACTAAGAGTAATCATGAGTTTTATTAGGGGATGACAATGCTCCCATCCCCGAACCGGGGAAATATTCCATCCTTTTTGGAGTATCCCATTAATACCCTTACTATAAGCGTTATGAGAAAGTTCATTTCCACCACATGGAATCCCATGAAATTTAATATTCTTGGTTTTTTATGAAATTAAAAGCTGATAAAATTCCTTCTTTCAAATTTTAGTAAGCGCTAGTACATCTTGTATAGTAAATTGTAGATGATTACTTATAAGTATAGGGGGATCATTCTGGATGAACATATGGAATGTTTTGTGGGATCGTACCAGTTTCTTTGTCATGACTAAGAGTAATCATTAGTTTGATTGGGGGATGACAATGTTCCCATCCCCGAACCGGGGCAATATAACATCCTTTTTGGAGTATCCCATTAATACCCTTACTATAAGTGTTATGAGAAAGATCATTTCCACCACATGGAATCACATGAAATTTAATATTCTTTGTTTTTTATGAAATTAAAAGCTGATAAAATTCCGTCCTTCAAATTTTAGTAAGCGCTTGTACATCTTGTATAGTAAATTGTAGATGATTACTTATAAGTATAGGGGGATCATTCCAGATGAACATATGGAATGTTTTGTGGGATCGTACCTATTTCTTTGTCATTACTAAGAGTAATCCTGAGTTTGATTGGGGGATGACAATGCTCCCATCCCCGAACCGGGGCAATATTCCATCCTTTTTGGAGTATCCCATTAATACCCTTACTATAAGCGTTATGAGAAAGTTCATTTCCACCACATGGAATCCCATAAAATTTAATATTCTTGGTTTTTTATGAAACTAAAAGCTGATAAAATTCCGTCCTTCAAATTTTAATAAGCGCTAGTACATCTTGTATAGTAAATTGTAGATGATTACTTATAAGTATAGGGGGATCATTCCGGATGAACATATGGAATTTTTTGTGAGATCGTACCAGTTCTTTGTCATGACTAAGAGTAATCATGAGTTTTATTGGGGGATGACAATGCTCCCATCCCCGAACCGGGGCAATATTCCATCCTTTTTGGAGTATCCCATTAATACCCTTACTATAAGCGTTATGAGAAATATCATTTCAACCACATGGAATCCCATGAAATTTAATATTCTTCATTTTTTATGAAATTAAAAGCTGATAAAATTCCGTCCTTCAAATTTTAGTAAGCGCTAGTACATCTTGTATAGTAAATTGTAGATGATTACTTATAAGTATAGGGGGATCATTCCGGATGAACATATGGAATGTTTTGTGGGATCGTACCAGTTTCTTTGTCATTACTAAGAGTAATCATGAGTTTGATTGGGGGATGACAATGCTCCCATCCCCGAACCGGGTCAATATTCCATCCTTTTTGGAGTATCCCATTAATACCCTTACTATAAGCGTTATGAGAAAGATCATTTCCACCACATGGAATCACATGAAATTTAACATTCTTGGTTTTTTATGAAATTAAAAGCTGATAAAATTCCATCCTTCAAAGTTTAATAAGAGCTAGTACATCTTGTATAGTAAATTGTAGATGATTACTTATAAGTATAGGGGGATCATTCCGGATGAACATATGGAATGTTTTGTGGGATCGTGCCTATTTCTTTGTCATTACTAAGAGTAATCCTGAGTTTGATTGGGGGATGACAATGCTCTCATCCCCGAACCGGGGCAATATTCCATCCTTTTTGGAGTATCCCATTAATACCCTTACTATAAGTGTTATGAGAAAGATCATTTCCACCACATGGAATCACATGAAATTTAATATTCTTTGTTTTTTATGAAATTAAAAGCTGATAAAATTCCTTCTTTCAAATTTTAATAAGCGCTAGTACATCTTGTATAGTAAATTGTAGATGATTACTTATAAGTATAGGGGGATCATTCCGGATGAACATATGGAATGTTTTGTGGGATCGTACCCGTTTCTTTGTCATTACTAAGAGTAATCATGAGTTTGATTGGGGGATGACAATGCTCCCATCCCCGAACCGGGTCAATATTCCATCCTTTTTGGAGTATCCCATTAATACCCTTCCTATAAGCGTTATGAGAAAAATCATTTCCACCACATGGAATCACATGAAATATAACATTCTTGGTTTTTTATGAAATTAAAAGCTGATAAAATTCCATCCTTCAAAGTTTAATAAGAGCTAGTACATCTTGTATAGTAAATTGTAGATGATTACTTATAAGTATAGGGGGATCATTCCGGATGAACATATGGAATGTTTTGTGGGATCGTGCCTATTTCTTTGTCATTACTAAGAGTAATCCTGAGTTTGATTGGGGGATGACAATGCTCTCATCCCCGAACCGGGTCAATATTCCATCCTTTTTGGAGTATCCAATTAATACCCTTACTATAAGCGTTATGAGAAAGTTCATTTCCACCACATGGAATCCCATGAAATTTAATATTCTTGGTTTTTTATGAAGCTAAAAGCTGATAAAATTCCTTCTTTCAAATTTTAATAAGCGCTAGTACATCTTGTATAGTAAATTGTAGATGATTACTTATAAGTATAGGGGGATCATTCCGGATGAACATATGGAATGTTTTGTGGGATCGTACCCGTTTCTTTGTCATTACTAAGAGTAATCATGAGTTTTATTAGGGGATGACAATGCTCCCATCCCCGAACCGGGGCAATATTCCATCCTTTTTGGAGTATCCCATTAATACCCTTACTATAAGCGTTATGAGAAAGTTCATTTCCACCACATGGAATCCCATGAAATTTAATATTCTTGGTTTTTTATGAAATTAAAAGCTGATAAAATTCCTTCTTTCAAATTTTAGTAAGCGCTAGTACATCTTGTATAGTAAATTGTAGATGATTACTTATAAGTATAGGGGGATCATTCTGGATGAACATATGGAATGTTTTGTGGGATCGTACCAGTTTCTTTGTCATGACTAAGAGTAATCATTAGTTTGATTGGGGGATGACAATGTTCCCATCCCCGAACAGGGGCAATATAACATCCTTTTTGGAGTATCCCATTAATACCCTTACTATAAGTGTTATGAGAAAGATCATTTCCACCACATGGAATCACATGAAATTTAATATTCTTTGTTTTTTATGAAATTAAAAGCTGATAAAATTCCGTCCTTCAAATTTTAGTAAGCGCTTGTACATCTTGTATAGTAAATTGTAGATGATTACTTATAAGTATAGGGGGATCATTCCAGATGAACATATGGAATGTTTTGTGGGATCGTACCTATTTCTTTGTCATTACTAAGAGTAATCCTGAGTTTGATTGGGGGATGACAATGCTCCCATCCCCGAACCGGGGCAATATTCCTTCCTTTTTGGAGTATCCCATTAATACCCTTACTATAAGCGTTATGAGAAAGTTCATTTCCACCACATGGAATCCCATAAAATTTAATATTCTTGGTTTTTTATGAAACTAAAAGCTGATAAAATTCCGTCCTTCAAATTTTAATAAGCGCTAGTACATCTTGTATAGTAAATTGTAGATGATTACTTATAAGTATAGGGGGATCATTCCGGATGAACATATGGAATGTTTTGTGGGATCGTACCCGTTTCTTTGTCATTACTAAGAGTAATCATGAGTTTGATTGGGGGATGACAATGCTCCCATCCCCGAACCGGGTCAATATTCCATCCTTTTTGGAGTATCCCATTAATACCCTTGCTATAAGCGTTATGAGAAAGTTCATTTCCACCACATGGAATCCCATAAAATTTAATATTCTTGGTTTTTTATGAAACTAAAAGCTGATAAAATTCCGTCCTTCAAATTTTAATAAGCGCTAGTACATCTTGTATAGTAAATTGTAGATGATTACTTATAAGTATAGGGGGATCATTCCGGATGAACATATGGAATGTTTTGTGAGATCGTACCAGTTCTTTGTCATGACTAAGAGTAATCATGAGTTTTATTGGGGGATGACAATGCTCTCATCCCCGAACCGGGTCAATATTCCATCCTTTTTGGAGTATCCAATTAATACCCTTACTATAAGCGTTATGAGAAAGTTCATTTCCACCACATGGAATCCCATGAAATTTAATATTCTTGGTTTTTTATGAAGTTAAAAGCTGATAAAATTCCTTCTTTCAAATTTTAATAAGCGCTAGTACATCTTGTATAGTAAATTGTAGATGATTACTTATAAGTATAGGGGGATCATTCCGGATGAACATATGGAATGTTTTGTGGGATCGTACCCGTTTCTTTGTCATTACTAAGAGTAATCATGAGTTTTATTAGGGGATGACAATGCTCCCATCCCCGAACCGGGGAAATATTCCATCCTTTTTGGAGTATCCCATTAATACCCTTACTATAAGCGTTATGAGAAAGTTCATTTCCACCACATGGAATCCCATGAAATTTAATATTCTTGGTTTTTTATGAAATTAAAAGCTGATAAAATTCCTTCTTTCAAATTTTAGTAAGCGCTAGTACATCTTGTATAGTAAATTGTAGATGATTACTTATAAGTATAGGGGGATCATTCTGGATGAACATATGGAATGTTTTGTGGGATCGTACCAGTTTCTTTGTCATGACTAAGAGTAATCATTAGTTTGATTGGGGGATGACAATGTTCCCATCCCCGAACCGGGGCAATATAACATCCTTTTTGGAGTATCCCATTAATACCCTTACTATAAGTGTTATGAGAAAGATCATTTCCACCACATGGAATCACATGAAATTTAATATTCTTTGTTTTTTATGAAATTAAAAGCTGATAAAATTCCGTCCTTCAAATTTTAGTAAGCGCTTGTACATCTTGTATAGTAAATTGTAGATGATTACTTATAAGTATAGGGGGATCATTCCAGATGAACATATGGAATGTTTTGTGGGATCGTACCTATTTCTTTGTCATTACTAAGAGTAATCCTGAGTTTGATTGGGGGATGACAATGCTCCCATCCCCGAACCGGGGCAATATTCCATCCTTTTTGGAGTATCCCATTAATACCCTTACTATAAGCGTTATGAGAAAGTTCATTTCCACCACATGGAATCCCATAAAATTTAATATTCTTGGTTTTTTATGAAACTAAAAGCTGATAAAATTCCGTCCTTCAAATTTTAATAAGCGCTAGTACATCTTGTATAGTAAATTGTAGATGATTACTTATAAGTATAGGGGGATCATTCCGGATGAACATATGGAATGTTTTGTGGGATCGTACCAGTTTCTTTTTCATTACTAAGAGTAATCATGAGTTTGATTGGGGGATGACAATGCTCCCATCCCCGAACCGGGGCAATATTCCATCCTTTTTGGAGTATACCATTAATACCCTTACTATAAAAGTTATGAGAAAGATCATTTCCACCACATGGAATCACATGAAATTTAATATTCTTGCTTTTTTATGAAACTAAAAGCTGATAAAATTCCGTCCTTCAAATTTTAATAAACGCTAGTACATCCTGTATAGTAAATTGTAGATGATTACTTATAAGTATAGGGGGATCATTCCGGATGAACATATGGAATGTTTTGTGAGATCGTACCAGTTCTTTGTCATGACTAAGAGTAATCATGAGTTTTATTGGGGGATGACAATGCTCTCATCCCCGAACCGGGTCAATATTCCATCCTTTTTGGAGTATCCAATTAATACCCTTACTATAAGCGTTATGAGAAAGTTCATTTCCACCACATGGAATCCCATGAAATTTAATATTCTTGGTTTTTTATGAAGTTAAAAGCTGATAAAATTCCTTCTTTCAAATTTTAATAAGCGCTAGTACATCTTGTATAGTAAATTGTAGATGATTACTTATAAGTATAGGGGGATCATTCCGGATGAACATATGGAATGTTTTGTGGGATCGTACCCGTTTCTTTGTCATTACTAAGAGTAATCATGAGTTTTATTAGGGGATGACAATGCTCCCATCCCCGAACCGGGGAAATATTCCATCCTTTTTGGAGTATCCCATTAATACCCTTACTATAAGCGTTATGAGAAAGTTCATTTCCACCACATGGAATCCCATGAAATTTAATATTCTTGGTTTTTTATGAAATTAAAAGCTGATAAAATTCCTTCTTTCAAATTTTAGTAAGCGCTAGTACATCTTGTATAGTAAATTGTAGATGATTACTTATAAGTATAGGGGGATCATTCTGGATGAACATATGGAATGTTTTGTGGGATCGTACCAGTTTCTTTGTCATGACTAAGAGTAATCATTAGTTTGATTGGGGGATGACAATGTTCCCATCCCCGAACCGGGGCAATATAACATCCTTTTTGGAGTATCCCATTAATACCCTTACTATAAGTGTTATGAGAAAGATCATTTCCACCACATGGAATCACATGAAATTTAATATTCTTTGTTTTTTATGAAATTAAAAGCTGATAAAATTCCGTCCTTCAAATTTTAGTAAGCGCTTGTACATCTTGTATAGTAAATTGTAGATGATTACTTATAAGTATAGGGGGATCATTCCAGATGAACATATGGAATGTTTTGTGGGATCGTACCTATTTCTTTGTCATTACTAAGAGTAATCCTGAGTTTGATTGGGGGATGACAATGCTCCCATCCCCGAACCGGGGCAATATTCCATCCTTTTTGGAGTATCCCATTAATACCCTTACTATAAGCGTTATGAGAAAGTTCATTTCCACCACATGGAATCCCATAAAATTTAATATTCTTGGTTTTTTATGAAACTAAAAGCTGATAAAATTCCGTCCTTCAAATTTTAATAAGCGCTAGTACATCTTGTATAGTAAATTGTAGATGATTACTTATAAGTATAGGGGGATCATTCCGGATGAACATATGGAATTTTTTGTGAGATCGTACCAGTTCTTTGTCATGACTAAGAGTAATCATGAGTTTTATTGGGGGATGACAATGCTCCCATCCCCGAACCGGGGCAATATTCCATCCTTTTTGGAGTATACCATTAATACCCTTACTATAAGCGTTATGAGAAAGATAATTTCCACCACATGGAATCACATGAAATATAATATTCTTGCTTTTTTATGAAACTAAAAGCTGATAAAATTCCGTCCTTCAAATTTTAATAAACGCTAGTACATCCTGTATAGTAAATTGTAGATGATTACTTATAAGTATAGGGGGATCATTCCGGATGAACATATGGAATGTTTTGTGGGATCGTACCCGTTTCTTTGTCATTACTAAGAGTAATCATGAGTTTTATTAGGGGATGACAATGCTCCCATCCCCGAACCGGGGCAATATTCCATCCTTTTTGGAGTATCCCATTAATACCCTTACTATAAGCGTTATGAGAAATATCATTTCAACCACATGGAATCCCATGAAATTTAATATTCTTCATTTTTTATGAAATTAAAAGCTGATAAAATTCCGTCCTTCAAATTTTAGTAAGCGCTAGTACATCTTGTATAGTAAATTGTAGATGATTACTTATAAGTATAGGGGGATCATTCCGGATGAACATATGGAATGTTTTGTGGGATCGTACCAGTTTCTTTGTCATGACTAAGAGTAATCATTAGTTTGATTGGGGGATGACAATGTTCCCATCCCCGAACCGGGGCAATATAACATCCTTTTTGGAGTATCCCATTAATACCCTTACTATAAGTGTTATGAGAAAGATCATTTCCACCACATGGAATCACATGAAATTTAATATTCTTTGTTTTTTATGAAATTAAAAGCTGATAAAATTCCTTCTTTCAAATTTTAATAAGCGCTAGTACATCTTGTATAGTAAATTGTAGATGATTACTTATAAGTATAGGGGGATCATTCCGGATGAACATATGGAATGTTTTGTGGGATCGTACCCGTTTCTTTGTCATTACTAAGAGTAATCATGAGTTTGATTGGGGGATGACAATGCTCCCATCCCCGAACCGGGTCAATATTCCATCCTTTTTGGAGTATCCCATTAATACCCTTCCTATAAGCGTTATGAGAAAAATCATTTCCACCACATGGAATCACATGAAATATAACATTCTTGGTTTTTTATGAAATTAAAAGCTGATAAAATTCCATCCTTCAAAGTTTAATAAGAGCTAGTACATCTTGTATAGTAAATTGTAGATGATTACTTATAAGTATAGGGGGATCATTCCGGATGAACATATGGAATGTTTTGTGGGATCGTGCCTATTTCTTTGTCATTACTAAGAGTAATCCTGAGTTTGATTGGGGGATGACAATGCTCTCATCCCCGAACCGGGTCAATATTCCATCCTTTTTGGAGTATCCAATTAATACCCTTACTATAAGCGTTATGAGAAAGTTCATTTCCACCACATGGAATCCCATGAAATTTAATATTCTTGGTTTTTTATGAAGTTAAAAGCTGATAAAATTCCTTCTTTCAAATTTTAATAAGCGCTAGTACATCTTGTATAGTAAATTGTAGATGATTACTTATAAGTATAGGGGGATCATTCCGGATGAACATATGGAATGTTTTGTGGGATCGTACCCGTTTCTTTGTCATTACTAAGAGTAATCATGAGTTTTATTAGGGGATAACAATGCTCCCATCCCCGAACCGGGGCAATATTCCATCCTTTTTGGAGTATCCCATTAATACCCTTACTATAAGCGTTATGAGAAAGTTCATTTCCACCACATGGAATCCCATGAAATTTAATATTCTTGGTTTTTTATGAAATTAAAAGCTGATAAAATTCCTTCTTTCAAATTTTAGTAAGCGCTAGTACATCTTGTATAGTAAATTGTAGATGATTACTTATAAGTATAGGGGGATCATTCTGGATGAACATATGGAATGTTTTGTGGGATCGTACCAGTTTCTTTGTCATGACTAAGAGTAATCATTAGTTTGATTGGGGGATGACAATGTTCCCATCCCCGAACCGGGGCAATATAACATCCTTTTTGGAGTATCCCATTAATACCCTTACTATAAGTGTTATGAGAAAGATCATTTCCACCACATGGAATCACATGAAATTTAATATTCTTTGTTTTTTATGAAATTAAAAGCTGATAAAATTCCTTCTTTCAAATTTTAATAAGCGCTAGTACATCTTGTATAGTAAATTGTAGATGATTACTTATAAGTATAGGGGGATCATTCCGGATGAACATATGGAATGTTTTGTGGGATCGTACCCGTTTCTTTGTCATTACTAAGAGTAATCATGAGTTTGATTGGGGGATGACAATGCTCCCATCCCCGAACCGGGTCAATATTCCATCCTTTTTGGAGTATCCCATTAATACCCTTCCTATAAGCGTTATGAGAAAAATCATTTCCACCACATGGAATCACATGAAATATAACATTCTTGGTTTTTTATGAAATTAAAAGCTGATAAAATTCCATCCTTCAAAGTTTAATAAGAGCTAGTACATCTTGTATAGTAAATTGTAGATGATTACTTATAAGTATAGGGGGATCATTCCGGATGAACATATGGAATGTTTTGTGGGATCGTGCCTATTTCTTTGTCATTACTAAGAGTAATCCTGAGTTTGATTGGGGGATGACAATGCTCTCATCCCCGAACCGGGTCAATATTCCATCCTTTTTGGAGTATCCAATTAATACCCTTACTATAAGCGTTATGAGAAAGTTCATTTCCACCACATGGAATCCCATGAAATTTAATATTCTTGGTTTTTTATGAAGTTAAAAGCTGATAAAATTCCTTCTTTCAAATTTTAATAAGCGCTAGTACATCTTGTATAGTAAATTGTAGATGATTACTTATAAGTATAGGGGGATCATTCCGGATGAACATATGGAATGTTTTGTGGGATCGTACCCGTTTCTTTGTCATTACTAAGAGTAATCATGAGTTTTATTAGGGGATGACAATGCTCCCATCCCCGAACCGGGGCAATATTCCATCCTTTTTGGAGTATCCCATTAATACCCTTACTATAAGCGTTATGAGAAAGTTCATTTCCACCACATGGAATCCCATGAAATTTAATATTCTTGGTTTTTTATGAAATTAAAAGCTGATAAAATTCCTTCTTTCAAATTTTAGTAAGCGCTAGTACATCTTGTATAGTAAATTGTAGATGATTACTTATAAGTATAGGGGGATCATTCTGGATGAACATATGGAATGTTTTGTGGGATCGTACCAGTTTCTTTGTCATGACTAAGAGTAATCATTAGTTTGATTGGGGGATGACAATGTTCCCATCCCCGAACCGGGGCAATATAACATCCTTTTTGGAGTATCCCATTAATACCCTTACTATAAGTGTTATGAGAAAGATCATTTCCACCACATGGAATCACATGAAATTTAATATTCTTTGTTTTTTATGAAATTAAAAGCTGATAAAATTCCGTCCTTCAAATTTTAGTAAGCGCTTGTACATCTTGTATAGTAAATTGTAGATGATTACTTATAAGTATAGGGGGATCATTCCAGATGAACATATGGAATGTTTTGTGGGATCGTACCTATTTCTTTGTCATTACTAAGAGTAATCCTGAGTTTGATTGGGGGATGACAATGCTCCCATCCCCGAACCGGGGCAATATTCCATCCTTTTTGGAGTATCCCATTAATACCCTTACTATAAGCGTTATGAGAAAGTTCATTTCCACCACATGGAATCCCATAAAATTTAATATTCTTGGTTTTTTATGAAACTAAAAGCTGATAAAATTCCGTCCTTCAAATTTTAATAAGCGCTAGTACATCTTGTATAGTAAATTGTAGATGATTACTTATAAGTATAGGGGGATCATTCCGGATGAACATATGGAATGTTTTGTGAGATCGTACCAGTTCTTTGTCATGACTAAGAGTAATCATGAGTTTTATTGGGGGATGACAATGCTCCCATCCCCGAACCGGGGCAATATTCCATCCTTTTTGGAGTATACCATTAATACCCTTACTATAAGCGTTATGAGAAAGATAATTTCCACCACATGGAATCACATGAAATATAATATTCTTGCTTTTTTATGAAACTAAAAGCTGATAAAATTCCGTCCTTCAAATTTTAATAAACGCTAGTACATCCTGTATAGTAAATTGTAGATGATTACTTATAAGTATAGGGGGATCATTCCGGATGAACATATGGAATGTTTTGTGGGATCGTACCCGTTTCTTTGTCATTACTAAGAGTAATCATGAGTTTTATTAGGGGATGACAATGCTCCCATCCCCGAACCGGGGCAATATTCCATCCTTTTTGGAGTATCCCATTAATACCCTTACTATAAGCGTTATGAGAAATATCATTTCAACCACATGGAATCCCATGAAATTTAATATTCTTCATTTTTTATGAAATTAAAAGCTGATAAAATTCCGTCCTTCAAATTTTAGTAAGCTCTAGTACATCTTGTATAGTAAATTGTAGATGATTACTTATAAGTATAGGGGGATCATTCCGGATGAACATATGGAATGTTTTGTGGGATCGTACCAGTTTCTTTGTCATGACTAAGAGTAATCATTAGTTTGATTGGGGGATGACAATGCTCCCATCCCCGAACCGGGGCAATATTCCATCCTTTTTGTAGTATCCAATTAATACCCTTACTATAAGCGTTATGAGAAAGATCATTTCCACCACATGGAATCACATGAAATTTAACATTCTTGGTTTTTTATGAAATTAAAAGCTGATAAAATTCCATCCTTCAAAGTTTAATAAGCGCTAGTACATCTTGTATAGTAAATTGTAGATGATTACTTATAAGTATAGGGGGATCATTCCGAATGAACACATGGAATGTTTTGTGGGATCGTGCCTATTTCTTTGTCATTACTAAGAGTAATCCTGAGTTTGATTGGGGGATGACAATGCTCTTATCCCCGAACCGGGGCAATATTCCATCCTTTTTGGAGTATCCCATTAATACCCTTACTATAAGCGTTATGAGAAAGTTCATTTCCACCACATGGAATCCCATGAAATTTATTATTCTTGGTTTTTTATGAAATTAAAAGCTGATAAAATTCCTTCTTTCAAATTTTAATAAGCGCTAGTACATCTTGTATAGTAAATTGTAGATGATTACTTATAAGTATAGGGGGATCATTCCGGATGAACATATGGAATGTTTTGTGGGATCGTACCCGTTTCTTTGTCATTACTAAGAGTAATCATGAGTTTGATTGGGGGATGACAATGCTCCCATCCCCGAACCGGGTCAATATTCCATCCTTTTTGGAGTATCCCATTAATACCCTTACTATAAGCATTATGAGAAAGATCATTTCCACCACATGGAATCCCATGAAATTTAATATTCTTCATTTTTTATGAAATTAAAAGCTGATAAAATTCCGTCCTTCAAATTTTAGTAAGCGCTAGTACATCTTGTATAGTAAATTGTAGATGATTACTTATAAGTATAGGGGGATCATTCCGGATGAACATATGGAATGTTTTGTGGGATCGTACCAGTTTCTTTGTCATGACTAAGAGTAATCATTAGTTTGATTGGGGGATGACAATGTTCCCATCCCCGAACCGGGGCAATATAACATCCTTTTTGGAGTATCCCATTAATACCCTTACTATAAGTGTTATGAGAAAGATCATTTCCACCACATGGAATCACATGAAATTTAATATTCTTTGTTTTTTATGAAATTAAAAGCTGATAAAATTCCGTCCTTCAAATTTTAGTAAGCGCTAGTACATCTTGTATAGTAAATTGTAGATGATTACTTATAAGTATAGGGGGATCATTCCGGATGAACATATGGAATGTTTTGTGGGATCGTACCTATTTCTTTGTCATTACTAAGAGTAATCCTGAGTTTGATTGGGGGATGACAATGCTCCCATCCCCGAACCGGGGCAATATTCCATCCATTTTGGAGTATCCCATTAATACCCTTACTATAAGCGTTATGAGAAAGTTCATTTCCACCACATGGAATCCCATGAAATTTAATATTCTTGGTTTTTCATGAAACTAAAAGCTGATAAAATTCCGTCCTTCAAATTTTAATAAGCGCTAGTACATCTTGTATAGTAAATTGTAGATGATTACTTATAAGTATAGGGGGATCATTCCGGATGAACATATGGAATGTTTTGTGAGATCGTACCAGTTCTTTGTCATGACTAAGAGTAATCATGAGTTTTATTGGGGGATGACAATGCTCCCATCCCCGAACCGGGGCAATATTCCATCCTTTTTGGAGTATACCATTAATACCCTTACTATATGCGTTATGAGAAAGATAATTTCCACCACATGGAATCACATGAAATATAATATTCTTGCTTTTTTATGAAACTAAAAGCTGATAAAATTTCGTCCTTCAAATTTTAATAAGCGCTAGTACATCCTGTATAGTAAATTGTAGATGATTACTTATAAGTATAGGGGGATCATTCCGGATGAACATATGGAATGTTTTGTGGGATCGTGCCTATTTCTTTGTCATTACTAAGAGTAATCCTGAGTTTGATTGGGGGATGACAATGCTCTCATCCCCGAACCGGGGCAATATTCCATCCTTTTTGGAGTATCCCATTAATACCCTTACTATAAGCGTTATGAGAAAGTTCATTTCCACCACATGGAATCCCATGAAATTTAATATTCTTGGTTTTTTATGAAATTAAAAGCTGATAAAATTCCTTCTTTCAAATTTTAATAAGCGCTAGTACATCTTGTATAGTAAATTGTAGATGATTACTTATAAGTATAGGGGGATCATTCCGGATGAACATATGGAATGTTTTGTGGGATCGTACCCGTTTCTTTGTCATTACTAAGAGTAATCATGAGTTTTATTAGGGGATGACAATGCTCCCATCCCCGAACCGGGGCAATATTCCATCCTTTTTGGAGTATCCCATTAATACCCTTACTATAAGCGTTATGAGAAATATCATTTCAACCACATGGAATCCCATGAAATTTAATATTCTTCATTTTTTATGAAATTAAAAGCTGATAAAATTCCGTCCTTCAAATTTTAGTAAGCGCTAGTACATCTTGTATAGTAAATTGTAGATGATTACTTATAAGTATAGGGGGATCATTCCGGATGAACATATGGAATGTTTTGTGGGATCGTACCAGTTTCTTTGTCATGACTAAGAGTAATCATTAGTTTGATTGGGGGATGACAATGCTCCCATCCCCGAACCGGGGCAATATTCCATCCTTTTTGTAGTATCCAATTAATACCCTTACTATAAGCGTTATGAGAAAGATCATTTCCACCGCATGGAATCACATGAAATTTAACATTCTTGGTTTTTTATGTAATTAAAAGCTGATAAAATTCCATCCTTCAAAGTTTAATAAGCGCTAGTACATCTTGTATAGTAAATTGTAGATGATTACTTATAAGTATAGGGGGATCAATCCGGATGAACATATGGAATGTTTTGTGGGATCGTGCCTATTTCTTTGTCATTACTAAGAGTAATCCTGAGTTTGATTGGGCTATGACAATGCTCTTATCCCCGAACCGGGGTAATATTCCATCCTTTTTGGAGTATCCCATTAATACCCTTACTATAAGCGTTATGAGAAAGTTCATTTCCACCACATGGAATCCCATGAAATTTATTATTCTTGGTTTTTTATGAAATTAAAAGCTGATAAAATTCCTTCTTTCAAATTTTAATAAGCGCTAGTACATCTTGTATAGTAAATTGTAGATGATTACTTATAAGTATAGGGGGATCATTCCGGATGAACATATGGAATGTTTTGTGGGATCGTACCCGTTTCTTTGTCATTACTAAGAGTAATCATGAGTTTGATTGGGGGATGACAATGCTCCCATCCCCGAACCGGGTCAATATTCCATCCTTTTTGGAGTATCCCATTAATACCCTTACTATAAGCATTATGAGAAAGATCATTTCCACCACATGGAATCCCATGAAATTTAATATTCTTCATTTTTTATGAAATTAAAAGCTGATAAAATTCCGTCCTTCAAATTTTAGTAAGCTCTAGTACATCTTGTATAGTAAATTGTAGATGATTACTTATAAGTATAGGGGGATCATTCCGGATGAACATATGGAATGTTTTGTGGGATCGTACCAGTTTCTTTGTCATGACTAAGAGTAATCATTAGTTTGATTGGGGGATGACAATGTTCCCATCCCCGAACCGGGGCAATATAACATCCCTTTTGGAGTATCCCATTAATACCCTTACTATAAGTGTTATGAGAAAGATCATTTCCACCACATGGAATCACATGAAATTTAATATTCTTTGTTTTTTATGAAATTAAAAGCTGATAAAATTCCGTCCTTCAAATTTTAGTAAGCGCTAGTACATCTTGTATAGTAAATTGTAGATGATTACTTATAAGTATAGGGGGATCATTCCGGATGAACATATGGAATGTTTTGTGGGATCGTACCTATTTCTTTGTCATTACTAAGAGTAATCCTGAGTTTGATTGGGGGATGACAATGCTCCCATCCCCGAACCGGGGCAATATTCCATCCTTTTTGGAGTATACCATTAATACCCTTACTATAAGCGTTATGAGAAAGTTCATTTCCACCACATGGAATCCCATGAAATTTAATATTCTTGGTTTTTTATGAAACTAAAAGCTGATAAAATTCCGTCCTTCAAATTTTAATAAGCGCTAGTACATCCTGTATAGTAAATTGTAGATGATTACTTATAAGTATAGGGGGATCATTCCGGATGAACATATGGAATGTTTTGTGGGATCGTGCCTATTTCTTTGTCATTACTAAGAGTAATCCTGAGTTTGATTGGGGGATGACAATGCTCTCATCCCCGAACCGGGGCAATATTCCATCCTTTTTGGAGTATCCCATTAATACCCTTACTATAAGCGTTATGAGAAAGTTCATTTCCACCACATGGAATCCCATGAAATTTAATATTCTTGGTTTTTTATGAAATTAAAAGCTGATAAAATTCCTTCTTTCAAATTTTAATAAGCGCTAGTACATCTTGTATAGTAAATTGTAGATGATTACTTATAAGTATAGGGGGATCATTCCGGATGAACATATGGAATGTTTTGTGGGATCGTACCCGTTTCTTTGTCATTACTAAGAGTAATCATGAGTTTTATTAGGGGATGACAATGCTCCCATCCCCGAACCGGGGCAATATTCCATCCTTTTTGGAGTATCCCATTAATACCCTTACTATAAGCGTTATGAGAAATATCATTTCAACCACATGGAATCCCATGAAATTTAATATTCTTCATTTTTTATGAAATTAAAAGCTGATAAAATTCCGTCCTTCAAATTTTAGTAAGCGCTAGTACATCTTGTATAGTAAATTGTAGATGATTACTTATAAGTATAGGGGGATCATTCCGGATGAACATATGGAATGTTTTGCGGGATCGTACCAGTTTCTTTGTCATGACTAAGAGTAATCATTAGTTTGATTGGGGGATGACAATGCTCCCATCCCCGAACCGGGGCAATATTCCATCCTTTTTGGAGTATCCCATTTATACCCTTACTATAAGCGTTATGAGAAAGTTCATTTCCACCACATGGAATCCCATGAAATTTAATATTCTTGGTTTTTTATGAAACTAAAAGCTGATAAAATTCCGTCCTTCAAATTTTAATAAGCGCTAGTACATCTTGTATAGTAAATTGTAGATGATTACTTATAAGTATAGGGGGATCATTCTGGATGAACATATGGAATGTTTTGTGAGATCGTACCAGTTCTTTGTCATGACTAAGAGTAATCATGAGTTTTATTGGGGGATGAGAATGCTCCCATCCCCGAACCGGGGCAATATTCCATCCTTTTTGGAGTATACCATTAATACCCTTACTATAAGCGTTATGAGAAAGATAATTTCCACCACATGGAATCACATGAAATATAATATTCTTGCCTTTTTATGAAACTAAAAGCTGATAAAATTCCGTCCTTCAAATTTTAATAAGCGCTAGTACATCCTGTATAGTAAATTGTAGATGATTACTTATAAGTATAGGGGGATCATTCCGGATGAACATATGGAATGTTTTGTGGGATCGTGCCTATTTCTTTGTCATTACTAAGAGTAATCCTGAGTTTGATTGGGGGATGACAATGCTCTCATCCCCGAACCGGGGCAATATTCCATCCTTTTTGGAGTATCCCATTAATACCCTTACTATAAGCGTTATGAGAAAGTTCATTTCCACCACATGGAATCCCATGAAATTTAATATTCTTGGTTTTTTATGAAATTAAAAGCTGATAAAATTCCTTCTTTCAAATTTTAATAAGCGCTAGTACATCTTGTATAGTAAATTGTAGATGATTACTTATAAGTATAGGGGGATCATTCCGGATGAACATATGGAATGTTTTGTGGGATCGTACCCGTTTCTTTGTCATTACTAAGAGTAATCATGAGTTTTATTAGGGGATGACAATGCTCCCATCCCCGAACCGGGGCAATATTCCATCCTTTTTGGAGTATCCCATTAATACCCTTACTATAAGCGTTATGAGAAATATCATTTCAACCACATGGAATCCCATGAAATTTAATATTCTTCATTTTTTATGAAATTAAAAGCTGATAAAATTCCGTCCTTCAAATTTTAGTAAGCGCTAGTACATCTTGTATAGTAAATTGTAGATGATTACTTATAAGTATAGGGGGATCATTCCGGATGAACATATGGAATGTTTTGCGGGATCGTACCAGTTTCTTTGTCATGACTAAGAGTAATCATTAGTTTGATTGGGGGATGACAATGCTCCCATCCCCGAACCGGGGCAATATTCCATCCTTTTTGGAGTATCCCATTAATACCCTTACTATAAGCGTTATGAGAATGTTCATTTCCACCACATGGAATCCCATGAAATTTAATATTCTTGGTTTTTTATGAAACTAAAAGCTGATAAAATTCCGTCCTTCAAATTTTAATAAGCGCTAGTACATCTTGTATAGTAAATTGTAGATGATTACTTATAAGTATAGGGGGATCATTCTGGATGAACATATGGAATGTTTTGTGAGATCGTACCAGTTCTTTGTCATGACTAAGAGTAATCATGAGTTTTATTGGGGGATGAGAATGCTCCCATCCCCGAACCGGGGCAATATTCCATCGTTTTTGGAGTATACCATTAATACCCTTACTATAAGCGTTATGAGAAAGATAATTTCCACCACATGGAATCACATGAAATATAATATTCTTGCCTTTTTATGAAACTAAAAGCTGATAAAATTCCGTCCTTCAAATTTTAATAAGCGCTAGTACATCCTGTATAGTAAATTGTAGATGATTACTTATAAGTATAGGGGGATCATTCCGGATGAACATATGGAATGTTTTGTGGGATCGTGCCTATTTCTTTGTCATTACTAAGAGTAATCCTGAGTTTGATTGGGGGATGACAATGCTCTCATCCCCGAACCGGGGCAATATTCCATCCTTTTTGGAGTATCCCATTAATACCCTTACTATAAGCGTTATGAGAAAGTTCATTTCCACCACATGGAATCCCATGAAATTTAATATTCTTGGTTTTTTATGAAATTAAAAGCTGATAAAATTCCTTCTTTCAAATTTTAATAAGCGCTAGTACATCTTGTATAGTAAATTGTAGATGATTACTTATAAGTATAGGGGGATCATTCCGGATGAACATATGGAATGTTTTGTGGGATCGTACCCATTTCTTTGTCATTACTAAGAGTAATCATGAGTTTGATTGGGGGATGACAATGCTCCCATCCCCGAACCGGGTCAATATTCCATCCTTTTTGGAGTATCCCATTAATACCCTTACTATAAGCATTATGAGAAAGATCATTTCCACCACATGGAATCCCATGAAATTTAATATTCTTCATTTTTTATGAAATTAAAAGCTGATAAAATTCCGTCCTTCAAATTTTAGTAAGCTCTAGTACATCTTGTATAGTAAATTGTAGATGATTACTTATAAGTATAGGGGGATCATTCCGGATGAACATATGGAATGTTTTGTGGGATCGTACCAGTTTCTTTGTCATGACTAAGAGTAATCATTAGTTTGATTGGGGGATGACAATGTTCCCATCCCCGAACCGGGGCAATATAACATCCCTTTTGGAGTATCCCATTAATACCCTTACTATAAGTGTTATGAGAAAGATCATTTCCACCACATGGAATCACATGAAATTTAATATTCTTTGTTTTTTATGAAATTAAAAGCTGATAAAATTCCGTCCTTCAAATTTTAGTAAGCGCTAGTACATCTTGTATAGTAAATTGTAGATGATTACTTATAAGTATAGGGGGATCATTCCGGATGAACATATGGAATGTTTTTTGGGATCGTACCTATTTCTTTGTCATTACTAAGAGTAATCCTGAGTTTGATTGGGGGATGACAATGCTCCCATCCCCGAACCGGGGCAATATTCCATCCTTTTTGGAGTATACCATTAATACCCTTACTATAAGCGTTATGAGAAAGTTCATTTCCACCACATGGAATCCCATGAAATTTAATATTCTTGGTTTTTTATGAAACTAAAAGCTGATAAAATTCCGTCCTTCAAATTTTAATAAGCGCTAGTACATCCTGTATAGTAAATTGTAGATGATTACTTATAAGTATAGGGGGATCATTCCGGATGAACATATGGAATGTTTTGTGGGATCGTGCCTATTTCTTTGTCATTACTAAGAGTAATCCTGAGTTTGATTGGGGGATGACAATGCTCTCATCCCCGAACCGGGGCAATATTCCATCCTTTTTGGAGTATCCCATTAATACCCTTACTATAAGCGTTATGAGAAAGTTCATTTCCACCACATGGAATCCCATGAAATTTAATATTCTTGGTTTTTTATGAAATTAAAAGCTGATAAAATTCCTTCTTTCAAATTTTAATAAGCGCTAGTACATCTTGTATAGTAAATTGTAGATGATTACTTATAAGTATAGGGGGATCATTCCGGATGAACATATGGAATGTTTTGTGGGATCGTACCCGTTTCTTTGTCATTACTAAGAGTAATCATGAGTTTTATTAGGGGATGACAATGCTCCCATCCCCGAACCGGGGCAATATTCCATCCTTTTTGGAGTATCCCATTAATACCCTTACTATAAGCGTTATGAGAAATATCATTTCAACCACATGGAATCCCATGAAATTTAATATTCTTCATTTTTTATGAAATTAAAAGCTGATAAAATTCCGTCCTTCAAATTTTAGTAAGCGCTAGTACATCTTGTATAGTAAATTGTAGATGATTACTTATAAGTATAGGGGGATCATTCCGGATGAACATATGGAATGTTTTGCGGGATCGTACCAGTTTCTTTGTCATGACTAAGAGTAATCATTAGTTTGATTGGGGGATGACAATGCTCCCATCCCCGAACCGGGGCAATATTCCATCCTTTTTGGAGTATCCCATTTATACCCTTACTATAAGCGTTATGAGAAAGTTCATTTCCACCACATGGAATCCCATGAAATTTAATATTCTTGGTTTTTTATGAAACTAAAAGCTGATAAAATTCCGTCCTTCAAATTTTAATAAGCGCTAGTACATCTTGTATAGTAAATTGTAGATGATTACTTATAAGTATAGGGGGATCATTCTGGATGAACATATGGAATGTTTTGTGAGATCGTACCAGTTCTTTGTCATGACTAAGAGTAATCATGAGTTTTATTGGGGGATGAGAATGCTCCCATCCCCGAACTGGGGCAATATTCCATCCTTTTTGGAGTATACCATTAATACCCTTACTATAAGCGTTATGAGAAAGATAATTTCCACCACATGGAATCACATGAAATATAATATTCTTGCCTTTTTATGAAACTAAAAGCTGATAAAATTCCGTCCTTCAAATTTTAATAAGCGCTAGTACATCCTGTATAGTAAATTGTAGATGATTACTTATAAGTATAGGGGGATCATTCCGGATGAACATATGGAATGTTTTGTGGGATCGTGCCTATTTCTTTGTCATTACTAAGAGTAATCCTGAGTTTGATTGGGGGATGACAATGCTCTCATCCCCGAACCGGGGCAATATTCCATCCTTTTTGGAGTATCCCATTAATACCCTTACTATAAGCGTTATGAGAAAGTTCATTTCCACCACATGGAATCCCATGAAATTTAATATTCTTGGTTTTTTATGAAATTAAAAGCTGATAAAATTCCTTCTTTCAAATTTTAATAAGCGCTAGTACATCTTGTATAGTAAATTGTAGATGATTACTTATAAGTATAGGGGGATCATTCCGGATGAACATATGGAATGTTTTGTGGGATCGTACCCGTTTCTTTGTCATTACTAAGAGTAATCATGAGTTTTATTAGGGGATGACAATGCTCCCATCCCCGAACCGGGGCAATATTCCATCCTTTTTGGAGTATCCCATTAATACCCTTACTATAAGCGTTATGAGAAATATCATTTCAACCACATGGAATCCCATGAAATTTAATATTCTTCATTTTTTATGAAATTAAAAGCTGATAAAATTCCGTCCTTCAAATTTTAGTAAGCGCTAGTACATCTTGTATAGTAAATTGTAGATGATTACTTATAAGTATAGGGGGATCATTCCGGATGAACATATGGAATGTTTTGCGGGATCGTACCAGTTTCTTTGTCATGACTAAGAGTAATCATTAGTTTGATTGGGGGATGACAATGCTCCCATCCCCGAACCGGGGCAATATTCCATCCTTTTTGGAGTATCCCATTAATACCCTTACTATAAGCGTTATGAGAATGTTCATTTCCACCACATGGAATCCCATGAAATTTAATATTCTTGGTTTTTTATGAAACTAAAAGTTGATAAAATTCCGTCCTTCAAATTTTAATAAGCGCTAGTACATCTTGTATAGTAAATTGTAGATGATTACTTATAAGTATAGGGGGATCATTCTGGATGAACATATGGAATGTTTTGTGAGATCGTACCAGTTCTTTGTCATGACTAAGAGTAATCATGAGTTTTATTGGGGGATGAGAATGCTCCCATCCCCGAACCGGGGCAATATTCCATCGTTTTTGGAGTATACCATTAATACCCTTACTATAAGCGTTATGAGAAAGATAATTTCCACCTCATGGAATCACATGAAATATAATATTCTTGCCTTTTTATGAAACTAAAAGCTGATAAAATTCCGTCCTTCAAATTTTAATAAGCGCTAGTACATCCTGTATAGTAAATTGTAGATGATTACTTATAAGTATAGGGGGATCATTCCGGATGAACATATGGAATGTTTTGTGGGATCGTGCCTATTTCTTTGTCATTACTAAGAGTAATCCTGAGTTTGATTGGGGGATGACAATGCTCTCATCCCCGAACCGGGGCAATATTCCATCCTTTTTGGAGTATCCCATTAATACCCTTACTATAAGCGTTATGAGAAAGTTCATTTCCACCACATGGAATCCCATGAAATTTAATATTCTTGGTTTTTTATGAAATTAAAAGCTGATAAAATTCCTTCTTTCAAATTTTAATAAGCGCTAGTACATCTTGTATAGTAAATTGTAGATGATTACTTATAAGTATAGGGGGATCATTCCGGATGAACATATGGAATGTTTTGTGGGATCGTACCCGTTTCTTTGTCATTACTAAGAGTAATCATGAGTTTGATTGGGGGATGACAATGCTCCCATCCCCGAACCGGGTCAATATTCCATCCTTTTTGGAGTATCCCATTAATACCCTTACTATAAGCATTATGAGAAAGATCATTTCCACCACATGGAATCCCATGAAATTTAATATTCTTCATTTTTTATGAAATTAAAAGCTGATAAAATTCCGTCCTTCAAATTTTAGTAAGCTCTAGTACATCTTGTATAGTAAATTGTAGATGATTACTTATAAGTATAGGGGGATCATTCCGGATGAACATATGGAATGTTTTGTGGGATCGTACCAGTTTCTTTGTCATGACTAAGAGTAATCATTAGTTTGATTGGGGGATGACAATGTTCCCATCCCCGAACCGGGGCAATATAACATCCCTTTTGGAGTATCCCATTAATACCCTTACTATAAGTGTTATGAGAAAGATCATTTCCACCACATGGAATCACATGAAATTTAATATTCTTTGTTTTTTATGAAATTAAAAGCTGATAAAATTCCGTCCTTCAAATTTTAGTAAGCGCTAGTACATCTTGTATAGTAAATTGTAGATGATTACTTATAAGTATAGGGGGATCATTCCGGATGAACATATGGAATGTTTTGTGGGATCGTACCTATTTCTTTGTCATTACTAAGAGTAATCCTGAGTTTGATTGGGGGATGACAATGCTCCCATCCCCGAACCGGGGCAATATTCCATCCTTTTTGGAGTATACCATTAATACCCTTACTATAAGCGTTATGAGAAAGTTCATTTCCACCACATGGAATCCCATGAAATTTAATATTCTTGGTTTTTTATGAAACTAAAAGCTGATAAAATTC
Source organism: Rubia yunnanensis (assembly GCA_037428765.1). Taxonomy (NCBI): domain Eukaryota; kingdom Viridiplantae; phylum Streptophyta; class Magnoliopsida; order Gentianales; family Rubiaceae; genus Rubia; species Rubia yunnanensis. The sequence goes on along the minus strand of CM075062.1, from coordinate 80,128,686 downwards.
CGTCCTTCAAATTTTAATAAGCGCTAGTACATCCTGTATAGTAAATTGTAGATGATTACTTATAAGTATAGGGGGATCATTCCGGATGAACATATGGAATGTTTTGTGGGATCGTGCCTATTTCTTTGTCATTACTAAGAGTAATCCTGAGTTTGATTGGGGGATGACAATGCTCTCATCCCCGAACCGGGGCAATATTCCATCCTTTTTGGAGTATCCCATTAATACCCTTACTATAAGCGTTATGAGAAAGTTCATTTCCACCACATGGAATCCCATGAAATTTAATATTCTTGGTTTTTTATGAAATTAAAAGCTGATAAAATTCCTTCTTTCAAATTTTAATAAGCGCTAGTACATCTTGTATAGTAAATTGTAGATGATTACTTATAAGTATAGGGGGATCATTCCGGATGAACATATGGAATGTTTTGTGGGATCGTACCCGTTTCTTTGTCATTACTAAGAGTAATCATGAGTTTTATTAGGGGATGACAATGCTCCCATCCCCGAACCGGGGCAATATTCCATCCTTTTTGGAGTATCCCATTAATACCCTTACTATAAGCGTTATGAGAAATATCATTTCAACCACATGGAATCCCATGAAATTTAATATTCTTCATTTTTTATGAAATTAAAAGCTGATAAAATTCCGTCCTTCAAATTTTAGTAAGCGCTAGTACATCTTGTATAGTAAATTGTAGATGATTACTTATAAGTATAGGGGGATCATTCCGGATGAACATATGGAATGTTTTGCGGGATCGTACCAGTTTCTTTGTCATGACTAAGAGTAATCATTAGTTTGATTGGGGGATGACAATGCTCCCATCCCCGAACCGGGGCAATATTCCATCCTTTTTGGAGTATCCCATTTATACCCTTACTATAAGCGTTATGAGAAAGTTCATTTCCACCACATGGAATCCCATGAAATTTAATATTCTTGGTTTTTTATGAAACTAAAAGCTGATAAAATTCCGTCCTTCAAATTTTAATAAGCGCTAGTACATCTTGTATAGTAAATTGTAGATGATTACTTATAAGTATAGGGGGATCATTCTGGATGAACATATGGAATGTTTTGTGAGATCGTACCAGTTCTTTGTCATGACTAAGAGTAATCATGAGTTTTATTGGGGGATGAGAATGCTCCCATCCCCGAACCGGGGCAATATTCCATCCTTTTTGGAGTATACCATTAATACCCTTACTATAAGCGTTATGAGAAAGATAATTTCCACCACATGGAATCACATGAAATATAATATTCTTGCCTTTTTATGAAACTAAAAGCTGATAAAATTCCGTCCTTCAAATTTTAATAAGCGCTAGTACATCCTGTATAGTAAATTGTAGATGATTACTTATAAGTATAGGGGGATCATTCCGGATGAACATATGGAATGTTTTGTGGGATCGTGCCTATTTCTTTGTCATTACTAAGAGTAATCCTGAGTTTGATTGGGGGATGACAATGCTCTCATCCCCGAACCGGGGCAATATTCCATCCTTTTTGGAGTATCCCATTAATACCCTTACTATAAGCGTTATGAGAAAGTTCATTTCCACCACATGGAATCCCATGAAATTTAATATTCTTGGTTTTTTATGAAATTAAAAGCTGATAAAATTCCTTCTTTCAAATTTTAATAAGCGCTAGTACATCTTGTATAGTAAATTGTAGATGATTACTTATAAGTATAGGGGGATCATTCCGGATGAACATATGGAATGTTTTGTGGGATCGTACCCGTTTCTTTGTCATTACTAAGAGTAATCATGAGTTTTATTAGGGGATGACAATGCTCCCATCCCCGAACCGGGGCAATATTCCATCCTTTTTGGAGTATCCCATTAATACCCTTACTATAAGCGTTATGAGAAATATCATTTCAACCACATGGAATCCCATGAAATTTAATATTCTTCATTTTTTATGAAATTAAAAGCTGATAAAATTCCGTCCTTCAAATTTTAGTAAGCGCTAGTACATCTTGTATAGTAAATTGTAGATGATTACTTATAAGTATAGGGGGATCATTCCGGATGAACATATGGAATGTTTTGCGGGATCGTACCAGTTTCTTTGTCATGACTAAGAGTAATCATTAGTTTGATTGGGGGATGACAATGCTCCCATCCCCGAACCGGGGCAATATTCCATCCTTTTTGGATTATCCCATTAATACCCTTACTATAAGCGTTATGAGAATGTTCATTTCCACCACATGGAATCCCATGAAATTTAATATTCTTGGTTTTTTATGAAACTAAAAGCTGATAAAATTCCGTCCTTCAAATTTTAATAAGCGCTAGTACATCTTGTATAGTAAATTGTAGATGATTACTTATAAGTATAGGGGGATCATTCTGGATGAACATATGGAATGTTTTGTGAGATCGTACCAGTTCTTTGTCATGACTAAGAGTAATCATGAGTTTTATTGGGGGATGAGAATGCTCCCATCCCCGAACCGGGGCAATATTCCATCGTTTTTGGAGTATACCATTAATACCCTTACTATAAGCGTTATGAGAAAGATAATTTCCACCACATGGAATCACATGAAATATAATATTCTTGCCTTTTTATGAAACTAAAAGCTGATAAAATTCCGTCCTTCAAATTTTAATAAGCGCTAGTACATCCTGTATAGTAAATTGTAGATGATTACTTATAAGTATAGGGGGATCATTTCGGATGAACATATGGAATGTTTTGTGGGATCGTGCCTATTTCTTTGTCATTACTAAGAGTAATCCTGAGTTTGATTGGGGGATGACAATGCTCTCATCCCCGAACCGGGGCAATATTCCATCCTTTTTGGAGTATCCCATTAATACCCTTACTATAAGCGTTATGAGAAAGTTCATTTCCACCACATGGAATCCCATGAAATTTAATATTCTTGGTTTTTTATGAAATTAAAAGCTGATAAAATTCCTTCTTTCAAATTTTAATAAGCGCTAGTACATCTTGTATAGTAAATTGTAGATGATTACTTATAAGTATAGGGGGATCATTCCGGATGAACATATGGAATGTTTTGTGGGATCGTACCCGTTTCTTTGTCATTACTAAGAGTAATCATGAGTTTTATTAGGGGATGACAATGCTCCCATCCCCGAACCGGGGCAATATTCCATCCTTTTTGGAGTATCCCATTAATACCCTTACTATAAGCGTTATGAGAAATATCATTTCAACCACATGGAATCCCATGAAATTTAATATTCTTCATTTTTTATGAAATTAAAAGCTGATAAAATTCCGTCCTTCAAATTTTAGTAAGCGCAAGTACATCTTGTATAGTAAATTGTAGATGATTACTTATAAGTATAGGGGGATCATTCCGGATGAACATATGGAATGTTTTGCGGGATCGTACCAGTTTCTTTGTCATGACTAAGAGTAATCATTAGTTTGATTGGGGGATGACAATGCTCCCATCCCCGAACCGGGGCAATATTCCATCCTTTTTGGAGTTTCCCATTAATACCCTTACTATAAGCGTTATGAGAAAGTTCATTTCCACCACATGGAATCCCATGAAATTTAATATTCTTGGTTTTTTATGAAACTAAAAGCTGATAAAATTCCGTCCTTCAAATTTTAATAAGCGCTAGTACATCTTGTATAGTAAATTGTAGATGATTACTTATAAGTATAGGGGGATCATTCCGGATGAACATATGGAATGTTTTGTGAGATCGTACCAGTTCTTTGTCATGACTAAGAGTAATCATGAGTTTTATTGGGGGATGACCATGCTCCCATCCCCGAACCGGGGCAATATTCCATCCTTTTTGGAGTATACCATTAATACCCTTACTATAAGCGTTATGAGAAAGATAATTTCCACCACATGGAATCACATGAAATATAATATTCTTGCCTTTTTATGAAACTAAAAGCTGATAAAATTCCGTCCTTCAAATTTTAATAAGCGCTAGTACATCCTGTATAGTAAATTGTAGATGATTACTTATAAGTATAGGGGGATCATTCCGGATGAACATATGGAATGTTTTGTGGGATCGTGCCTATTTCTTTGTCATTACTAAGAGTAATCCTGAGTTTGATTGGGGGATGACAATGCTCTCATCCCCGAACCGGGGCAATATTCCATCCTTTTTGGAGTATCCCATTAATACCCTTACTATAAGCGTTATGAGAAAGTTCATTTCCACCACATGGAATCCCATGAAATTTAATATTCTTGGTTTTTTATGAAATTAAAAGCTGATAAAATTCCTTCTTTCAAATTTTAATAAGCGCTAGTACATCTTGTATAGTAAATTGTAGATGATTACTTATAAGTATAGGGGGATCATTCCGGATGAACATATGGAATGTTTTGTGGGATCGTACCCGTTTCTTTGTCATTACTAAGAGTAATCATGAGTTTTATTAGGGGATGACAATGCTCCCATCCCCGAACCGGGGCAATATTCCATCCTTTTTGGAGTATCCCATTAATACCCTTACTATAAGCGTTATGAGAAATATCATTTCAACCACATGGAATCCCATGAAATTTAATATTCTTCATTTTTTATGAAATTAAAAGCTGATAAAATTCCGTCCTTCAAATTTTAGTAAGCGCTAGTACATCTTGTATAGTAAATTGTAGATGATTACTTATAAGTATAGGGGGATCATTCCGGATGAACATATGGAATGTTTTGCGGGATCGTACCAGTTTCTTTGTCATGACTAAGAGTAATCATTAGTTTGATTGGGGGATGACAATGCTCCCATCCCCGAACCGGGGCAATATTCCATCCTTTTTGGAGTATCCCATTAATACCCTTACTATAAGCGTTATGAGAAAGTTCATTTCCACCACATGGAATCCCATGAAATTTAATATTCTTGGTTTTTTATGAAACTAAAAGCTGATAAAATTCCGTCCTTCAAATTTTAATAAGCGCTAGTACATCTTGTATAGTAAATTGTAGATGATTACTTATAAGTATAGGGGGATCATTCTGGATGAACATATGGAATGTTTTGTGAGATCGTACCAGTTCTTTGTCATGACTAAGAGTAATCATGAGTTTTATTGGGGGATGAGAATGCTCCCATCCCCAAACCGGGGCAATATTCCATCGTTTTTGGAGTATACCATTAATACCCTTACTATAAGCGTTATGAGAAAGATAATTTCCACCACATGGAATCACATGAAATATAATATTCTTGCCTTTTTATGAAACTAAAAGCTGATAAAATTCCGTCCTTCAAATTTTAATAAGCGCTAGTACATCCTGTATAGTAAATTGTAGATGATTACTTATAAGTATAGGGGGATCATTCCGGATGAACATATGGAATGTTTTGTGGGATCGTGCCTATTTCTTTGTCATTACTAAGAGTAATCCTGAGTTTGATTGGGGGATGACAATGCTCTCATCCCCGAACCGGGGCAATATTCCATCCTTTTTGGAGTATCCCATTAATACCCTTACTATAAGCGTTATGAGAAAGTTCATTTCCACCACATGGAATCCCATGAAATTTAATATTCTTGGTTTTTTATGAAATTAAAAGCTGATAAAATTCCTTCTTTCAAATTTTAATAAGCGCTAGTACATCTTGTATAGTAAATTGTAGATGATTACTTATAAGTATAGGGGGATCATTCCGGATGAACATATGGAATGTTTTGTGGGATCGTACCCGTTTCTTTGTCATTACTAAGAGTAATCATGAGTTTTATTAGGGGATGACAATGCTCCCATCCCCGAACCGGGGCAATATTCCATCCTTTTTGGAGTATCCCATTAATACCCTTACTATAAGCGTTATGAGAAATATCATTTCAACCACATGGAATCCCATGAAATTTAATATTCTTCATTTTTTATGAAATTAAAAGCTGATAAAATTCCGTCCTTCAAATTTTAGTAAGCGCAAGTACATCTTGTATAGTAAATTGTAGATGATTACTTATAAGTATAGGGGGATCATTCCGGATGAACATATGGAATGTTTTGCGGGATCGTACCAGTTTCTTTGTCATGACTAAGAGTAATCATTAGTTTGATTGGGGGATGACAATGCTCCCATCCCCGAACCGGGGCAATATTCCATCCTTTTTGGAGTTTCCCATTAATACCCTTACTATAAGCGTTATGAGAAAGTTCATTTCCACCACATGGAATCCCATGAAATTTAATATTCTTGGTTTTTTATGAAACTAAAAGCTGATAAAATTCCGTCCTTCAAATTTTAATAAGCGCTAGTACATCTTGTATAGTAAATTGTAGATGATTACTTATAAGTATAGGGGGATCATTCCGGATGAACATATGGAATGTTTTGTGAGATCGTACCAGTTCTTTGTCATGACTAAGAGTAATCATGAGTTTTATTGGGGGATGACAATGCTCCCATCCCCGAACCGGGGCAATATTCCATCCTTTTTGGAGTATACCATTAATACCCTTACTATAAGCGTTATGAGAAAGATAATTTCCACCACATGGAATCACATGAAATATAATATTCTTGCCTTTTTATGAAACTAAAAGCTGATAAAATTCCGTCCTTCAAATTTTAATAAGCGCTAGTACATCCTGTATAGTAAATTGTAGATGATTACTTATAAGTATAGGGGGATCATTCCGGATGAACATATGGAATGTTTTGTGGGATCGTGCCTATTTCTTTGTCATTACTAAGAGTAATCCTGAGTTTGATTGGGGGATGACAATGCTCTCATCCCCGAACCGGGGCAATATTCCATCCTTTTTGGAGTATCCCATTAATACCCTTACTATAAGCGTTATGAGAAAGTTCATTTCCACCACATGGAATCCCATGAAATTTAATATTCTTGGTTTTTTATGAAATTAAAAGCTGATAAAATTCCTTCTTTCAAATTTTAATAAGCGCTAGTACATCTTGTATAGTAAATTGTAGATGATTACTTATAAGTATAGGGGGATCATTCCGGATGAACATATGGAATGTTTTGTGGGATCGTACCCGTTTCTTTGTCATTACTAAGAGTAATCATGAGTTTTATTAGGGGATGACAATGCTCCCATCCCCGAACCGGGGCAATATTCCATCCTTTTTGGAGTATCCCATTAATACCCTTACTATAAGCGTTATGAGAAATATCATTTCAACCACATGGAATCCCATGAAATTTAATATTCTTCATTTTTTATGAAATTAAAAGCTGATAAAATTCCGTCCTTCAAATTTTAGTAAGCGCAAGTACATCTTGTATAGTAAATTGTAGATGATTACTTATAAGTATAGGGGGATCATTCCGGATGAACATATGGAATGTTTTGCGGGATCGTACCAGTTTCTTTGTCATGACTAAGAGTAATCATTAGTTTGATTGGGGGATGACAATGCTCCCATCCCCGAACCGGGGCAATATTCCATCCTTTTTGGAGTTTCCCATTAATACCCTTACTATAAGCGTTATGAGAAAGTTCATTTCCACCACATGGAATCCCATGAAATTTAATATTCTTGGTTTTTTATGAAACTAAAAGCTGATAAAATTCCGTCCTTCAAATTTTAATAAGCGCTAGTACATCTTGTATAGTAAATTGTAGATGATTACTTATAAGTATAGGGGGATCATTCCGGATGAACATATGGAATGTTTTGTGAGATCGTACCAGTTCTTTGTCATGACTAAGAGTAATCATGAGTTTTATTGGGGGATGACAATGCTCCCATCCCCGAACCGGGGCAATATTCCATCCTTTTTGGAGTATACCATTAATACCCTTACTATAAGCGTTATGAGAAAGATAATTTCCACCACATGGAATCACATGAAATATAATATTCTTGCCTTTTTATGAAACTAAAAGCTGATAAAATTCCGTCCTTCAAATTTTAATAAGCGCTAGTACATCCTGTATAGTAAATTGTAGATGATTACTTATAAGTATAGGGGGATCATTCCGGATGAACATATGGAATGTTTTGTGGGATCGTGCCTATTTCTTTGTCATTACTAAGAGTAATCCTGAGTTTGATTGGGGGATGACAATGCTCTCATCCCCGAACCGGGGCAATATTCCATCCTTTTTGGAGTATCCCATTAATACCCTTACTATAAGCGTTATGAGAAAGTTCATTTCCACCACATGGAATCTCATGAAATTAATATTCTTGGTTTTTTATGAAATTAAAAGCTGATAAAATTCCTTCTTTCAAATTTTAATAAGCGCTAGTACATCTTGTATAGTAAATTGTAGATGATTACTTATAAGTATAGGGGGATCATTCCGGATGAACATATGGAATGTTTTGTGGGATCGTACCCGTTTCTTTGTCATTACTAAGAGTAATCATGAGTTTTATTAGGGGATGACAATGCTCCCATCCCCGAACCGGGGCAATATTCCATCCTTTTTGGAGTATCCCATTAATACCCTTACTATAAGCGTTATGAGAAATATCATTTCAACCACATGGAATCCCATGAAATTTAATATTCTTCATTTTTTATGAAATTAAAAGCTGATAAAATTCCGTCCTTCAAATTTTAGTAAGCGCAAGTACATCTTGTATAGTAAATTGTAGATGATTACTTATAAGTATAGGGGGATCATTCCGGATGAACATATGGAATGTTTTGCGGGATCGTACCAGTTTCTTTGTCATGACTAAGAGTAATCATTAGTTTGATTGGGGGATGACAATGCTCCCATCCCCGAACCGGGGCAATATTCCATCCTTTTTGGAGTTTCCCATTAATACCCTTACTATAAGCGTTATGAGAAAGTTCATTTCCACCACATGGAATCCCATGAAATTTAATATTCTTGGTTTTTTATGAAACTAAAAGCTGATAAAATTCCGTCCTTCAAATTTTAATAAGCGCTAGTACATCTTGTATAGTAAATTGTAGATGATTACTTATAAGTATAGGGGGATCATTCCGGATGAACATATGGAATGTTTTGTGAGATCGTACCAGTTCTTTGTCATGACTAAGAGTAATCATGAGTTTTATTGGGGGATGACCATGCTCCCATCCCCGAACCGGGGCAATATTCCATCCTTTTTGGAGTATACCATTAATACCCTTACTATAAGCGTTATGAGAAAGATAATTTCCACCACATGGAATCACATGAAATATAATATTCTTGCCTTTTTATGAAACTAAAAGCTGATAAAATTCCGTCCTTCAAATTTTAATAAGCGCTAGTACATCCTGTATAGTAAATTGTAGATGATTACTTATAAGTATAGGGGGATCATTCCGGATGAACATATGGAATGTTTTGTGGGATCGTGCCTATTTCTTTGTCATTACTAAGAGTAATCCTGAGTTTGATTGGGGGATGACAATGCTCTCATCCCCGAACCGGGGCAATATTCCATCCTTTTTGGAGTATCCCATTAATACCCTTACTATAAGCGTTATGAGAAAGTTCATTTCCACCACATGGAATCCCATGAAATTTAATATTCTTGGTTTTTTATGAAATTAAAAGCTGATAAAATTCCTTCTTTCAAATTTTAATAAGCGCTAGTACATCTTGTATAGTAAATTGTAGATGATTACTTATAAGTATAGGGGGATCATTCCGGATGAACATATGGAATGTTTTGTGGGATCGTACCCGTTTCTTTGTCATTACTAAGAGTAATCATGAGTTTTATTAGGGGATGACAATGCTCCCATCCCGAACCGGGGCAATATTCCATCCTTTTTGGAGTATCCCATTAATACCCTTACTATAAGCGTTATGAGAAATATCATTTCAACCACATGGAATCCCATGAAATTTAATATTCTTCATTTTTTATGAAATTAAAAGCTGATAAAATTCCGTCCTTCAAATTTTAGTAAGCGCTAGTACATCTTGTATAGTAAATTGTAGATGATTACTTATAAGTATAGGGGGATCATTCCGGATGAACATATGGAATGTTTTGCGGGATCGTACCAGTTTCTTTGTCATGACTAAGAGTAATCATTAGTTTGATTGGGGGATGACAATGCTCCCATCCCCGAACCGGGGCAATATTCCATCCTTTTTGGAGTATCCCATTAATACCCTTACTATAAGCGTTATGAGAAAGTTCATTTCCACCACATGGAATCCCATGAAATTTAATATTCTTGGTTTTTTATGAAACTAAAAGCTGATAAAATTCCGTCCTTCAAATTTTAATAAGCGCTAGTACATCTTGTATAGTAAATTGTAGATGATTACTTATAAGTATAGGGGGATCATTCTGGATGAACATATGGAATGTTTTGTGAGATCGTACCAGTTCGTTGTCATGACTAAGAGTAATCATGAGTTTTATTGGGGGATGAGAATGCTCCCATCCCCGAACCGGGGCAATATTCCATCGTTTTTGGAGTATACCATTAATACCCTTACTATAAGCGTTATGAGAAAGATAATTTCCACCACATGGAATCACATGAAATATAATATTCTTGCCTTTTTATGAAACTAAAAGCTGATAAAATTCCGTCCTTCAAATTTTAATAAGCGCTAGTACATCCTGTATAGTAAATTGTAGATGATTACTTATAAGTATAGGGGGATCATTCCGGATGAACATATGGAATGTTTTGTGGGATCGTGCCTATTTCTTTGTCATTACTAAGAGTAATCCTGAGTTTGATTGGGGGATGACAATGCTCTCATCCCCGAACCGGGGCAATATTCCATCCTTTTTGGAGTATCCCATTAATACCCTTACTATAAGCGTTATGAGAAAGTTCATTTCCACCACATGGAATCCCATTAAATTTAATATTCTTGGTTTTTTATGAAATTAAAAGCTGATAAAATTCCTTCTTTCAAATTTTAATAAGCGCTAGTACATCTTGTATAGTAAATTGTAGATGATTACTTATAAGTATAGGGGGATCATTCCGGATGAACATATGGAATGTTTTGTGGGATCGTACCCGTTTCTTTGTCATTACTAAGAGTAATCATGAGTTTTATTAGGGGATGACAATGCTCCCATCCCCGAACCGGGGCAATATTCCATCCTTTTTGGAGTATCCCATTAATACCCTTACTATAAGCGTTATGAGAAATATCATTTCAACCACATGGAATCCCATGAAATTTAATATTCTTCATTTTTTATGAAATTAAAAGCTGATAAAATTCCGTCCTTCAAATTTTAGTAAGCGCAAGTACATCTTGTATAGTAAATTGTAGATGATTACTTATAAGTATAGGGGGATCATTCCGGATGAACATATGGAATGTTTTGCGGGATCGTACCAGTTTCTTTGTCATGACTAAGAGTAATCATTAGTTTGATTGGGGGATGACAATGCTCCCATCCCCGAACCGGGGCAATATTCCATCCTTTTTGGAGTTTCCCATTAATACCCTTACTATAAGCGTTATGAGAAAGTTCATTTCCACCACATGGAATCCCATGAAATTTAATATTCTTGGTTTTTTATGAAACTAAAAGCTGATAAAATTCCGTCCTTCAAATTTTAATAAGCGCTAGTACATCTTGTATAGTAAATTGTAGATGATTACTTATAAGTATAGGGGGATCATTCCGGATGAACATATGGAATGTTTTGTGAGATCGTACCAGTTCTTTGTCATGACTAAGAGTAATCATGAGTTTTATTGGGGGATGACAATGCTCCCATCCCCGAACCGGGGCAATATTCCATCCTTTTTGGAGTATACCATTAATACCCTTACTATAAGCGTTATGAGAAAGATAATTTCCACCACATGGAATCACATGAAATATAATATTCTTGCCTTTTTATGAAACTAAAAGCTGATAAAATTCCGTCCTTCAAATTTTAATAAGCGCTAGTACATCCTGTATAGTAAATTGTAGATGATTACTTATAAGTATAGGGGGATCATTCCGGATGAACATATGGAATGTTTTGTGGGATCGTGCCTATTTCTTTGTCATTACTAAGAGTAATCCTGAGTTTGATTGGGGGATGACAATGCTCTCATCCCCGAACCGGGGCAATATTCCATCCTTTTTGGAGTATCCCATTAATACCCTTACTATAAGCGTTATGAGAAAGTTCATTTCCACCACATGGAATCCCATGAAATTTAATATTCTTGGTTTTTTATGAAATTAAAAGCTGATAAAATTCCTTCTTTCAAATTTTAATAAGCGCTAGTACATCTTGTATAGTAAATTGTAGATGATTACTTATAAGTATAGGGGGATCATTCCGGATGAACATATGGAATGTTTTGTGGGATCGTACCCGTTTCTTTGTCATTACTAAGAGTAATCATGAGTTTTATTAGGGGATGACAATGCTCCCATCCCCGAACCGGGGCAATATTCCATCCTTTTTGGAGTATCCCATTAATACCCTTACTATAAGCGTTATGAGAAATATCATTTCAACCACATGGAATCCCATGAAATTTAATATTCTTCATTTTTTATGAAATTAAAAGCTGATAAAATTCCGTCCTTCAAATTTTAGTAAGCGCTAGTACATCTTGTATAGTAAATTGTAGATGATTACTTATAAGTATAGGGGGATCATTCCGGATGAACATATGGAATGTTTTGCGGGATCGTACCAGTTTCTTTGTCATGACTAAGAGTAATCATTAGTTTGATTGGGGGATGACAATGCTCCCATCCCCGAACCGGGGCAATATTCCATCCTTTTTGGAGTATCCCATTTATACCCTTACTATAAGCGTTATGAGAAAGTTCATTTCCACCACATGGAATCCCATGAAATTTAATATTCTTTGTTTTTTATGAAACTAAAAGCTGATAAAATTCCGTCCTTCAAATTTTAATAAGCGCTAGTACATCTTGTATAGTAAATTGTAGATGATTACTTATAAGTATAGGGGGATCATTCTGGATGAACATATGGAATGTTTTGTGAGATCGTACCAGTTCTTTGTCATGACTAAGAGTAATCATGAGTTTTATTGGGGGATGAGAATGCTCCCATCCCCGAACCGGGGCAATATTCCATCGTTTTTGGAGTATACCATTAATACCCTTACTATAAGCGTTATGAGAAAGATAATTTCCACCACATGGAATCACATGAAATATAATATTCTTGCCTTTTTATGAAACTAAAAGCTGATAAAATTCCGTCCTTCAAATTTTAATAAGCGCTAGTACATCCTGTATAGTAAATTGTAGATGATTACTTATAAGTATAGGGGGATCATTCCGGATGAACATATGGAATGTTTTGTGGGATCGTGCCTATTTCTTTGTCATTACTAAGAGTAATCCTGAGTTTGATTGGGGGATGACAATGCTATCATCCCCGAACCGGGGCAATATTCCATCCTTTTTGGAGTATCCCATTAATACCCTTACTATAAGCGTTATGAGAAAGTTCATTTCCACCACATGGAATCCCATGAAATTTAATATTCTTGGTTTTTTATGAAATTAAAAGCTGATAAAATTCCTTCTTTCAAATTTTAATAAGCGCTAGTACATCTTGTATAGTAAATTGTACATGATTACATATAAGTATAGGGGGATCATTCCGGATGAACATATGGAATGTTTTGTGGGATCGTACCCGTTTCTTTGTCATTACTAAGAGTAATCATGAGTTTTATTAGGGGATGACAATGCTCCCATCCCCGAACCGGGGCAATATTCCATCCTTTTTGGAGTATCCCATTAATACCCTTACTATAAGCGTTATGAGAAATATCATTTCAACCACATGGAATCCCATGAAATTTAATATTCTTCATTTTTTATGAAATTAAAAGCTGATAAAATTCCGTCCTTCAAATTTTAGTAAGCGCAAGTACATCTTGTATAGTAAATTGTAGATGATTACTTATAAGTATAGGGGGATCATTCCGGATGAACATATGGAATGTTTTGCGGGATCGTACCAGTTTCTTTGTCATGACTAAGAGTAATCATTAGTTTGATTGGGGGATGACAATGCTCCCATCCCCGAACCGGGGCAATATTCCATCCTTTTTGGAGTTTCCCATTAATACCCTTACTATAAGCGTTATGAGAAAGTTCATTTCCACCACATGGAATCCCATGAAATTTAATTTTCTTGGTTTTTTATGAAACTAAAAGCTGATAAAATTCCGTCCTTCAAATTTTAATAAGCGCTAGTACATCTTGTATAGTAAATTGTAGATGATTACTTATAAGTATAGGGGGATCATTCCGGATGAACATATGGAATGTTTTGTGAGATCGTACCAGTTCTTTGTCATGACTAAGAGTAATCATGAGTTTTATTGGGGGATGACAATGCTCCCATCCCCGAACCGGGGCAATATTCCATCCTTTTTGGAGTATACCATTAATACCCTTACTATAAGCGTTATGAGAAAGATAATTTCCACCACATGGAATCACATGAAATATAATATTCTTGCCTTTTTATGAAACTAAAAGCTGATAAAATTCCGTCCTTCAAATTTTAATAAGCGCTAGTACATCCTGTATAGTAAATTGTAGATGATTACTTATAAGTATAGGGGGATCATTCCGGATGAACGTATGGAATGTTTTGTGGGATCGTGCCTATTTCTTTGTCATTACTAAGAGTAATCCTGAGTTTGATTGGGGGATGACAATGCTCTCATCCCCGAACCGGGGCAATATTCCATCCTTTTTGGAGTATCCCATTAATACCCTTACTATAAGCGTTATGAGAAAGTTCATTTCCACCACATGGAATCTCATGAAATTTAATATTCTTGGTTTTTTATGAAATTAAAAGCTGATAAAATTCCTTCTTTCAAATTTTAATAAGCGCTAGTACATCTTGTATAGTAAATTGTAGATGATTACTTATAAGTATAGGGGGATCATTCCGGATGAACATATGGAATGTTTTGTGGGATCGTACCCGTTTCTTTGTCATTACTAAGAGTAATCATGAGTTTTATTAGGGGATGACAATGCTCCCATCCCCGAACCGGGGCAATATTCCATCCTTTTTGGAGTATCCCATTAATACCCTTACTATAAGCGTTATGAGAAATATCATTTCAACCACATGGAATCCCATGAAATTTAATATTCTTCATTTTTTATGAAATTAAAAGCTGATAAAATTCCGTCCTTCAAATTTTAGTAAGCGCTAGTACATCTTGTATAGTAAATTGTAGATGATTACTTATAAGTATAGGGGGATCATTCCGGATGAACATATGGAATGTTTTGCGGGATCGTACCAGTTTCTTTGTCATGACTAAGAGTAATCATTAGTTTGATTGGGGGATGACAATGCTCCCATCCCCGAACCGGGGCAATATTCCATCCTTTTTGGAGTATCCCATTAATACCCTTACTATAAGCGTTATGAGAAAGTTCATTTCCACCACATGGAATCCCATGAAATTTAATATTCTTGGTTTTTTATGAAACTAAAATCTGATAAAATTCCGTCCTTCAAATTTTAATAAGCGCTAGTACATCTTGTATAGTAAATTGTAGATGATTACTTATAAGTATAGGGGGATCATTCTGGATGAACATATGGAATGTTTTGTGAGATCGTACCAGTTCTTTGTCATGACTAAGAGTAATCATGAGTTTTATTGGGGGATGAGAATGCTCCCATCCCCGAACCGGGGCAATATTCCATCCTTTTTGGAGTATACCATTAATACCCTTACTATAAGCGTTATGAGAAAGATAATTTCCACCACATGGAATCACATGAAATATAATATTCTTGCCTTTTTATGAAACTAAAAGCTGATAAAATTCCGTCCTTCAAATTTTAATAAGCGCTAGTACATCCTGTATAGTAAATTGTAGATGATTACTTATAAGTATAGGGGGATCATTCCGGATGAACATATGGAATGTTTTGTGGGATCGTGCCTATTTCTTTGTCATTACTAAGAGTAATCCTGAGTTTGATTGGGGGATGACAATGCTCTCATCCCCGAACCGGGGCAATATTCCATCCTTTTTGGAGTATCCCATTAATACCCTTACTATAAGCGTTATGAGAAAGTTCATTTCCACCACATGGAATCCCATGAAATTTAATATTCTTGGTTTTTTATGAAATTAAAAGCTGATAAAATTCCTTCTTTCAAATTTTAATAAGCGCTAGTACATCTTGTATAGTAAATTGTAGATGATTACTTATAAGTATAGGGGGATCATTCCGGATTAACATATGGAATGTTTTGTGGGATCGTACCCGTTTCTTTGTCATTACTAAGAGTAATCATGAGTTTTATTAGGGGATGACAATGCTCCCATCCCCGAACCGGGGCAATATTCCATCCTTTTTGGAGTATCCCATTAATACCCTTACTATAAGTGTTATGAGAAATATCATTTCAACCACATGGAATCCCATGAAATTTAATATTCTTCATTTTTTATGAAATTAAAAGCTGATAAAATTCCGTCCTTCAAATTTTAGTAAGCGCTAGTACATCTTGTATAGTAAATTGTAGATGATTACTTATAAGTATAGGGGGATCATTCCGGATGAACATATGGAATGTTTTGCGGGATCGTACCAGTTTCTTTGTCATGACTAAGAGTAATCATTAGTTTGATTGGGGGATGACAATGCTCCCATCCCCGAACCGGGGCAATATTCCATCCTTTTTGGAGTTTCCCATTAATACCCTTACTATAAGCGTTATGAGAAAGTTCATTTCCACCACATGGAATCCCATGAAATTTAATATTCTTGGTTTTTTATGAAACTAAAAGCTGATAAAATTCCGTCCTTCAAATTTTAATAAGCGCTAGTACATCTTGTATAGTAAATTGTAGATGATTACTTATAAGTATAGGGGGATCATTCCGGATGAACATATGGAATGTTTTGTGAGATCGTACCAGTTCTTTGTCATGACTAAGAGTAATCATGAGTTTTATTGGGGGATGACAATGCTCCCATCCCCGAACCGGGGCAATATTCCATCCTTTTTGGAGTATACCATTAATACCCTTACTATAAGCGTTATGAGAAAGATAATTTCCACCACATGGAATCACATGAAATATAATATTCTTGCCTTTTTATGAAACTAAAAGCTGATAAAATTCCGTCCTTCAAATTTTAATAAGCGCTAGTACATCCTGTATAGTAAATTGTAGATGATTACTTATAAGTATAGGGGGATCATTCCGGATGAACATATGGAATGTTTTGTGGGATCGTGCCTATTTCTTTGTCATTACTACGAGTAATCCTGAGTTTGATTGGGGGATGACAATGCTCTCATCCCCGAACCGGGGCAATATTCCATCCTTTTTGGAGTATCCCATTAATACCCTTACTATAAGCGTTATGAGAAAGTTCATTTCCACCACATGGAATCCCATGAAATTTAATATTCTTGGTTTTTTATGAAATTAAAAGCTGATAAAATTCCTTCTTTCAAATTTTAATAAGCGCTAGTACATCTTGTATAGTAAATTGTAGATGATTACTTATAAGTATAGGGGGATCATTCCGGATGAACATATGGAATGTTTTGTGGGATCGTACCCGTTTCTTTGTCATTACTAAGAGTAATCATGAGTTTTATTAGGGGATGACAATGCTCCCATCCCCGAACCGGGGCAATATTCCATCCTTTTTGGAGTATCCCATTAATACCCTTACTATAAGCGTTATGAGAAATATCATTTCAACCACATGGAATCCCATGAAATTTAATATTCTTCATTTTTTATGAAATTAAAAGCTGATAAAATTCCGTCCTTCAAATTTTAGTAAGCGCTAGTACATCTTGTATAGTAAATTGTAGATGAATACTTATAAGTATAGGGGGATCATTCCGGATGAACATATGGAATGTTTTGCGGGATCGTACCAGTTTCTTTGTCATGACTAAGAGTAATCATTAGTTTGATTGGGGGATGACAATGCTCCCATCCCCGAACCGGGGCAATATTCCATCCTTTTTGGAGTATCCCATTAATACCCTTACTATAAGCGTTATGAGAAAGTTCATTTCCACCACATGGAATCCCATGAAATTTAATATTCTTGGTTTTTTATGAAATTAAAAGCTGATAAAATTCCGTCCTTCAAATTTTAATAAGCGCTAGTACATCATGTATAGTAAATTGTAGATGATTACTTATAAGTATAGGGGGATCATTCCGGATGAACATATGGAATGTTTTGTGGGATCGTACCAGTTTCTTTGTCATGACTAAGAGTAATCATTAGTTTGATTGGGGGATGACAATGCTCCCATCCCCGAACCGGGGCAATATTCCATCCTTTTTGGAGTAACCCATTAATACCCTTACTATAAGCGTTATGAGAAATATCATTTCAACCACATGGAATCCCATGAAATTTAATATTCTTCATTTTTTATGAAATTAAAAGCTGTTAAAATTCCGTCCTTCAAATTTTAGTAAGCGCTAGTACATCTTGTATAGTAAATTGTAGATGATTACTTATAAGTATAGGGGGATCATTCCGGATGAACATATGGAATGTTTTGCGGGATCGTACCAGTTTCTTTGTCATGACTAAGAGTAATCATTAGTTTGATTGGGGGATGACAATGCTCCCATCCCCGAACCGGGGCAATATTCCATCCTTTTTGGAGTATCCCATTAATACCCTTACTATAAGCGTTATGAGAAAGTTCATTTCCACCACATGGAATCCCATGAAATTTAATATTCTTGGTTTTTTATGAAACTAAAAGCTGATAAAATTCCGTCCTTCAAATTTTAATAAGCGCTAGTACATCTTGTATAGTAAATTGTAGATGATTACTTATAAGTATAGGGGGATCATTCCGGATGAACATATGGAATGTTTTGTGAGATCGTACCAGTTCTTTGTCATGACTAAGAGTAATCATGAGTTTTATTGGGGGATGACAATGCTCCCATCCCCGAACCGGGGCAATATTCCATCCTTTTTGGAGTATACCATTAATACCCTTACTATAAGCGTTATGAGAAAGATAATTTCCACCACATGGAACCACATGAAATATAATATTCTTGCCTTTTTATGAAACTAAAAGCTGATAAAATTCCGTCCTTCAAATTTTAATAAGCGCTAATACATCCTGTATAGTAAATTGTAGATGATTACTTATAAGTATAGGGGGATCATTCCGGATGAACATATGGAATGTTTTGTGGGATCGTGCCTATTTCTTTGTCATTACTAAGAGTAATCCTGAGTTTGATTGGGGGATGACAATGCTCTCATCCCCGAACCGGGGCAATATTCCATCCTTTTTGGAGTATCCCATTAATACCCTTACTATAAGCGTTATGAGAAAGTTCATTTCCACCACATGGAATCCCATGAAATTTAATATTCTTGGTTTTTTATGAAATTAAAAGCTGATAAAATTCCTTCTTTCAAATTTTAATAAGCGCTAGTACATCTTGTATAGTAAATTGTAGATGATTACTTATAAGTATAGGGGGATCATTCCGGATGAACATATGGAATGTTTTGTGGGATCGTACCCGTTTCTTTGTCATTACTAAGAGTAATCATGAGTTTTATTAGGGGATGACAATGCTCCCATCCCCGAACCGGGGCAATATTCCATCCTTTTTGGAGTATCCCATTAATACCCTTACTATAAGCGTTATGAGAAATATCATTTCAACCACATGGAATCCCATGAAATTTAATATTCTTCATTTTTTATGAAATTAAAAGCTGATAAAATTCCGTCCATCAAATTTTAGTAAGCGCTAGTACATCTTGTATAGTAAATTGTAGATGATTACTTATAAGTATAGGGGGATCATTCCGGATGAACATATGGAATGTTTTGCGGGATCGTACCAGTTTCTTTGTCATGACTAAGAGTAATCATTAGTTTGATTGGGGGATGACAATGCTCCCATCCCCGAACCGGGGCAATATTCCATCCTTTTTGGAGTATCCCATTAATACCCTTACTATAAGCGTTATGAGAAAGTTCATTTCCACCACATGGAATCCCATGAAATTTAATATTCTTGGTTTTTTATGAAACTAAAAGTTGATAAAATTCCGTCCTTCAAATTTTAATAAGCGCTAGTACATCTTGTATAGTAAATTGTAGATGATTACTTATAAGTATAGGGGGATCATTCCGGATGAACATATGGAATGTTTCGTGAGATCGTACCAGTTCTTTGTCATGACTAAGAGTAATCATGAGTTTTATTGGGGGATGACAATGCTCCCATCCCCGAACAGGGGCAATATTCCATCCTTTTTGGAGTATACCATTAATACCCTTACTATAAGCGTTATGAGAAAGATAATTTCCACCACATGGGATCACATGAAATATAATATTCTTGCTTTTTTATGAAACTAAAAGCTGATAAAATTCCGTCCTTCAAATTTTAATAAGCGCTAGTACATCCTGTATAGTAAATTGTAGATGATTACTTATAAGTATAGGGGGATCATTCCGGATGAACATATGGAATGTTTTGTGGGATCGTGCCTATTTCTTTGTCATTACTAAGAGTAATCCTGAGTTTGATTGGGGGATGACAATGCTCTCATCCCCAAACCGGGGCAATATTCCATCCTTTTTGGAGTATCCCATTAATACCCTTACTATAAGCGTTATGAGAAAGTTCATTTCCACCACATGGAATCCCATGAAATTTAATATTCTTGGTTTTTTATGAAATTAAAAGCTGATAAAATTCCTTCTTTCAAATTTTAATAAGCGCTAGTACATCTTGTATAGTAAATTGTAGATGATTACTTATAAGTATAGGGGGATCATTCCGGATGAACATATGGAATGTTTTGTGGGATCGTACCCGTTTCTTTGTCATTACTAAGAGTAATCATGAGTTTTATTAGGGGATGACAATGCTCCCATCCCCGAACCGGGGCAATATTCCATCCTTTTTGGAGTATCCCATTAATACCCTTACTATAAGCGTTATGAGAAATATCATTTCAACCACATGGAATCCCATGAAATTTAATATTCTTCATTTTTTATGAAATTAAAAGCTGATAAAATTCCGTCCTTCAAATTTTAGTAAGCGCAAGTACATCTTGTATAGTAAATTGTAGATGATTACTTATAAGTATAGGGGGATCATTCCGGATGAACATATGGAATGTTTTGCGGGATCGTACCAGTTTCTTTGTCATGACTAAGAGTAATCATTAGTTTGATTGGGGGATGACAATGCTCCCATCCCCGAACCGGGGCAATATTCCATCCTTTTTGGAGTTTCCCATTAATACCCTTACTATAAGCGTTATGAGAAAGTTCATTTCCACCACATGGAATCCCATGAAATTTAATATTCTTGGTTTTTTATGAAACTAAAAGCTGATAAAATTCCGTCCTTCAAATTTTAATAAGCGCTAGTACATCTTGTATAGTAAATTGTAGATGATTACTTATAAGTATAGGGGGATCATTCCGGATGAACATATGGAATGTTTTGTGAGATCGTACCAGTTCTTTGTCATGACTAAGAGTAATCATGAGTTTTATTGGGGGATGACAATGCTCCCATCCCCGAACCGGGGCAATATTCCATCCTTTTTGGAGTATACCATTAATACCCTTACTATAAGCGTTATGAGAAAGATAATTTCCACCACATGGAATCACATGAAATATAATATTCTTGCCTTTTTATGAAACTAAAAGCTGATAAAATTCCGTCCTTCAAATTTTAATAAGCGCTAGTACATCCTGTATAGTAAATTGTAGATGATTACTTATAAGTATAGGGGGATCATTCCGGATGAACATATGGAATGTTTTGTGGGATCGTGCCTATTTCTTTGTCATTACTACGAGTAATCCTGAGTTTGATTGGGGGATGACAATGCTCTCATCCCCGAACCGGGGCAATATTCCATCCTTTTTGGAGTATCCCATTAATACCCTTACTATAAGCGTTATGAGAAAGTTCATTTCCACCACATGGAATCCCATGAAATTTAATATTCTTGGTTTTTTATGAAATTAAAAGCTGATAAAATTCCTTCTTTCAAATTTTAATAAGCGCTAGTACATCTTGTATAGTAAATTGTAGATGATTACTTATAAGTATAGGGGGATCATTCCGGATGAACATATGGAATGTTTTGTGGGATCGTACCCGTTTCTTTGTCATTACTAAGAGTAATCATGAGTTTTATTAGGGGATGACAATGCTCCCATCCCCGAACCGGGGCAATATTCCATCCTTTTTGGAGTATCCCATTAATACCCTTACTATAAGCGTTATGAGAAATATCATTTCAACCACATGGAATCCCATGAAATTTAATATTCTTCATTTTTTATGAAATTAAAAGCTGATAAAATTCCGTCCTTCAAATTTTAGTAAGCGCTAGTACATCTTGTATAGTAAATTGTAGATGAATACTTATAAGTATAGGGGGATCATTCCGGATGAACATATGGAATGTTTTGCGGGATCGTACCAGTTTCTTTGTCATGACTAAGAGTAATCATTAGTTTGATTGGGGGATGACAATGCTCCCATCCCCGAACCGGGGCAATATTCCATCCTTTTTGGAGTATCCCATTAATACCCTTACTATAAGCGTTATGAGAAAGTTCATTTCCACCACATGGAATCCCATGAAATTTAATATTCTTGGTTTTTTATGAAATTAAAAGCTGATAAAATTCCGTCCTTCAAATTTTAATAAGCGCTAGTACATCTTGTATAGTAAATTGTAGATGATTACTTATAAGTATAGGGGGATCATTCCGGATGAACATATGGAATGTTTTGTGGGATCGTACCAGTTTCTTTGTCATGACTAAGAGTAATCATTAGTTTGATTGGGGGATGACAATGCTCCCATCCCCGAACCGGGGCAATATTCCATCCTTTTTGGAGTAACCCATTAATACCCTTACTATAAGCGTTATGAGAAATATCATTTCAACCACATGGAATCCCATGAAATTTAATATTCTTCATTTTTTATGAAATTAAAAGCTGTTAAAATTCCGTCCTTCAAATTTTAGTAAGCGCTAGTACATCTTGTATAGTAAATTGTAGATGATTACTTATAAGTATAGGGGGATCATTCCGGATGAACATATGGAATGTTTTGCGGGATCGTACCAGTTTCTTTGTCATGACTAAGAGTAATCATTAGTTTGATTGGGGGATGACAATGCTCCCATCCCCGAACCGGGGCAATATTCCATCCTTTTTGGAGTATCCCATTAATACCCTTACTATAAGCGTTATGAGAAAGTTCATTTCCACCACATGGAATCCCATGAAATTTAATATTCTTGGTTTTTTATGAAACTAAAAGCTGATAAAATTCCGTCCTTCAAATTTTAATAAGCGCTAGTACATCTTGTATAGTAAATTGTAGATGATTACTTATAAGTATAGGGGGATCATTCCGGATGAACATATGGAATGTTTTGTGAGATCGTACCAGTTCTTTGTCATGACTAAGAGTAATCATGAGTTTTATTGGGGGATGACAATGCTCCCATCCCCGAACCGGGGCAATATTCCATCCTTTTTGGAGTATACCATTAATACCCTTACTATAAGCGTTATGAGAAAGATAATTTCCACCACATGGAACCACATGAAATATAATATTCTTGCCTTTTTATGAAACTAAAAGCTGATAAAATTCCGTCCTTCAAATTTTAATAAGCGCTAATACATCCTGTATAGTAAATTGTAGATGATTACTTATAAGTATAGGGGGATCATTCCGGATGAACATATGGAATGTTTTGTGGGATCGTGCCTATTTCTTTGTCATTACTAAGAGTAATCCTGAGTTTGATTGGGGGATGACAATGCTCTCATCCCCGAACCGGGGCAATATTCCATCCTTTTTGGAGTATCCCATTAATACCCTTACTATAAGCGTTATGAGAAAGTTCATTTCCACCACATGGAATCCCATGAAATTTAATATTCTTGGTTTTTTATGAAATTAAAAGCTGATAAAATTCCTTCTTTCAAATTTTAATAAGCGCTAGTACATCTTGTATAGTAAATTGTAGATGATTACTTATAAGTATAGGGGGATCATTCCGGATGAACATATGGAATGTTTTGTGGGATCGTACCCGTTTCTTTGTCATTACTAAGAGTAATCATGAGTTTTATTAGGGGATGACAATGCTCCCATCCCCGAACCGGGGCAATATTCCATCCTTTTTGGAGTATCCCATTAATACCCTTACTATAAGCGTTATGAGAAATATCATTTCAACCACATGGAATCCCATGAAATTTAATATTCTTCATTTTTTATGAAATTAAAAGCTGATAAAATTCCGTCCATCAAATTTTAGTAAGCGCTAGTACATCTTGTATAGTAAATTGTAGATGATTACTTATAAGTATAGGGGGATCATTCCGGATGAACATATGGAATGTTTTGCGGGATCGTACCAGTTTCTTTGTCATGACTAAGAGTAATCATTAGTTTGATTGGGGGATGACAATGCTCCCATCCCCGAACCGGGGCAATATTCCATCCTTTTTGGAGTATCCCATTAATACCCTTACTATAAGCGTTATGAGAAAGTTCATTTCCACCACATGGAATCCCATGAAATTTAATATTCTTGGTTTTTTATGAAACTAAAAGTTGATAAAATTCCGTCCTTCAAATTTTAATAAGCGCTAGTACATCTTGTATAGTAAATTGTAGATGATTACTTATAAGTATAGGGGGATCATTCCGGATGAACATATGGAATGTTTCGTGAGATCGTACCAGTTCTTTGTCATGACTAAGAGTAATCATGAGTTTTATTGGGGGATGACAATGCTCCCATCCCCGAACAGGGGCAATATTCCATCCTTTTTGGAGTATACCATTAATACCCTTACTATAAGCGTTATGAGAAAGATAATTTCCACCACATGGGATCACATGAAATATAATATTCTTGCTTTTTTATGAAACTAAAAGCTGATAAAATTCCGTCCTTCAAATTTTAATAAGCGCTAGTACATCCTGTATAGTAAATTGTAGATGATTACTTATAAGTATAGGGGGATCATTCCGGATGAACATATGGAATGTTTTGTGGGATCGTGCCTATTTCTTTGTCATTACTAAGAGTAATCCTGAGTTTGATTGGGGGATGACAATGCTCTCATCCCCAAACCGGGGCAATATTCCATCCTTTTTGGAGTATCCCATTAATACCCTTACTATAAGCGTTATGAGAAAGTTCATTTCCACCACATGGAATCCCATGAAATTTAATATTCTTGGTTTTTTATGAAATTAAAAGCTGATAAAATTCCTTCTTTCAAATTTTAATAAGCGCTAGTACATCTTGTATAGTAAATTGTAGATGATTACTTATAAGTATAGGGGGATCATTCCGGATGAACATATGGAATGTTTTGTGGGATCGTACCCGTTTCTTTGTCATTACTAAGAGTAATCATGAGTTTTATTAGGGGATGACAATGCTCCCATCCCCGAACCGGGGCAATATTCCATCCTTTTTGGAGTATCCCATTAATACCCTTACTATAAGCGTTATGAGAAATATCATTTCAACCACATGGAATCCCATGAAATTTAATATTCTTCATTTTTTATGAAATTAAAAGCTGATAAAATTCCGTCCTTCAAATTTTAGTAAGCGCTAGTACATCTTGTATAGTAAATTGTAGATGATTACTTATAAGTATAGGGGGATCATTCCGGATGAACATATCGAATGTTTTGTGGGATCGTACCAGTTTCTTTGTCATGACTAAGAGTAATCATTAGTTTGATTGGGGGATGACAATGCTCCCATCCCCGAACCGGGGCAATATTCCATCCTTTTTGTAGTATCCAATTAATACCCTTACTATAAGCGTTATGAGAAAGATCATTTCCACCACATGGAATCACATGAAATTTAACATTCTTGGTTTTTTATGAAATTAAAAGCTGATAAAATTCCATCCTTCAAAGTTTAATAAGCGCTAGTACATCTTGTATAGTAAATTGTAGATGATTACTTATAAGTATAGGGGGATCATTCCGGATGAACATATGGAATGTTTTGTGGGATAGTGCCTATTTCTTTGTCATTACTAAGAGTAATCCTGAGTTTGATTGGGGGATGACAATGCTCTTATCCCCGAACCGGGGCAATATTCCATCCTTTTTGGAGTATCCCATTAATACCCTTACTATAAGCGTTATGAGAAAGTTCATTTCCACCACATGGAATCCCATGAAATTTATTATTCTTGGTTTTTTATGAAATTAAAAGCTGATAAAATTCCTTCTTTCAAATTTTAATAAGCGCTAGTACATCTTGTATAGTAAATTGTAGATGATTACTTATAAGTATAGGGGGATCATTCCGGATGAACATATGGAATGTTTTGTGGGATCGTACCCGTTTCTTTGTCATTACTAAGAGTAATCATGAGTTTGATTGGGGGATGACAATGCTCCCATCCCTGAACCGGGTCAATATTCCATCCTTTTTGGAGTATCCCATTAATACCCTTACTATAAGCAATATGAGAAAGATCATTTCCACCACATGGAATCCCATGAAATTTAATATTCTTCATTTTTTATGAAATTAAAAGCTGATAAAATTCCGTCCTTCAAATTTTAGTAAGCGCTAGTACATCTTGTATAGTAAATTGTAGATGATTACTTATAAGTATAGGGGGATCATTCCGGATGAACATATGGAATGTTTTGTGGGATCGTACCAGTTTCTTTGTCATGACTAAGAGTAATCATTAGTTTGATTGGGGGATGACAATGTTCCCATCCCCGAACCGGGGCAATATAACATCCTTTTTGGAGTATCCCATTAATACCCTTACTATAAGTGTTATGAGAAAGATCATTTCCACCACATGGAATCACATGAAATTTAATATTCTTTGTTTTTTATGAAATTAAAAGCTGATAAAATTCCGTCCTTCAAATTTTAGTAAGCGCTAGTACATCTTGTATAGTAAATTGTAGATGATTACTTATAAGTATAGGGGGATCATTCCGGATGAACATATGGAATGTTTTGTGGGATCGTACCTATTTCTTTGTCATTACTAAGAGTAATCCTGAGTTTGATTGGGGGATGACAATGCTCCCATCCCCGAACCGGGGCAATATTCCATCCTTTTTGGAGTATCCCATTAATACCCTTACTATAAGCGTTATGAGAAAGTTCATTTCCACCACATGGAATCCCATGAAATTTAATATTCTTGGTTTTTTATGAAACTAAAAGCTGATAAAATTCCGTCCTTCAAATTTTAATAAGCGCTAGTACATCTTGTATAGTAAATTGTAGATGATTACTTATAAGTATAGGGGGATCATTCCGGATGAACATATGGAATGTTTTGTGAGATCGTACCAGTTCTTTGTCATAACTAAGAGTAATCATGAGTTTTATTGGGGGATGACAATGCTCCCATCCCCGAACCGGGTCAATATTCCATCCTTTTTGGAGTATCCCATTGATACCCTTACTATAAGCGTTATGAGAAAGATCATTTCCACCACATGGAATGATATGAAATTTAACATTCTTGGTTTTTTATGAAATTAAAAGCTGATAAAATTCCATCCTTCAAAGTTTAATAAGCGCTAGTACATCTTGTATAGTAAATTGTAGATGATTACTTATAAGTATAGGGGGATCATTCCGGATGAACATATGGAATGTTTTGTGGGATCGTGCCTATTTCTTTGTCATTACTAAGAGTAATCCTGAGTTTGATTGGGGGATGACAATGCTCTTATCCCCGAACCGGGGCAATATTCCATCCTTTTTGGAGTATCCCATTAATACCCTTACTATAAGCGTTATGAGAAAGTTCATTTCCACCACATGGAATCCCATGAAATTTATTATTCTTGGTTTTTTATGAAATTAAAAGCTGATAAAATTCCTTCTTTCAAATTTTAATAAGCTCTAGTACATCTTGTATAGTAAATTGTAGATGATTACTTATAAGTATAGGGGGATCATTCCGGATGAACATATGGAATGTTTTGTGGGATCGTACCCGTTTCTTTGTCATGACTAAGAGTAATCATTAGTTTGATTGGGGGATGACAACGTTCCCATCCCCGAACCGGGGCAATATTCCATCCTTTTTGGAGTATCCCATTTATACCCTTACTATAAGTGTTACGAGAAAGATCATTTCCACCACATGGAATCACATGAAATTTAATATTCTTTGTTTTTTATGAAATTAAAAGCTGATAAAATTCCGTCCTTCAAATTTTAGTAAGCGCTAGTACATCTTGTGTAGTAAATTGTAGATGATTACTTATAAGTATAGGGGGATCATTCCGGATGAACATATGGAATGTTTTGTGGGATCGTACCTATTTCTTTGTCATTACTAAGAGTAATCCTGAGTTTGATTGGGGGATGACAATGCTCCCATCCCCGAACCGGGGCAATATTCCATCCTTTTTGGAGTATCCCATTAATACCCTTACTATAAGCATTATGAGAAAGATCATTTCCACCACATGGAATCCCATGAAATTTAATATTCTTCATTTTTTATGAAATTAAAAGCTGATAAAATTCCGTCCTTCAAATTTTAGTAAGCACTAGTACATCTTGTATAGTAAATTGTAGATGATTACTTATAAGTATAGGGGGATAATTCTGGATGAACATATGGAATGTTTTGTGGGATCGTACCAGTTTCTTTGTCATGACTAAGAGTAATCATTAGTTTGATTGGGGGATGACAATGTTCCCATCCCCGAACCGGGGCAATATTCCATCCTTTTTGGAGTATCCCATTTATACCCTTACTATAAGTGTTACGAGAAAGATCATTTCCACCACATGGAATCACATGAAATTTAATATTCTTTGTTTTTTATGAAATTAAAAGCTGATAAAATTCCGTCCTTCAAATTTTAGTAAGCGCTAGTACATCTTGTGTAGTAAATTGTAGATGATTACTTATAAGTATAGGGGGATCATTCCGGATGAACATATGGAATGTTTTGTGGGATCGTGCCTATTTCTTTGTCATTACTAAGAGTAATCCTGAGTTTGATTGGGGGATGACAATGCTCTTATCCCCGAACCGGGGCAATATTCCATCCTTTTTGGAGTATCCCATTAATACCCTTACTATAAGCGTTATGAGAAAGTTCATTTCCACCACATGGAATCCCATGAAATTTATTATTCTTGGTTTTTTATGAAATTAAAAGCTGATAAAATTCCTTCTTTCAAATTTTAATAAGCTCTAGTACATCTTGTATAGTAAATTGTAGATGATTACTTATAAGTATAGGGGGATCATTCCGGATGAACATATGGAATGTTTTGTG
Source organism: Rubia yunnanensis (assembly GCA_037428765.1). Classification (NCBI taxonomy): domain Eukaryota; kingdom Viridiplantae; phylum Streptophyta; class Magnoliopsida; order Gentianales; family Rubiaceae; genus Rubia; species Rubia yunnanensis. The sequence goes on along the minus strand of CM075062.1, from coordinate 80,099,407 downwards.
GGATCGTACCCGTTTCTTTGTCATTACTAAGAGTAATCATGAGTTTGATTGGGGGATGACAATGCTCCCATCCCCGAACCGGGTCAATATTCCATCCTTTTTGGAGTATCCCATTAATACCCTTACTATAAGCATTATGAGAAAGATCATTTCCACCACATGGAATCCCATGAAATTTAATATTCTTCATTTTTTATGAAATTAAAAGCTGATAAAATTCCGTCCTTCAAATTTTAGTAAGCACTAGTACATCTTGTATAGTAAATTGTAGATGATTACTTATAAGTATAGGGGGATAATTCTGGATGAACATATGGAATGTTTTGTGGGATCGTACCAGTTTCTTTGTCATGACTAAGAGTAATCATTAGTTTGATTGGGGGATGACAATGTTCCCATCCCCGAACCGGGGCAATATTCCATCCTTTTTGGAGTATCCCATTTATACCCTTACTATAAGTGTTACGAGAAAGATCATTTCCACCACATGGAATCACATGAAATTTAATATTCTTTGTTTTTTATGAAATTAAAAGCTGATAAAATTCCGTCCTTCAAATTTTAGTAAGCGCTAGTACATCTTGTGTAGTAAATTGTAGATGATTACTTATAAGTATAGGGGGATCATTCCGGATGAACATATGGAATGTTTTGTGGGATCGTACCTATTTCTTTGTCATTACTAAGAGTAATCCTGAGTTTGATTGGGGGATGACAATGCTCCCATCCCCGAACCGGGGCAATATTCCATCCTTTTTGGAGTATCCCATTAATACCCTTACTATAAGCGTTATGAGAAAGATAATTTCCACCACATGGAATCCCATGAAATTTAATATTCTTGGTTTTTTATGAAACTAAAAGCTGATAAAATTCCGTCCTTCAAATTTTAATAAGCGCTAGTACATCTTGTATAGTAAATTGTAGATGATTACTTATAAGTATAGGGGGATCATTCCGGATGAACATATGGAATGTTTTGTGAGATCCTACCAGTTCTTTGTCATGACTAAAAGTAAGGATGACAATGCTCCCATCCCCGAACCGGGGCTATATTCCATCCTTTTTGGAGTATCCATTAATACCCTTACTACATGCATTTGGAGAAAGATCATTTCCACCACATGGAATCACATAAAATTTAATATCCTTGGTTTTTTATGAAATTAAAAGCTGATAAAATTCCTTCCTTCAAATTTAAATAAGCGCTAGTATATATTGTATTGTAAATTGTAGATGATTACTGATAAGTATAGGGGGATCATTCCGGATGAACATATGGAATGTTTTGTGGGATTGTACCAGTTTCTTTGTCATGACTAAGAGTAATCATGAGTTTTATTGGGGGATGACAGTGCTCCCATCCCCGAACCGGGGCAATATTCCATCCTTTTTGGAGTATCCCATTAATACCCTTACTATAAGCGTTATGAGAAAGTTCATTTCCACCACATGGAATCCCATGAAATTTAATATTCTTGGTTTTTTATGAAACTAAAAGCTGATAAAATTCCGTCCTTCAAATTTTAATAAGCGCTAGTACATCTTGTATAGTAAATTGTAGATGATTACTTATAAGTATAGGGGGATCATTCCGGATGAACATATGGAATGTTTTGTGAGATCGTACCAGTTCTTTGTCATGACTAAGAGTAATCATGAGTTTTATTGGGGGATGACAATGCTCCCATCCCCGAACCGGGTCAATATTCCATCCTTTTTGGAGTATCCCATTAATACCCTTACTATAAGTGTTATGAGAAAGATCATTTCCACCACATGGAATGATATGAAATTTAACATTCTTGGTTTTTTATGAAATTAAAAGCTGATAAAATTCCATCCTTCAAAGTTTAATAAGCGCTAGTACATCTTGTATAGTAAATTGTAGATGATTACTTATAAGTATAGGGGGATCATTCCGGATGAACATATGGAATGTTTTGTGGGATCGTACCCGTTTCTTTGTCATTACTAAGAGTAATCATGAGTTTGATTGGGGGATGACAATGCTCCCATCCCCGAACCGGGTCAATATTCCATCCTTTTTGGAGTATCCCATTAATACCCTTACTATAAGCATTATGAGAAAGATCATTTCCACCACATGGAATCCCATGAAATTTAATATTCTTCATTTTTTATGAAATTAAAAGCTGATAAAATTCCGTCCTTCAAATTTTAGTAAGCGCTAGTACATCTTGTATAGTAAATTGTAGATGATTACTTATAAGTATAGGGGGATCATTCTGGATGAACATATGGAATGTTTTGTGGGATCGTACCAGTTTCTTTGTCATGACTAAGAGTAATCATTAGTTTGATTGGGGGATGACAATGTTCCCATCCCCGAACCGGGGCAATATTCCATCCTTTTTGGAGTATCCCATTAATACCCTTACTATAAGTGTTATGAGAAAGATCATTTCCATCACATGGAATCACATGAAATTTAATATTCTTTGTTTTTTATGAAATTAAAAGCTGATAAAATTCCGTCCTTCAAATTTTAGTAAGCGCTAGTACATCTTGTATAGTAAATTGTAGATGATTACTTATAAGTATAGGGGGATCATTCCGGATGAACATATGGAATGTTTTGTGGGATCGTACCTATTTCTTTGTCATTACCAAGAGTAATCCTGAGTTTGATTGGGGGATGACAATGCTCCCATCCCCGAACCGGGGCAATATTCCATCCTTTTGGAGTATCCCATTAATACCCTTACTATAAGCGTTATGAGAAAGTTCATTTCCACCACATGGAATCCCATGAAATTTAATATTCTTGGTTTTTTATGAAACTAAAAGCTGATAAAATTCCGTCCTTCAAATTTTAATAAGCGCTAGTACATCTTGTATAGTAAATTGTAGATGATTACTTATAAGTATAGGGGGATCATTCCGGATGAACATATGGAATGTTTTGTGAGATCGTACCAGTTCTTTGTCATGACTAAGAGTAATCATGAGTTTTATTGGGGGATGACAATGCTCCCATCCCCGAACCGGGGCAATATTCCATCCTTTTTGGAATATACCATTAATACCCTTACTATAAGCGTTATGAGAAAGATAATTTCCACCACATGGAATCACATGAAATATAATATTCTTGCTTTTTTATGAAACTAAAAGCTGATAAAATTCCGTCCTTCAAATTTTAATAAGCGCTAGTACATCTTGTATAGTAAATTGTAGATGATTACTTATAAGTATAGGGGGATCATTCCGGATGAACATATGGAATGTTTTGTGGGATCGTACCAGTTTCTTTGTCATGACTAAGAGTAATCATTAGTTTGATTGGGGGATGACAATGCTCCCATCCCCGAACCAGGGCAATATTCCATCCTTTTTGGAGTATCCCATTAATACCCTTACTATAAGCATTATGAGAAAGATCATTTCCACCACATGGAATCCCATGAAATTTAATATTCTTCATTTTTTATGAAATTAAAAGCTGATAAAATTCCGTCCTTCAAATTTTAGTAAGCGCTAGTACATCTTGTATAGTAAATTGTAGATGATTACTTATAAGTATAGGGGGATCATTCTGGATGAACATATGGAATGTTTTGTGGGATCGTACCAGTTTCTTTGTCATAACTAAGAGTAATCATTAGTTTGATTGGGGGATGACAATGTTCCCATCCCCGAACCGGGGCAATATTCCATCCTTTTTGGAGTATCCCCTTAATACCCTTACTATAAGTGTTATGAGAAAGATCATTTCCACCACATGGAATCACATGAAATTTAATATTCTTTGTTTTTTATGAAATTAAAAGCTGATAAAATTCCGTCCTTCAAATTTTAGTAAGCGCTAGTACATCTTGTATAGTAAATTGTAGATGATTACTTATAAGTATAGGGGGATCATTCCGGATGAACATATGGAATGTTTTGTGGGATCGTACCTATTTCTTTGTCATTACTAAGAGTAATCCTGAGTTTGATTGGGGGATGACAATGCTCCCATCCCCGAACCGGGGCAATATTCCATCCTTTTTGGAGTATCCCATTAATACCCTTACTATAAGCGTTATGAGAAAGTTCATTTCCACCACATGGAATCCCATGAAATTTAATATTCTTGGTTTTTTATGAAACTAAAAGCTGATAAAATTCCGTCCTTCAAATTTTAATAAGCGCTAGTACATCTTGTATAGTAAATTGTAGATGATTACTTATAAGTATAGGGGGATCATTCCGGATGAACATATGGAATGTTTTGTGAGATCGTACCAGTTCTTTGTCATGACTAAGAGTAATCATGAGTTTTATTGGGGGATGACAATGCTCCCATCCCCGAACCGGGGCAATATTCCATCCTTTTTGGAATATACCATTAATACCCTTACTATAAGCGTTATGAGAAAGATAATTTCCACCACATGGAATCACATGAAATACAATATTCTTGCTTTTTTATGAAACTAAAAGCTGATAAAATTCCGTCCTTCAAATTTTAATAAGCGCTAGTACATCTTGTATAGTAAATTGTAGATGATTACTTATAAGTATAGGGGGATCATTCCGGATGAACATATGGAATGTTTTGTGGGATCGTACCAGTTTCTTTGTCATGACTAAGAGTAATCATTAGTTTGATTGGGGGATGACAATGCTCCCATCCCCGAACCGGGGCAATATTCCATCCTTTTTGGAGTATCCCATTAATACCCTTACTATAAGCATTATGAGAAAGATCATTTCCACCACATGGAATCCCATGAAATTTAATATTCTTCATTTTTTATGAAATTAAAAGCTGATAAAATTCCGTCCTTCAAATTTTAGTAAGCGCTAGTACATCTTGTATAGTAAACTGTAGATGATTACTTATAAGTATAGGGGGATCATTCTGGATGAACATATGGAATGTTTTGTGGGATCGTACCTATTTCTTTGTCATAACTAAGAGTAATCATTAGTTTGATTGGGGGATGACAATGTTCCCATCCCCGAACCGGGGCAATATTCCATCCTTTTTGGAGTATCCCATTAATACCCTTACTATAAGCGTTATGAGAAAGTTCATTTCCACCACATGGAATCCCATGAAATTTAATATTCTTGGTTTTTTATGAAACTAAAAGCTGATAAAATTCCGTCCTTCAAATTTTAATAAGCGCTAGTACATCTTGTATAGTAAATTGTAGATGATTACTTATAAGTATAGGGGGATCATTCCGGATGAACATATGGAATGTTTTGTGGGATCGTACCTATTTCTTTGCCATAACTAAGAGTAATCATTAGTTTGATTGGGGGATGACAATGTTCCCATCGCCGAACCGGGGCAATATTCCATCCTTTTTGGAGTATCCCATTAATACCCTTACTATAAGCGTTATGAGAAAGTTCATTTCCACCACATGGAATCCCATGAAATTTAATATTCTTGGTTTTTTATGAAACTAAAAGCTGATAAAATTCCGTCCTTCAAATTTTAGTAAGCGCTAGTACATCTTGTATAGTAAATTGTAGATGATTACTTATAAGTATAGGGGGATCATTCCGGATGAACATATGGAATGTTTTGTGGGATCGTACCTATTTCTTTGTCATAACTAAGAGTAATCATTAGTTTGATTGGGGGATGACAATGTTCCCATCCCCGAACCGGGGCAATATTCCATCCTTTTTGGAGTATCCCATTAATACCCTTACTATAAGCGTTATGAGAAAGTTCATTTCCACCACATGGAATCCCATGAAATTTAATATTCTTGGTTTTTTATGAAACTAAAAGCTGATAAAATTCCGTCCTTCAAATTTTAATAAGCGCTAGTACATCTTGTATAGTAAATTGTAGATGATTACTTATAAGTATAGGGGGATCATTCCGGATGAATATATGGAATGTTTTGTGAGATCGTACCAGTTCTTTGTCATGACTAAGAGTAATCATGAGTTTTATTGGGGGATGACAATGCTCCCATCCCCGAACCGGGGCAATATTCCATCCTTTTTGGAATATACCATTAATACCCTTACTATAAGCGTTATGAGAAAGATAATTTCCACCACATGGAATCACATGAAATATAATATTCTTGCTTTTTTATGAAACTAAAAGCTGATAAAATTCCGTCCTTCAAATTTTAATAAGCGCTAGTACATCTTGTATAGTAAATTGTAGATGATTACTTATAAGTATAGGGGGATCATTCCGGATGAACATATGGAATGTTTTGTGGGATCGTACCAGTTTCTTTGTCATGACTAAGAGTAATCATTAGTTTGATTGGGGGATGACAATGCTCCCATCCCCGAACCGGGGCAATATTCCATCCTTTTTGGAGTATCCCATTAATACCCTTACTATAAGTGTTATGAGAAAGATCATTTCCACCACATGGAATCACATGAAATTTAATATTCTTTGTTTTTTATGAAATTAAAAGCTGATAAAATTCCGTCCTTCAAATTTTAGTAAGCGCTAGTACATCTTGTATAGTAAATTGTAGATGATTACTTATAAGTATAGGGGGATCATTCCGGATGAACATATGGAATGTTTTGTGAGATCGTACCAGTTCTTTGTCATGACTAAAAGTAAGGATGACAATGCTCCCATCCCCGAACCGGGGCTATATTCCATCCTGTTTGGAGTATCCCATTAATACCCTTACTACATGCATTAGGAGAAAGATCATTTCCACCACATGGAATCACATAAAATTTAATATCCTTGGTTTTTTATGAAATTAAAAGCTGATAAAATTCCTTCCTTCAAATTTAAATAAGCGCTAGTATATATTGTATTGTAAATTGTAGATGATTACTGATAAGTATAGGGGGATCATTCCGGATGAACATATGGAATGTTTTGTGGGATTGTACCAGTTTCTTTGTCATGACTAAGAGTAATCATGAGTTTTATTGGGGGATGACAGTGCTCCCATCCCCGAACCGGGGCAATATTCCATCCTTTTTGGAGTATACCATTAATACCCTTACTATAAGCGTTATGAGAAAGATAATTTCGACCACATGGAATCACATGAAATATAATATTCTTGCTTTTTTGTGAAACTAAAAGCTGATAAAATTCCGTCCTTCAAATTTTAATTAGCGCTAGTACATCCTGTATAGTAAATTGTAGATGATTACTTATAAGTATAGGAGGATCATTCCAGATGAACATATGGAATGTTTTGTGGTATCGTACCAGTTTCTTTATCATGACTAACAGTGATAATGAGTTTTATTGGGGGATAACAGTGCTCCCATCCCTGAACCGGGGGTATATTCCAACCTTTTTGGAGTATACCATTAATACCCTTACTATAAGCGTTATGAGAAAGATCATTTCCACCACATGGAATCACATAAAATTTAATATTCTTTGTTTTTTATGAAACTAAAAGCTGATAAAATTCCGTCCTTCAAATTTTAATAAGCGCTACTACATCTTGTATAGTAAATTGTAGATGATTACTTATAAGTATAGGGGGATCATTCCGGATGAACATATGGAATGTTTTGTGGGATCGTGCCTATTTCTTTGTCATTACTAAGAGTAATCCTGAGTTTGATTGGGGGATGACAATGCTCTTATCCCCGAACCGGGGCAATATTCCATCCTTTTTGGAGTATCCCATTAATACCCTTACTATAAGCGTTATGAGAAAGTTCATTTCCACCACATGGAATCCCATGAAATTTATTATTCTTGGTTTTTTATGAAATTAAAAGCTGATAAAATTCCTTCTTTCAAATTTTAATAAGCGCTAGTACATCTTGTATAGTAAATTGTAGATGATTACTTATAAGTATAGGGGGATCATTCCGGATGAACATATGGAATGTTTTGTGGGATCGTACCCGTTTCTTTGTCATTACTAAGAGTAATCATGAGTTTGATTGGGGGATGACAATGCTCCCATCCCCGAACCGGGTCAATATTCCATCCTTTTTGGAGTATCCCATTAATACCCTTACTATAAGCATTATGAGAAAGATCATTTCCACCACATGGAATCCCATGAAATTTAATATTCTTCATTTTTTATGAAATTAAAAGCTGATAAAATTCCGTCCTTCAAATTTTAGTAAGCGCTAGTACATCTTGTATAGTAAATTGTAGATGATTACTTATAAGTATAGGGGGATCATTCCGGATGAACATATGGAATGTTTTGTGGGATCGTACCAGTTTCTTTGTCATGACTAAGAGTAATCATTAGTTTGATTGGGGGATGACAATGCTCCCATCCCCGAACCGGGGCAATATTCCATCCTTTTTTGGAGTATCCCATTAATACCCTTACTATAAGCATTATGAGAAAGATCATTTCCACCACATGGAATCCCATGAAATTTAATATTCTTCATTTTTTATGAAATTAAAAGCTGATAAAATTCCGTCCTTCAAATTTTAGTAAGCGCTAGTACATCTTGTATAGTAAATTGTAGATGATTACTTATAAGTATAGGGGGATCATTCCGGATGAACATATGGAATGCTTTGTGGGATCGTACCTATTTCTTTGTCATTACTAAGAGTAATCCTGAGTTTGATTGGGGGATGACAATGCTCCCATCCCCGAACCAGGGCAATATTCCATCCTTTTTGGAGTATCCCATTAATACCCTTACTATAAGCGTTATGAGAAAGATTATTTCCACCACATGGAATCCCATGAAATTTAATATTCTTGGTTTTTTATGAAACTAAAAGCTGATAAAATTCCGTCCTTCAAATTTTAATAAGCGCTAGTACATCTTGTATAGTAAATTGTAGATGATTACTTATAAGTATAGGGGGATCATTCCGGATGAACATATGGAATGTTTTGTGAGATCGTACCAGTTCTTTGTCATGACTAAAAGTAAGGATGACAATGCTCCCATCCCCGAACCGGGGCTATATTCCATCCTTTTTGGAGTATCCCATTAATACCCTTACTACATGCATTAGGAGAAAGATCATTTCCACCACATGGAATCACATAAAATTTAATATCCTTGGTTTTTTATGAAATTAAAAGCTGATAAAATTCCTTCCTTCAAATTTAAATAAGCGCTAGTATATATTGTATTGTAAATTGTAGATGATTACTGATAAGTATAGGGGGATCATTCCGGATGAACATATGGAATGTTTTGTGGGATTGTACCAGTTTCTTTGTCATGACTAAGAGTAATCATGAGTTTTATTGGGGGATGACAGTGCTCCCATCCCCGAACCGGGGCAATATTCCATCCTTTTTGGATTATACCATTAATACCCTTACTATAAGCGTTATGAGAAACATAATTTCGACCACATGGAATCACATGAAATATAATATTCTTGCTTTTTTGTGAAACTAAAAGCTGATAAATTCCGTCCTTCAAATTTTAATAAGCGCTAGTACATCCTGTATAATAAATTGTAGATGATTACTTATAAGTATAGGAGGATCATTCCGGATGAACATATGGAATGTTTTGTGGTATCGTACCAGTTTCTTTGTCATGACTAACAGTGATAATGAGTTTTATTGGGGGATAACAGTTCTCCCATCCCCGAACCGGGGGTATATTCCAACCTTTTTGGAGTATACCATTAATACCCTTACTATAAGCGTTATGAGAAAGATCATTTCCACCACATGGAATCACATAAAATTTAATATTCTTTGTTTTTTATGAAACTAAAAGCTGATAAAATTCCGTCCTTCAAATTTTAATAAGCGCTACTACATCTTGTATAGTAAATTGTAGATGATTACTTATAAGTATAGGGGGATCATTCCGGATGAACATATGGAATGTTTTGTGGGATCGTGCCTATTTCTTTGTCATTACTAAGAGTAATCCTGAGTTTGATTGGGGGATGACAATGCTCTTATCCCCGAACCGGGGCAATATTCCATCCTTTTTGGAGTATCCCATTAATACCCTTACTATAAGCGTTATGAGAAAGTTCATTTCCACCACATGGAATCCCATGAAATTTATTATTCTTGGTTTTTTATGAAATTAAAAGCTGATAAAATTCCTTCTTTCAAATTTTAATAAGCGCTAGTACATCTTGTATAGTAAATTGTAGATGATTACTTATAAGTATAGGGGGATCATTCCGGATGAACATATGGAATGTTTTGTGGGATCGTACCCGTTTCTTTGTCATTACTAAGAGTAATCATGAGTTTGATTGGGGGATGACAATGCTCCCATCCCTGAACCGGGTCAATATTCCATCCTTTTTGGAGTATCCCATTAATACCCTTACTATAAGCATTATGAGAAAGATCATTTCCACCACATGGAATCCCATGAAATTTAATATTCTTCATTTTTTATTAAATTAAAAGCTGATAAAATTCCGTCCTTCAAATTTTAGTAAGCGCTAGTACATCTTGTATAGTAAATTGTAGATGATTACTTATAAGTATAGGGGGATCATTCCGGATGAACATATGGAATGTTTTGTGGGATCGTACCAGTTTCTTTGTCATGACTAAGAGTAATCATTAGTTTGATTGGGGGATGACAATGCTCCCATCCCCGAACCGGGGCAATATTCCATCCTTTTTGGAGTATCCCATTAATACCCTTACTATAAGTGTTATGAGAAAGATCATTTCCACCACATGGAATCACATGAAATTTAATATTCTTTGTTTTTTATGAAATTAAAAGCTGATAAAATTCCGTCCTTCAAATTTTAGTAAGCGCTAGTACATCTTGTATAGTAAATTGTAGATGATTACTTATAAGTATAGGGGGATCATTCCGGATGAACATATGGAATGTTTTGTGGGATCGTACCTATTTCTTAGTCATTACTAAGAGTAATCCTGAGTTTGATTGGGGGATGACAATGCTCCCATCCCCGAACCGGGGCAATATTCCATCCTTTTTGGAGTATCCCATTAATACCCTTACTATAAGCGTTATGAGAAAGATAATTTCCACCACATGGAATCCCATGAAATTTAATATTCTTGGTTTTTTATGAAACTAAAAGCTGATAAAATTCCGTCCTTCAAATTTTAATAAGCGCTAGTACATCTTGTATAGTAAATTGTAGATGATTACTTATAAGTATAGGGGGATCATTCCGGATGAACATATGGAATGTTTTGTGAGATCATACCAGTTCTTTGTCATGACTAAAAGTAAGGATGACAATGCTCCCATCCCCGAACCGGGGCTATATTCCATCCTTTTTGGAGTATCCCATTAATACCCTTACTACATGCATTAGGAGAAAGATCATTTCCACCACATGGAATCACATAAAATTTAATATTCTTGGTTTTTTATGAAATTAAAAGCTGATAAAATTCCTTCCTTCAAATTTAAATAAGCGCTAGTATATATTGTATTGTAAATTGTAGATGATTACTGATAAGTATAGGGGGATCATTCCGGATGAACATATGGAATGCTTTGTGGGATTGTACCAGTTTCTTTGTCATGACTAAGAGTAATCATGAGTTTTATTGGGGGATGACAGTGCTCCCATCCCCGAACCGGGGCAATATTCCATCCTTTTTGGAGTATACCATTAATACCCTTACTATAAGCGTTATGAGAAAGATAATTTCCACCACATGGAATCACATGAAATATAATATTCTTGCTTTTTTGTGAAACTAAAAGCTGATAAAATTCCATCCTTCAAATTTTAATAAGCGCTAGTACATCCTGTATAGTAAATTGTAGATGATTACTTATAAGTATAGGAGGATCATTCTGGATGAACATATGGAATGTTTTGTGGTATCGTACCAGTTTCTTTGTCATGACTAACAGTGATAATGAGTTTTATTGGGGGATAACAGTGCTCCCATCCCCGAACCGGGGCTATATTCCAACCTTTTTGGAGTATACCATTAATACCCTTACTATAAGCGTTATGAGAAAGATCATTTCCACCACATGGAATCACATAAAATTTAATATTCTTTGTTTTTTATGAAACTAAAAGCTGATAAAATTCCGTCCTTCAAATTTTAATAAGCGCTACTACATCTTGTATATTAAATTGTAAATGATTACTTATAAGTATAGGAGGATCATTCCGGATGAACATATGGAATGTTTTGTGGGATCGTGCCTATTTCTTTGTCATTACTAAGAGTAATCCTGAGTTTGATTGGGGGATGACAATGCTCTTATCCCCGAACCGGGGCAATATTCCATCCTTTTTGGAGTATCCCATTAATACCCTTACTATAAGCGTTATGAGAAAGTTCATTTCCACCACATGGAATCCCATGAAATTTATTATTCTTGGTTTTTTATGAAATTAAAAGCTGATAAAATTCCTTCTTTCAAATTTTAATAAGCGCTAGTACATCTTGTATAGTAAATTGTAGATGATTACTTATAAGTATAGGGGGATCATTCCGGATGAACATATGGAATGTTTTGTGGGATCGTACCCGTTTCTTTGTCATTACTAAGAGTAATCATGAGTTTGATTGGGGGATGACAATGCTCCCATCCCCGAACCGGGTCCATATTCCATCCTTTTTGGAGTATCCCATTAATACCCTTACTATAAGCATTATGAGAAAGATCATTTCCACCACATGGAATCCCATGAAATTTAATATTCTTCATTTTTTATGAAATTAAAAGCTGATAAAATTCCGTCCTTCAAATTTTAGTAAGCGCTAGTACATCTTGTATAGTAAATTGTAGATGATTACTTATAAGTATAGGGGGATCATTCCGGATGAACATATGGAATGTTTTGTGGGATCGTACCAGTTTCTTTGTCATGACTAAGAGTAATCATTAGTTTGATTGGGGGATGACAATGCTCCCATCCCCGAACCGGGGCAATATTCCATCCTTTTTGGAGTATCCCATTAATACCCTTACTATAAGTGTTATGAGAAAGATCATTTCCACCACATGGAATCACATGAAATTTAATATTCTTTGTTTTTTATGAAATTAAAAGCTGATAAAATTCCGTCCTTCAAATTTTAGTAAGCGCTAGTACATCTTGTATAGTAAATTGTAGATGATTACTTATAAGTATAGGGGGATCATTCCGGATGAACATATGGAATGTTTTGTGGGATCGTACCTATTTCTTTGTCATTACTAAGAGTAATCCTGAGTTTGATTGGGGGATGACAATGCTCCCATCCCCGAACCGGGGCAATATTCCATCCTTTTTGGAGTATCCCATTAATACCCTTACTATAAGCGTTATGAGAAAGTTCATTTCCACCACATGGAATCCCATGAAATTTAATATTCTTGGTTTTTTATGAAACTAAAAGCTGATAAAATTCCGTCCTTCAAATTTTAATAAGCGCTAGTACATCTTGTATAGTAAATTGTAGATGATTACTTATAAGTATAGGGGGATCATTCCGGATGAACATATGGAATGTTTTGTGAGATCGTACCAGTTCTTTGTCATGACTAAAAGTAAGGATGACAATGCTCCCATCCCCGAACCGGGGCTATATTCCATCCTTTTTGGAGTATCCCATTAATACCCTTACTACATGCATTAGGACAAAGATCATTTCCACCACATGGAATCACATAAATTTTAATATTCTTGCTTTTTTATGAAATTAAAAGCTGATAAAATTCCTTCCTTCAAATTTAAATAAGCGCTAGTATATATTGTATAGTAAATTGTAGATGATTACTGATAAGTATAGGGGGATCATTCCGGATGAACATATGGAATGTTTTGTGGGATTGTACCAGTTTCTTTGTCATGACTAAGAGTAATCATGAGTTTTATTGGGGGATGACAATGCTCCCATCCCCGAACCGGGGCAATATTCCATCCTTTTTGGAGTATACCATCAATACCCTTACTATAAGCGTTATGAGAAAGATAATTTCCACCACATGGAATCACATGAAATATAATATTCTTGCTTTTTTGTGAAACTAAAAGCTGATAAAATTCCGTCCTTCAAATTTTAATAAGCGCTAGTACATCCTGTATAGTAAATTGTAGATGATTACTTATAAGTATAGGGGGATCATTCCAGATGAACATATGGAATGTTTTGTGGGATTGTACCAGTTTCTTTGTCATGACTAAGAGTAATCATGAGTTTTATTGGGGGATGACAATGCTCCCATTCCCGAACCGGGGCAATATTCCATCCTTTTTGGAGTATACCATTAATACCCTTACTATAAGCGTTATGAGAAAGATAATTTCCACCACATGGAATCACATGAAATATAATATTCTTGCTTCTTTGTGAAACTAAAAGCTGATAAAATTCCGTCCTTCAAATTTTAATAAGCGCTAGTACATCCTGTATAGTAAATTGTAGATGATTACTTATAAGTATAGGAGGATCATTCCGGATGAACATATGGAATGTTTTGTGGTATCGTACCAGTTTCTTTGTCATGACTAACAGTGATAATGAGTTTTATTGGGGGATAACAGTGCTCCCATCCCCGAACCGGGGCTATATTCCAACCTTTTTGGAGTATACCATTAATACCCTTACTATAAGCGTTATGAGAAAGATCATTTCCACCACATGGAATCACATAAAATTTAATATTCATTGTTTTTTATGAAACTAAAAGCTGATAAAATTCCGTCCTTCAAATTTTAATAAGCGCTACTACATCTTGTATAGTAAATTGTAGATGATTACTTATAAGTATAGGGGGATCATTCCGGATGAACATATGGAATGTTTTGTGGGATCGTGCCTATTTCTTTGTCAATACTAAGAGTAATCCTGAGTTTGATTGGGGGATGACAATGCTCTTATCCCCGAACCGGGGCAATGTTCCATCCTTTTTGGAGTATCCCATTAATACCCTTACTATAAGCGTTATGAGAAAGTTCATTTCCACCACATGGAATCCCATGAAATTTATTATTCTTGGTTTTTTATGAAATTAAAAGCTGATAAAATTCCTTCTTTCAAATTTTAATAAGCGCTAGTACATCTTGTATAGTAAATTGTAGATGATTACTTATAAGTATAGGGGGATCATTCCGGATGAACATATGGAATGTTTTGTGGGATTGTACCAGTTTCTTTGTCATGACTAAGAGTAATCATGAGTTTTATTGGGGGATGACAATGCTCCCATCCCCGAACCGGGGCAATATTCCATCCTTTTTGGAGTATACCATTAATACCCTTACTATAAGCGTTATGAGAAAGATAATTTCCACCACATGGAATCACATGAAATATAATATTCTTGCTTTTTTGTGAAACTAAAAGCTGATAAAATTCCGTCCTTCAAATTTTAATAAGCGCTAGTACATCCTGTATAGTAAATTGTAGATGATTACTTATAAGTATAGGAGGATCATTCCGGATGAACATATGGAATGTTTTGTGGTATCGTACCAGTTTCTTTGTCATGACTAACAGTGATAATGAGTTTTATTGGGGGATAACAGTGCTCCCATCCCCGAACCGGGGCTATATTCCAACCTTTTTGGAGTATACCATTAATACCCTTACTATAAGCGTTATGGGAAAGATCATTTCCACCACATGGAATCACATAAAATTTAATATTCTTTGTTTTTTATGAAACTAAAAGCTGATAAAATTCCGTCCTTCAAATTTTAATAAGCGCTACTACATCTTGTATAGTAAATTGTAGATGATTACTTATAAGTATAGGGGGATCATTCCGGATGAACATATGGAATGTTTTGTGGGATCGTGCCTATTTCTTTGTCATTACTAAGAGTAATCCTGAGTTTGATTGGGGGATGACAATGCTCTTATCCCCGAACCGGGGCAATATTCCATCCTTTTTGGAGTATCCCATTAATACCCTTACTATAAGCGTTATGAGAAAGTTCATTTCCACCACATGGAATCCCATGAAATTTATTATTCTTGGTTTTTTATGAAATTAAAAGCTGATAAAATTCCTTCTTTCAAATTTTAATAAGCGCTAGTACATCTTGTATAGTAAATTGTAGATGATTACTTATAAGTATAGGGGGATCATTCTGGATGAACATATGGAATGTTTTGTGGGATCGTACCCGTTTCTTTGTCATTACTAAGAGTAATCATGAGTTTGATTGGGGGATGACAATGCTCCCATCCCCGAACCGGGTCAATATTCCATCCTTTTTGGAGTATCCCATTAATACCCTTACTATAAGCATTATGAGAAAGATCATTTCCACCACATGGAATCCCATGAAATTTAATATTCTTCATTTTTTATGAAATTAAAAGCTGATAAAATTCCGTCCTTCAAATTTTAGTAAGCGCTAGTACATCTTGTATAGTAAATTGTAGATGATTACTTATAAGTATAGGGGGATCATTCCGGATGAACATATGGAATGTTTTGTGGGATCGTACCAGTTTCTTTGTCATGACTAAGAGTAATCATTAGTTTGATTGGGGGATGACAATGCTCCCATCCCCGAACCGGGGCAATATTCCATCCTTTTTGGAGTATCCCATTAATACCCTTACTATAAGTGTTATGAGAAAGATCATTTCCACCACATGGAATCACATGAAATTTAATATTCTTTGTTTTTAATGAAATTAAAAGCTGATAAAATTCCGTCCTTCAAATTTTAGTAAGCGCTAGTACATCTTGTATAGTAAATTGTAGATGATTACTTATAAGTATAGGGGGATCATTCCGGATGAACATATGGAATGTTTTGTGGGATCGTACCTATTTCTTTGTCATTACTAAGAGTAATCCTGAGTTTGATTGGGGGATGACAATGCTCCCATCCCCGAACCGGGGCAATATTCCATCCTTTTTGGAGTATCCCATTAATACCCTTACTATAAGCGTTATGAGAAAGTTCATTTCGACCACATGGAATCCCATGAAATTTAATATTCTTGGTTTTTTATGAAACTAAAAGCTGATAAAATTCCGTCCTTCAAATTTTAATAAGCGCTAGTACATTTTGTATAGTAAATTGTAGATGATTACTTATAAGTATAGGGGGATCATTCCGGATGAACATATGGAATGTTTTGTGAGATCGTACCAGTTCTTTGTCATGACTAAAAGTAAGGATGACAATGCTCCCATCCCCGAACCGGGGCTATATTCCATCCTTTTTGGAGTATCCCATTAATACCCTTACTACATGCATTAGGAGAAAGATCATTTCCACCACATGGAATCACATAAAATTGTATTCTTGGTTTTTTATGAAATTAAAAGCTGATAAAATTCCTTCCTTCAAATTTAAATAAGCGCTAGTATATATTGTATAGTAAATTGTAGATGATTACTGATAAGTATAGGGGGATCATTCCGGATGAACATATGGAATGTTTTGTGGGATTGTACCAGTTTCTTTGTCATGACTAAGAGTAATCATGAGTTTTACTGGGGGATGACAATGCTCCCATCCCCGAACCGGGGCAATATTCCATCCTTTTTGGAGTATACCATTAATACCCTTACTATAAGCGTTATGAGAAAGATAATTTCCACCACATGGAATCACATGAAATATAATATTCTTGCTTTTTTGTGAAACTAAAAGCTGATAAAATTACGTCCTTCAAATTTTAATAAGCGCTAGTACATCCTGTATAGTAAATTGTAGATGATTACTTATAAGTATAGGGGGATCATTCCAGATGAACATATGGAATGTTTTGTGGGATTGTACCAGTTTCTTTGTCATGACTAAGAGTAATCATGAGTTTT
Source organism: Rubia yunnanensis (assembly GCA_037428765.1). Lineage (NCBI taxonomy): Eukaryota > Viridiplantae > Streptophyta > Magnoliopsida > Gentianales > Rubiaceae > Rubia > Rubia yunnanensis. The sequence goes on along the minus strand of CM075062.1, from coordinate 80,081,764 downwards.
ATTGGGGGATGACAATGCTCCCATCCCCGAACCGGGGCAATATTCCATCCTTTTTGGAGTATACCATTAATACCCTTACTATAAGCGTTATGAGAAAGATAATTTCCACCACATGGAATCACATGAAATATAATATTCTTGCTTTTTTGTGAAACTAAAAGCTGATAAAATTCCGTCCTTCAAATTTTAATAAGCGCTAGTAAATCCTGTATAGTAAATTGTAGATGATTACTTATAAGTATAGGAGGATCATTCCGGATGAACATATGGAATGTTTTGTGGTATCGTACCAGTTTCTTTGTCATGACTAACAGTGATAATGAGTTTTATTGGGGGATAACAGTGCTCCCATCCCCGAACCGGGGCTATATTCCAACCTTTTTGGAGTATACCATTAATACCCTTACTATAAGCGTTATGAGAAAGATCATTTCCACCACATGGAATCACATAAAATTTAATATTCTTTGTTTTTTATGAAACTAAAAGCTGATAAAATTCCGTCCTTCAAATTTTAATAAGCGCTACTACATCTTGTATAGTAAATTGTAGATGATTACTTATAAGTATAGGGGGATCATTCCGGATGAACATATGGAATGTTTTGTGGGATCGTGCCTATTTCTTTGTCATTACTAAGAGTAATCCTGAGTTTGATTGGGGGATGACAATGCTCTTATCCCCGAACCGGGGCAATATTCCATCCTTTTTGGAGTATCCCATTAATACCCTTACTATAAGCGTTATGAGAAAGTTCATTTCCACCACATGGAATCCCATGAAATTTATTATTCTTGGTTTTTTATGAAATTAAAAGCTGATAAAATTCCTTCTTTCAAATTTTAATAAGCGCTAGTACATCTTGTATAGTAAATTGTAGATGATTACTTATAAGTATAGGGGGATCATTCCGGATGAACATATGGAATGTTTTGTGGGATCGTACCCGTTTCTTTGTCATTACTAAGAGTAATCATGAGTTTGATTGGGGGATGACAATGCTCCCATCCCCGAACCGGGGCAATATTCCATCCTTTTTGGAGTTTCCCATTAATACCCTTACTATAAGCATTATGAGAAAGATCATTTCCACCACATGGAATCCCATGAAATTTAATATTCTTCATTTTTTATGAAATTAAAAGCTGATAAAATTCCGTCCTTCAAATTTTAGTAAGCGCTAGTACATCTTGTATAGTAAATTGTAGATGATTACTTATAAGTATAGGGGGATCATTCCGGATGAACATATGGAATGTTTTGTGGGATCGTACCAGTTTCTTTGTCATGACTAAGAGTAATCATTAGTTTGATTGGGGGATGACAATGCTCCCATCCCCAAACCGGGGCAATATTCCATCCTTTTTGGAGTATCCCATTAATACCCTTACTATAAGTGTTATGAGAAAGATCATTTCCACCACATGGAATCACATGAAATTTAATATTCTTTGTTTTTTATGAAATTAAAAGCGGATAAAATTCCGTCCTTCAAATTTTAGTAAGCGCTAGTACATCTTGTATAGTAAATTGTAGACGATTACTTATAAGTATAGGGGGATCATTCCGGATGAACATATGGAATGTTTTGTGGGATCGTACCTATTTCTTTGTCATTACTAAGAGTAATCCTGAGTTTGATTGGGGGATGACAATGCTCCCATCCCCGAACCGGGGCAATATTCCATCCTTTTTGGAGTATCCCATTAATACCCTTACTATAAGCGTTATGAGAAAGTTCATTTCCACCACATGGAATCCCATGAAATTTAATATTCTTGGTTTTTTATGAAACTAAAAGCTGATAAAATTCCGTCCTTCAAATTTTAATAAGCGCTAGTACATCTTGTATAGTAAATTGTAGATGGTTACTTATAAGTATAGGGGGATCATTCCGGATGAACATATGGAATGTTTTGTGAGATCGTACCAGTTCTTTGTCATGACTAAAAGTAAGGATGACAATGCTCCCATCCCCGAACCGGGGCTATATTCCATCCTTTTTGGAGTATCCCATTAATACCCTTACTACATGCATTAGGAGAAAGATCATTTCCACCACATGGAATCACATAAAATTTAATATTCTTGGTTTTTTATGAAATTAAAAGCTGATAAAATTTCTTCCTTCAAATTTAAATAAGAGCTAGTATATATTGTATAGTAAATTGTAGATGATTACTGATAAGTATAGGGGGATCATTCCGGATGAACATATGGAATGTTTTGTGGGATTGTACCAGTTTCTTTGTCATGACTAAGAGTAATCATGAGTTTTATTGGGGGATGACAATGCTCCCATCCCCGAACCGGGGCAATATTCCATCCTTTTTGGAGTATACCATTAATACCCTTACTATAAGCGTTATGAGAAATATCATTTCCACCACATGGAATCACATGAAATATAATATTCTTGCTTTTTTGTGAAACTAAAAGTTGATAAAATTCCGTCCTTCAAATTTTAATAAGCGCTAGTACATCCTGTATAGTAAATTGTAGATTATTACTTATAAGTATAGGGGGATCATTCCAGATGAACATATGGAATGTTTTGTGGGATTGTACCAGTTTCTTTGTCATGACTAAGAGTAATCATGAGTTTTATTGGGGGATGACAATGCTCCCATCCCCGAACCGGGGCAATATTCCATCCTTTTTGGAGTATACCATTAATACCCTTACAATAAGCGTTATGTGAAAGATAATTTCCACCACATGGAATCACATGAAATATAATATTCTTGCTTTTTTGTGAAACTAAAAGCTGATAAAATTCCGTCCTTCAAATTTTAATAAGCGCTAGTACATCCTGTATAGTAAATTGTAGATGATTACTTATAAGTATAGGAGGATCATTCCGGATGAACATATGGAATGTTTTGTGGTATCGTACCAGTTTCTTTGTCATGACTAACGGTGATAATGAGTCTTATTGGGGGATAACAGTGCTCCCATCCCCGAACCGGGGCTATATTCCAACCTTTTTGGAGTATACCATTAATACCCTTACTATAAGCGTTATGAGAAAGATCATTTCCACCACATGGAATCACATAAAATTTAATATTCTTTGTTTTTTATGAAACTAAAAGCTGATAAAATTCCGTCCTTCAAATTTTGATAAGCGCTACTACATCTTGTATAGTAAATTGTAGATGATTACTTATAAGTATAGGGGGATCATTCCGGATGAACATATGGAATGTTTTGTGGGATCGTGCCTATTTCTTTGTCATTACTAAGAGTAATCCTGAGTTTGATTGGGGGATGACAATGCTCCCATCCCCGAACCGGGTCAATATTCCATCCTTTTTGGAGTATCCCATTAATACCCTTACTATAAGCATTATGAGAAAGATCATTTCCACCACATAGAATCCCATGAAATTTAATATTCTTCATTTTTTATGAAATTAAAAGCTGATAAAATTCCGTCCTTCAAATTTTAGTAAGCGCTAGTACATCTTGTATAGTAAATTGTAGATGATTACTTATAAGTATAGGGGGATCATTCCGGATGAAAATATGGAATGTTTTGTGGGATCGTACCCGTTTCTTTGTCATTACTAAGAGTAATCATGAGTTTGATTGGGGGATGACAATGCTCCCATCCCCGAACCGGGTCAATATTCCATCCTTTTTGGAGTATCCCATTAATACCCTTACTATAAGCATTATGAGAAAGATCATTTCCACCACATGGAATCCCATGAAATTTAATATTCTTCATTTTTTATGAAATTAAAAGCTGATAAAATTCCGTCCTTCAAATTTTAGTAAGCGCTAGTACATCTTGTATAGTAAATTGTAGATGATTACTTATAAGTATAGGGGGATCATTCCGGATGAACATATGGAATGTTTTGTGGGATCGTACCAGTTTCTTTGTCATGACTAAGAGTAATCATTAGTTTGATTGGGGGATGACAATGCTCCCATCCCCGAACCGGGGCAATATTCCATCCTTTTTGGAGTATCCCATTAATACCCTTACTATAAGCGTTATGAGAAAGATAATTTCCACCACATGGAATCACATGAAATATAATATTCTTGCTTTTTTATGAAACTAAAAGCTGATAAAATTCCGTCCTTCAAATTTTAATAAGCGCTAGTACATCCTGTATAGTAAATTGTAGATGATTACTTATAAGTATAGGAGGATCATTCCGGATGAACATATGGAATGTTTTGTGGTATCGTACCAGTTTCTTTGTCATGACTAAGAGTAATCATGAGCTTGATTGGGGGATGACAATGCTCCCATCCCCGAACCGGGGCTATATTCCAACCTTTTTGGAGTATACCATTAATACCCTTACTATAAGCGTTATGAGAAAGATCATTTCCACCACATGGAATCATAAAATTTAATATTCTTTGTTTTTTATGAAACTAAAAGCTGATAAAATTCCGTCCTTCAAATTTTAATAAGCGCTACTACATCTTGTATAGTAAATTGTAGATGATTACTTATAAGTATAGGGGGATCATTCCGGATGAAAATATGGAATGTTTTGTGGGATCGTACCCGTTTCTTTGTCATTACTAAGAGTAATCATGAGTTTGATTGGGGGATGACAATGCTCCCATCCCCGAACCGGGTCAATATTCCATCCTTTTTGGAGTATCCCATTAATACCCTTACTATAAGCATTATGAGAAAGATCATTTCCACCACATGGAATCCCATGAAATTTAATATTCTTCATTTTTTATGAAATTAAAAGCTGATAAAATTCCGTCCTTCAAATTTTAGTAAGCGCTAGTACATCTTGTATAGTAAATTGTAGATGATTACTTATAAGTATAGGGGGATCATTCCGGATGAACATATGGAATGTTTTGTGGGATCGTACCAGTTTCTTTGTCATGACTAAGAGTAATCATTAGTTTGATTGGGGGATGACAATGCTCCCATCCCCGAACCGGGGCAATATTCCATCCTTATTGGAGTATCCCATTAATACCCTTACTATAAGCGTTATGAGAAAGATAATTTCCACCACATGGAATCACATGAAATATAATATTCTTGCTTTTTTATGAAACTAAAAGCTGATAAAATTCCGTCCTTCAAATTTTAATAAGCGCTAGTACATCCTGTATAGTAAATTGTAGATGATTACTTATAAGTATAGGGGGATCATTCCGGATGAACATATGGAATGTTTTGTGGTATCGTACCAGTTTCTTTGTCATGACTAAGAGGAATCATGAGTTTGATTGGGGGATGACAATGCTCCCATCCCCGAACCGGGGCTATATTCCAACCTTTTTGGAGTATACCATTAATACCCTTACTATAAGCGTTATGAGAAAGATCATTTCCACCACATGGAATCATAAAATTTAATATTCTTTGTTTTTTATGAAACTAAAAGCTGATAAAATTCCGTCCTTCAAATTTTAATAAGCGCTATTACATCTTGTATAGTAAATTGTAGATGATTACTTATAAGTATAGGGGGATCATTCCGGATGAACATATGGAATGTTTTGTGGGATCGTACTAGTTTCTTTGTCATGACTAAGAGTAATCATGAGTTTGATTGGGGGATGACAATGCTCCCATCCCCGAACCGGGGCTATATTCCATCCTTTTGGAGTATACCATTAATACCCTTACTATAAGCGTTATGAGAAAGATCATTTCCACCACATGGAATCACATGAAATTTAATATTCTTTGTTTTTTATGAAATTAAAAGCTGATAAAATTCCGTCGTTCAAATTTTAGTAAGCGCTAGTACATCTTGTATAGTAAATAGTAGATGATTACTTATAAGTATAGGGGGATCATTCCGGATGAACATATGGAATGTTTTGTGGGATCGTACCTATTTCTTTGTCATTACTAAGAGTAATCCTGAGTTTGATTGGGGGATGACAATGCTCCCATCCCCGAACCGGGGCAATATTCCATCCTTTTTGGAGTATCCCATTAATACCCTTACTATAAGCGTTATGAGAAAGTTCATTTCCACCACATGGAATCCCATGAAATTTAATATTCTTGGTTTTTTTTGAAACTAAAAGCTGATAAAATTCCTTCCTTCAAATTTTAATAAGCGCTAGTACATCTTGTATAGTAAATTGTAGATGATTACTTATAAGTATAGGGGGATCATTCCGGATGAACATATGGAATGATTTGTGGGATCGTACCCGTTTCTTTGTCATTACTAAGAGTAATCATGAGTTTGATTGGGGGATCACAATGCTCCCATCCCCGAACCGGGGCAATATTCCATCCTTTTTGGAGTATCCCATTAATACCCTTACTATAAGCGTTATGAGAAAGATCATTTCCACCACATGGAATCCCATGAAATTTAATATTCTTCATTTTTTATGAAATTAAAAGCTGATAAAATTCCATCCTTCAAAGTTTAATAAGTGCTAGTCCATCTTGTATAGTAAATTGTAGATGATTACTTATAAGTATAAGGGGATCATTCCGGATGAACATATGGAATGTTTTGTGGGATCGTGCCCGTTTCTTTGTCATTACTAAGAGTAATCATGAGGTTGATTGGGGGATGACAATGCTCCCATCCTCGAACCGGGTAAATATTCCATCCTTTTTGGAGTATCCCATTAATACCCTTACTACAAGCATTAGGACAAAGATCATTTCCACCACATGGAATCACATGAAATTTAATATTCTTGGTTTTTTATGAAATTAAAAGATGATAAAATTCCTTCCTTCAAATTTTAATAAGCGCTAGTACATCTTGTATAGTAAATTGTAGATGATTACTTATAAGTATAGGGGGATCATTCCGGATGAACATATGGAATGTTTTGTGGGATCGTACCCGTTTCTTTGTCATTACTAAGAGTAATCATGAGTTTGATTGGGGGATCACAATGCTCCCATCCCCGAACCGGGGCAATATTCCATCCTTTTTGGAGTATCCCATTAATACCCTTACTATAAGCGTTATGAGAAAGATCATTTCCACCACATGGAATCCCATGAAATTTAATATTCTTCATTTTTTATGAAATTAAAAGCTGATAAAATTCCATCCTTCAAAGTTTAATAAGTGCTAGTACATCTTGTATAGTAAATTGTAGATGATTACTTATAAGTATAAGGGGATCATTCCGGATGAACATATGGAATGTTTTGTGGGATCGTGCCCGTTTCTTTGTCATTACTAAGAGTAATCATGAGTTTGATTGGGGGATGACAATGCTCCCATCCTCGAACCGGGTAAATATTCCATCCTTTTTGGAGTATCCCATTAATACCCTTACTACAAGCATTAGGACAAAGATCATTTCCACCACATGGAATCACATGAAATTTAATATTCTTGGTTTTTTATGAAATTAAAAGATGATAAAATTCCTTCCTTCAAATTTTAATAAGCGCTAGTACATCTTGTATAGTAAATTGTAGATGATTACTTATAAGTATAGGTGGATCATTCCGGATGAACATATGGAATGTTTTGTGGGATCGTACCCGTTTCTTTGTCATTACTAAGAGTAATCATGAGTTTGATTGGGGGATCACAATGCTCCCATCCCCGAACCAGGGCAATATTCCATCCTTTTTGGAGTATCCCATTAATACCCTTACTATAAGCGTTATGAGAAAGATCATTTCCACCACATAGAATCCCATGAAATTTAATATTCTTCATTTTTTATGAAATTAAAAGCTGATAAAATTCCATCCTTCAAAGTTTAATAAGTGCTAGTACATCTTGTATAGTAAATTGTAGATGATTACTTATAAGTATAAGGGGATCATTCCGGATGAACATATGGAATGTTTTGTGGGATCGTGCCCGTTTCTTTGTCATTACTAAGAGTAATCATGAGTTTGATTGGGGGATGACAATGCTCCCATCCTCGAACCGGGTAAATATTCCATCCTTTTTGGAGTATCCCATTAATACCCTTACTACAAGCATTAGGACAAAGATCATTTCCACCACATGGAATCACATGAAATTTAATATTCTTGGTTTTTTATGAAATTAAAAGATGATAAAATTCCTTCCTTCAAATTTTAATAAGCGCTAGTACATCTTGTATAGTAAATTGTAGATGATTACTTATAAGTATAGGGGGATCATTCCGGATGAACATATGGAATGATTTGTGGGATCGTACCCGTTTCTTTGTCATTACTAAGAGTAATCATGAGTTTGATTGGGGGATCACAATGCTCCCATCCCCGAACCGGGGCAATATTCCATCCTTTTTGGAGTATCCCATTAATACCCTTACTATAAGCGTTATGAGAAAGATCATTTCCACCACATGGAATCCCATGAAATTTAATATTCTTCATTTTTTATGAAATTAAAAGCTGATAAAATTCCATCCTTCAAAGTTTAATAAGTGCTAGTACATCTTGTATAGTAAATTGTAGATGATTACTTATAAGTATAAGGGGATCATTCCGGTTGAACATATGGAATGTTTTGTGGGATCGTGCCCGTTTCTTTGTCATTACTAAGAGTAATCATGAGTTTGATTGGGGGATGACAATGCTCCCATCCTCGAACCGGGTAAATATTCCATCCTTTTTGGAGTATCCCATTAATACCCTTACTACAAGCATTAGGACAAAGATCATTTCCACCACATGGAATCACATGAAATTTAATATTCTTGGTTTTTTATGAAATTAAAAGATGATAAAATTCCTTCCTTCAAATTTTAATAAGCGCTAGTACATCTTGTATAGTAAATTGTAGATGATTACTTATAAGTATAGGTGGATCATTCCGGATGAACATATGGAATGTTTTGTGGGATCGTACCCGTTTCTTTGTCATTACTAAGAGTAATCATGAGTTTGATTGGGGGATCACAATGCTCCCATCCCCGAACCAGGGCAATATTCCATCCTTTTTGGAGTATCCCATTAATACCCTTACTATAAGCGTTATGAGAAAGATCATTTCCACCACATAGAATCCCATGAAATTTAATATTCTTCATTTTTTATGAAATTAAAAGCTGATAAAATTCCATCCTTCAAAGTTTAATAAGTGCTAGTACATCTTGTATAGTAAATTGTAGATGATTACTTATAAGTATAAGGGGATCATTCCGGATGAACATATGGAATGTTTTGTGGGATCGTGCCCGTTTCTTTGTCATTACTAAGAGTAATCATGAGTTTGATTGGGGGATGACAATGCTCCCATCCTCGAACCGGGTAAATATTCCATCCTTTTTGGAGTATCCCATTAATACCCTTACTACAAGCATTAGGACAAAGATCATTTCCACCACATGGAATCACATGAAATTTAATATTCTTGGTTTTTTATGAAATTAAAAGATGATAAAATTCCTTCCTTCAAATTTTAATAAGCGCTAGTACATCTTGTATAGTAAATTGTAGATGATTACTTATAAGTATAGGGGGATCATTCCGGATGAACATATGGAATGATTTGTGGGATCGTACCCGTTTCTTTGTCATTACTAAGAGTAATCATGAGTTTGATTGGGGGATCACAATGCTCCCATCCCCGAACCGGGGCAATATTCCATCCTTTTTGGAGTATCCCATTAATACCCTTACTATAAGCGTTATGAGAAAGATCATTTCCACCACATGGAATCCCATGAAATTTAATATTCTTCATTTTTTATGAAATTAAAAGCTGATAAAATTCCATCCTTCAAAGTTTAATAAGTGCTAGTACATCTTGTATAGTAAATTGTAGATGATTACTTATAAGTATAAGGGGATCATTCCGGTTGAACATATGGAATGTTTTGTGGGATCGTGCCCGTTTCTTTGTCATTACTAAGAGTAATCATGAGTTTGATTGGGGGATGACAATGCTCCCATCCTCGAACCGGGTAAATATTCCATCCTTTTTGGAGTATCCCATTAATACCCTTACTACAAGCATTAGGACAAAGATCATTTCCACCACATGGAATCACATGAAATTTAATATTCTTGGTTTTTTATGAAATTAAAAGATGATAAAATTCCTTCCTTCAAATTTTAATAAGCGCTAGTATATATTGTATAGTAAATTGTAGATGATTACTGATAAGCATAGGGGGATCATTCCGGATGAACATATGGAATGTTTTGTGGGATCGTGCCCGTTTCTTTGTCATTACTAAGAGTAATCATGAGTTTGATTGGGGGATGACAATGCTCCCATCCCCGAACCGGGTCAATATTCCATCCTTTTTGGAGTATCCCATTAATACCCTTACTATAAGCGTTACGAGAAAGATCATTTCCACCACATGGAATCTCATGAAATTTAACATTCTTGGTTTTTTGTGAAATTAAAAGCTGATAAAATTCCATCCTTCAAATTTTAATATGCGCAAGTACATCTTGTATAGTAAATTGTAGATGATTACTTATAAGTATAGGGGGATCATTCCGGATGAACATATGGAATGTTTTGTGGGATAGTACATATTTCTTTGTCATTACTAAGAGTAATCCTGAGTTTGATTGGGGGATGACAATGCTCCCATCCCCGAACCGGGGCAATATTCCATCCTTTTTGGAGTATCCCTTTAATACCCTTACTATAAGCGTTATGAGAAAGTTCATTTCCACCACATGGAATCCCATGAAATTTAATATTCTTGGTTTTTTATGAAATTAAAAGCTGATAAAATTCCTTCCTTCAAATTTTTATCAGCGCTAGTACATCTTGTATAGTAAATTGTAGATGATTACTTATAAGTATAGGGGGATCATTCCGGATGAACATATGGAATGTTTTGTGGGATCGTACCCGTTTCTTTGTCATTACTAAGAGTAATCATGAGTTTGATTGGGGGATGACAATGCTCCTATCCCCGAACCGGGGCAATATTCCATCCTTTTTGGAGTATCCCATTAATACCCTTACTATAAGCGTTACGAGAAAGATCATTTCCACCACATGGAATCACATGAAATTTAACATTCTTGGTTTTTTATGAAATTAAAAGCTGATAAAATTCCATCCTTCAAAGTTTAATAAGCGCTAGTACATCTTGTATAGTAAATTGTAGATGATTACTTATAAGTATAGGCGGATCATTCCGGATGAACATATGGAATGTTTTGTGGGATCGTACCCGTTTCTTTGTCATTACTAATAGTAATCATGAGTTTGATTGAGGGATGACAATGCTCCCATCCCCGAACCGGGTCAATATTCCATCCTTTTTGGAGTATCCCATTAATACCCTTACTATAAGCGTTATGAGAAAGATCATTTCCACCACATGGAATCACATGAAATTTAACATTCTTGGTTTTTTGTGAAATTAAAAGCTGATAAAATTCCATCCTTCAAATTTTAATAAGCGCTAGTACATCTTGTATAGTAAATTGTAGATTATTACTTATAAGTATAGGGGAATCATTCCAGATGAACATATGGAATGTTTTGTGGGATAGTACCTATTTCTTTGTCATTACTAAGAGTAATCCTGAGTTTGATTGGGGGATGACAATGCTCCCATCCCCGAACCGGGGCAATATTCCATCCTTTATGGAGTATCCCATTAATACCCTTACTATAAGCGTTATGAGAAAGTTCATTTCCACCACATGCAATCCCATGAAATTTAATATTCTTGGTTTTTTATGAAATTAAAAGCTGATAAAATTCCTTCTTTCAAATTTTAATAAGCGCTAGTACATCTTGTATAGTAAATTGTAGATGATTACTTATAAGTATAGGGGGATCATTCCGGATGAACATATGGAATGTTTTGTGGGATCGTACCCGTTTCTTTGTCATTACTAAGAGTAATCATGAGTTTGATTGGGGGATGACAATGCTCCCATCCCCGAACCGGGGCAATATTTCATCCTTATTGTAGTATCCAATTAATACCCTTACTATAAGCGTTATGAGAAAGATCATTTCCACCACATGGAATCACATGAAATTTAACATTCTTGGTTTTTTATGAAATTAAAAGCTGATAAAATTCCATCCTTCAAAGTTTAATAAGCGCTAGTACATCTTGTATAGTAAATTGTAGATGATTACTTATAAGTATAGGGGGATCATTCCGGATGAACATATGGAATGTTTTGTGGGATCGTACCCGTTTCTTTGTCATTACTAAGAGTAATCATGAGTTTGAGTGGGGGATGACAATGCTCCCATCCCCGAACCGGGTCAATATTCCATCCTTTTTGGAGTATCCCATTAATACCCTTACTATAAGCGTTATGAGAAAGATCATTTCCACCACATGGAATCACATGAAATTTAACATTCTTGGTTTTTTATGAAATTAAAAGCTGATAAAATTCCATCCTTCAAAGTTAAATAAGAGCTAGAACATCTTGTATAGTAAATTGTAGATGATTACTTATAAGTATAGGGGGATCATTCCGGATGAACATATGGAATGTTTTGTGGGATAGTGCCTATTTCTTTGTCATTACTAAGAGTAATCCTGAGTTTGATTGGGGGATGACAATGCTCTCATCCCCGAACCGGGCCAATATTCCATCCTTTTTGGAGTATCCCATTAATACCCTTACTATAAGCGTTATGAGAAAGTTCATTTCCACCACATGGAATCCCATGAAATTTAATATTCTTGGTTTTTTATGAAATTAAAAGCTGATAAAATTCCTTCTTTCAAATTTTAATAAGCGCTAGTACATCTTGTATAGTAAATTGTAGATGATTACTTATAAGTATAGGGGGATCATTCCGGATGAACATATGGAATGTTTTGTGGGATCGTACCCGTTTCTTTGTCATTACTAAGAGTAATCATGAGTTTTATTAGGGGATGACAATGCTCCCATCCCCGAACCGGGGCAATATTCCATCCTTTTTGGAGTATCCCATTAATACCCTTACTATAAGCGTTATGAGAAATATCATTTCCACCACATGGAATCCCATGAAATTTAATATTCTTCATTTTTTATGAAATTAAAAGCTGATAAAATTCCGTCCTTCAAATTTTAGTAAGCGCTAGTACATCTTGTATAGTAAATTGTAGATGATTACTTATAAGTATAGGGGGATCATTCCGGATGAACATATGGAATGTTTTGTGGGATCGTACCAGTTTCTTTGTCATGACTAAGAGTAATCATTAGTTTGATTGGGGGATGACAATGCTCCCATCCCCGAACCGGGGCAATATTCCGTCCTTTTTGTAGTATCCAATTAATACCCTTACTATAAGCGTTATGAGAAAAATCATTTCCACCACATGGAATCACATGAAATTTAACATTCTTGGTTTTTTGTGAAATTAAAAGCTGATAAAATTCCATCCTTCAAAGTTTAATAAGCGCTAGTACATCTTGTATAGTAAATTGTAGATGATTACTTATAAGTATAGGGGGATCATTCCGGATGAACATATGGAATGTTTTGTGGGATCGTACCAGTTTCTTTGTCATGACTAAGAGTAATCATTAGTTTGATTGGGGGATGACAATGCTCCCATCCCCGAACCGGGCCAATATTCCATCCTTTTTGTAGTATCCAATTAATACCCTTACTATAAGCGTTATGAGAAAGATCATTTCCACCACATGGAATCACATGAAATTTAACATTCTTGGTTTTTTGTGAAATTAAAAGCTGATAAAATTCCATCCTTCAAAGTTTAATAAGCGCTAGTACATCTTGTATAGTAAATTGTAGATGATTACTTATAAGTATAGGGGGATCATTCCGGATGAATATATGGAATGTTTTGTGGGATCGTACCCGTTTCTTTGTCATTACTAAGAGTAATCATGAGTTTGATTGGGGGATGACAATGCTCCCATCCCCGAATCGGGTCAATATTCCATCCTTTTTAGAGTATCCCATTAATACCTTTACTATAAGCGTTATGAGAAAAATCATTTCCACCACATGGAATCACATGAAATTTAACATTCTTGGTTTTTTATGAAATTAAAAGCTGATAAAATTCCATCCTTCAAAGTTTAATAAGCGCTAGTACATCTTGTATAGTAAATTGTAGATGATTACTTATAAGTATAGGGGGATCATTCCGGATGAACATATGGAATGTTTTGTGGGATCGTACCCGTTTCTTTGTCATTACTAAGAGTAATCATGAGTTTGATTGGGGGATGACAATGCTCCCATCCCCGAACCGGGGCAATATTCCATCCTTTTTGTAGTATCCAATTAATACCCTTACTATAAGCGTTATGAGAAAGATCATTTCCACCACATGGAATCACATGAAATTTAACATTCTTGGTTTTTTGTGAAATTAAAAGCTGATAAAATTCCATCCTTCAATGTTTAATAAGCGCTAGTACATCTTGTATAGTAAATTGTAGATGATTACTTATAAGTATAGGGGGATCATTCCGGATGAACATATGGAATGTTTTGTGGGATCGTACCCGTTTCTTTGTCATTACTAAGAGTAATCATGAGTTTGATTGGGGGATGACAATGCTCCCATCCCCGAACCGGGTCAATATTCCATCCTTTTTGGAGTATCCCATTAATACCCTTACTATAAGCGTTATGAGAAAGATCATTTCCACCACATGGAATCACATGAAATTTAACATTCTTGGTTTTTTAAGAAATTAAAAGCTGATAAAATTCCATCCTTCAAAGTTTAATAAGCGCTAGTACATCTTGTATAGTAAATTGTAGATGATTACTTATAAGTATAGGGGGATCATTCCGGATGAACATATGGAATGTTTGGTGGGATCGTGCCTATTTCTTTGTCATTACTAAGAGTAATCCTGAGTTTGATTGGGGGATGACAATGCTCCCATCCCCGAACCGGGGCAATATTCCATCCTTTTTGGAGTATCCCATTAATACCCTTACTATAAGCGTTATGAGAAAGTTCATTTCCACCACATGGAATCCCATGAAATTTAATATTCTTGGTTTTTTATGAAATTAAAAGCTGATAAAATTCCTTCTTTCAAATTTTAATAAGCGCTAGTACATCTTGTATAGTAAATTGTAGATGATTACTTATAAGTATAGGGGGATCATTCCGGATGAACATATGGAATGTTTTGTGGGATCGTACCCGTTTCTTTGTCATTACTAAGAGTAATCATGAGTTTGATTAGGGGATGACAATGCTCCCATCCCCGAACCGGGGCAATATTCCATCCTTTTTGGAGTATCCCATTAATACCCTTACTATAAGCGTTATGAGAAAGATCATTTCCACCACATGGAATCACATGAAATTTAACATTCTTGGTTTTTTGTGAAATAAAAAGCTGATAAAATTCCATCCTTCAAATTTTAATAAGCGCTAGTACATCTTGTATAGTAAATTGTAGATGATTACTTATAAGTATACCTATTCCTTTGTCATTACTAAGAGTAATCCTGAGTTTGATTGGGGGATGACAATGCTCCCATCCCCGAACCGGGGCAATATTCCGTCCTTTATGGAGTATCCCATTAATACCCTTACTATAAGCGTTATGAGAAAGTTCATTTCCACCACATGCAATCCCATGAAATTTAATATTCTTGGTTTTTTATGAAATTAAAAGCTGATAAAATTCCTTCTTTCAACTTTTAATAAGCGCTAGTACATCTTGTATAGTAATTTGTAGATGATTACTTATAAGTATAGGGGGATCATTCCGGATGAACATATGGAATGTTTTGTGGGATCGTACCAGTTTCTTTGTCATGACTAAGAGTAATCATGAGTTTGATTGGGGGATGACAATGCTCCCATCCCCGAACCGGGGCAATATTTCATCCTTTTTGTAGTATCCAATTAATACCCTTACTATAAGCGTTATGAGAAAGATCATTTCCACCACATGGAATCACATGAAATTTAACATTCTTGGTTTTTTATGAAATTAAAAGCTGATAAAATTCCATCCTTCAAAGTTTAATAAGCGCTAGTACATCTTGTATAGTAAATTGTAGATGATTACTTATAAGTATAGGGGGATCATTCCGGATGAACATATGGAATGTTTTGTGGGATCGTGCCCGTTTCTTTGTCATTACTGAGAGTAATCATGAGTTTGAGTGGGGGATGACAATGCTCCCATCCCCGAACCGGGTCAATATTCCATCCTTTTTGGAGTATCCCATTAATACCCTTACTATAAGCGTTATGAGAAAGATCATTTCCACCACATGGAATCACATGAAATTTAACATTCTTGGTTTTTTATTAAATTAAAAGCTGATAAAATTCCATCCTTCAAAGTTAAATAAGAGCTAGTACATCTTGTATAGTAAATTGTAGATGATTACTTATAAGTATAGGGGGATCATTCCGGATGAACATATGGAATGTTTTGTGGGATCGTGCCTATTTCTTTGTCATTGCTAAGAGTAATCCTGAGTTTGATTGGGGGATGACAATGCTCTCATCCCCGAACCGGGGCAATATTCCATCCTTTTTGGAGTATCCCATTAATACCCTTACTATAAGCGTTATGAGAAAGTTCATTTCCACCACATGGAATCCCATGAAATTTAATATTCTTGGTTTTTTATGAAATTAAAAGCTGATAAAATTCCTTCTTTCAAATTTTAATAAGCGCTAGTACTTCTTGTATAGTAAATTGTAGATGATTACTTATAAGTATAGGGGGATCATTCCGGATGAACATATGGAATGTTTTGTGGGATCGTACCCGTTTCTTTGTCATTACTAAGAGTAATCATGAGTTTTATTAGGGGATGACAATGCTCCCATCCCCGAACCGGGGCAATATTCCATCCTTTTTGGAGTATCCCATTAATACCCTTACTATAAGCGTTATGAGAAAAATCATTTCCACCACATGGAATCACATGAAATTTAACATTCTTGGTTTTTTGTGAAATTAAAAGCTGATAAAATTCCATCCTTCAAAGTTTAATAAGCGCTAGTACATCTTGTATAGTAAATTGTAGATGATTACTTATAAGTATAGGGGGATCATTCCGGATGAACATATGGAATGTTTTGTGGGATCGTACCAGTTTCTTTGTCATGACTAAGAGTAATCATTAGTTTGATTGGGGGATGACAATGCTCCCATCCCCGAACCGGGGCAATATTCCATCCTTTTTGTAGTATCCAATTAATACCCTTACTATAAGCGTTATGAGAAAGATCATTTCCACCACATGGAATCACATGAAATTTAACATTCTTGGTTTTTTGTGAAATTAAAAGCTGATAAAATTCCATCCTTCAAAGTTTAATAAGCGCTAGTACATCTTGTATAGTAAATTGTAGATGATTACTTATAAGTATAGGGGGATCATTCCGGATGAACATGTGGAATGTTTTGTGGGATCGTACCCGTTTCTTTGTCATTACTAAGAGTAATCATGAGTTTGATTGGGGGATGACAATGCTCCCATCCCCGAATCGGGTCAATATTCCATCCTTTTTAGAGTATCCCATTAATACCCTTACTATAAGCGTTATGAGAAAGATCATTTCCACCACATGGAATCACATGAAATTTAACATTCTTGGTTTTTTATGAAATTAAAAGCTGATAAAATTCCATCCTTCAAAGTTTAATAAGCGCTAGTACATCTTGTATAGTAAATTGTAGATGATTACTTATAAGTATAGGGGGATCATTCCGGATGAACATATGGAATGTTTTGTGGGATCGTACCCGTTTCTTTGTCATTACTAAGAGTAATCATGAGTTTGATTGGGGGATGACAATGCTCCCATCCCCGAACCGGGGCAATATTCCATCCTTTTTGTAGTATCCAATTAATACCCTTACTATAAGCGTTATGAGAAAGATCATTTCCACCACATGGAATCACATGAAATTTAACATTCTTGGTTTTTTGTGAAATTAAAAGCTGATAAAATTCCATCCTTCAATGTTTAATAAGCGCTAGTACATCTTGTATAGTAAATTGTAGATGATTACTTATAAGTATAGGGGGATCATTCCGGATGAACATATGGAATGTTTTGTGGGATCGTACCCGTTTCTTTGTCATTACTAAGAGTAATCATGAGTTTGATTGGGGGATGACAATGCTCCCATCCCCGAACCGGGTCAATATTCCATCCTTTTTGGAGTATCCCATTAATACCCTTACTATAAGCGTTATGAGAAAGATCATTTCCACCACATGGAATCACATGAAATTTAACATTCTTGGTTTTTTAAGAAATTAAAAGCTGATAAAATTCCATCCTTCAAAGTTTAATAAGCGCTAGTACATCTTGTATAGTAAATTGTAGATGATTACTTATAAGTGTAGGGGGATCATTCCGGATGAACATATGGAATGTTTTGTGGGATCGTGCCTATTTCTTTGTCATTACTAAGAGTAATCCTGAGTTTGATTGGGGGATGACAATGCTCCCATCCCCGAACCGGGGCAATATTCCATCCTTTTTGGAGTATCCCATTAATACCCTTACTATAAGCGTTATGAGAAAGTTCATTTCCACCACATGGAATCCCATGAAATTTAATATTCTTGGTTTTTTATGAAATTAAAAGCTGATAAAATTCCTTCTTTCAAATTTTAATAAGCGCTAGTACTTCTTGTATAGTAAATTGTAGATGATTACTTATAAGTATAGGGGGATCATTCCGGATGAACATATGGAATGTTTTGTGGGATCGTACCCGTTTCTTTGTCATTACTAAGCGTAATCATGAGTTTGATTAGGGGATGACAATGCTTCCATCCCCGAACCGGGGCAATATTCCATCCTTTTTGGAGTATCCCATTAATACCCTTACTATAAGCGTTATGAGAAATATCATTTCCACCACATGGAATCCCATGAAATTTAATATTCTTCATTTTTTATGAAATTAAAAGCTGATAAAATTCCGTCCTTCAAATTTTAGTGAGCGCTAGTACATCTTGTATAGTAAATTGTAGATGATTACTTATAAGTATAGGGGGATCATTCCGGATGAACATATGGAATGTTTTGTGGGATCGTACCAGTTTCTTTGTCATGACTAAGAGTAATCATGAGTTTGATTGGGGGATGACAATGCTCCCATCCCCGAACCGGGGCAATATTCCATCCTTTTTGTAGTATCCAATTAATACCCTTACTATAAGCGTTATGAGAAAGATCATTTCCACCACATGGAATCACATGAAATTTAACATTCTTGGTTTTTTGTGAAATTAAAAGCTGATAAAATTCCATCCTTCAAAGTTTAATAAGCGCTAGTACATCTTGTATAGTAAATTGTAGATGATTACTTATAAGTATAGGGGGATCATTCCGGATGAACATGTGGAATGTTTTGTGGGATCGTACCCGTTTCTTTGTCATTACTAAGAGTAATCATGAGTTTGATTGGGGGATGACAATGCTCCCATCCCCGAATCGGGTCAATATTCCATCCTTTTTAGAGTATCCCATTAATACCCTTACTATAAGCGTTATGAGAAAGATCATTTCCACCACATGGAATCACATGAAATTTAACATTCTTGGTTTTTTATGAAATTAAAAGCTGATAAAATTCCATCCTTCAAAGTTTAATAAGCGCTAGTACATCTTGTATAGTAAATTGTAGATGATTACTTATAAGTATAGGGGGATCATTCCGGATGAACATATGGAATGTTTTGTGGGATCGTACCCGTTTCTTTGTCATTACTAAGAGTAATCATGAGTTTGATTGGGGGATGACAATGCTCCCATCCCCGAACCGGGGCAATATTCCATCCTTTTTGTAGTATCCAATTAATACCCTTACTATAAGCGTTATGAGAAAGATCATTTCCACCACATGGAATCACATGAAATTTAACATTCTTGGTTTTTTGTGAAATTAAAAGCTGATAAAATTCCATCCTTCAATGTTTAATAAGCGCTAGTACATCTTGTATAGTAAATTGTAGATTATTACTTATAAGTATAGGGGGATCATTCCGGATGAACATATGGAATGTTTTGTGGGATCGTACCAGTTTCTTTGTCATTACTAAGAGTAATCATGAGTTTGATTGGGGGATGACAATGCTCCCATCCCCGAACCGGGTCAATATTCCATCCTTTTTGGAGTATCCCATTAATACCCTTACTATAAGCGTTATGAGAAAGATCATTTCCACCACATGGAATCACATGAAATTTAACATTCTTGGTTTTTTAAGAAATTAAAAGCTGATAAAATTCCATCCTTCAAAGTTTAATAAGCGCTAGTACATCTTGTATAGTAAATTGTAGATGATTACTTATAAGTATAGGGGGATCATTCCGGATGAACATATGGAATGTTTTGTGGGATCGTGCCTATTTCTTTGTCATTACTAAGAGTAATCCTGAGTTTGATTGGGGGATGACAATGCTCCCATCCCCGAACCGGGGCAATATTCCATCCTTTTTGGAGTATCCCATTAATACCCTTACTATAAGCGTTATGAGAAAGTTCATTTCCACCACATGGAATCCCATGAAATTTAATATTCTTGGTTTTTTATGAAATTAAAAGCTGATAAAATTCCTTCTTTCAAATTTTAATAAGCGCTAGTACTTCTTGTATAGTAAATTGTAGATGATTACTTATAAGTATAGGGGGATCATTCCGGATGAACATATGGAATGTTTTGTGGGATCGTACCCGTTTCTTTGTCATTACTAAGCGTAATCATGAGTTTGATTAGGGGATGACAATGCTTCCATCCCCGAACCGGGGCAATATTCCATCCTTTTTGGAGTATCCCATTAATACCCTTACTATAAGCGTTATGAGAAATATCATTTCCACCACATGGAATCCCATGAAATTTAATATTCTTCATTTTTTATGAAATTAAAAGCTGATAAAATTCCGTCCTTCAAATTTTAGTGAGCGCTAGTACATCTTGTATAGTAAATTGTAGATGATTACTTATAAGTATAGGGGGATCATTCCGGATGAACATATGGAATGTTTTGTGGGATCGTACCAGTTTCTTTGTCATGACTAAGAGTAATCTTGAGTTTGATTGGGGGATTACAATGCTCTCATCCCCGAACCGGGGCAATATTCCATCCTTTTTGGAGTATCCCATTAATACCCTTACTATAAGCGTTATGAGAAAGATCATTTCCACCACATGGAATCACATGAAATTTAACATTCTTGGTTTTTTGTGAAATTAAAAGCTGATAAAATTCCATCCTTCAAATTTTAATAAGCTCTAGTACATCTTGTATAGTAAATTGTAGATGATTACTTATAAGTATAGGGGGATCATTCCAGATGAACATATGGAATGTTTTGTGGGATCGTACCCATTTCTTTGTCATTACTAAGAGTAATCATGAGTTTGATTGGGGGATGACAATGCTCCCATCCCCGAACCGGGTCAATATTCCATCCTTTTTGGAGTATCCCATTAATACCCTTACTATAAGCGTTATGAGAAAGTTCATTTCCACCACATGGAATCCCATGAAATTTAATATTCTTGGTTTTTTATGAAATTAAAAGCTGATAAAATTCCGTTCTTCAAATTTTAATAAGCGCTAGTACATCTTGTATAGTAAATTGTGGATGATTACTTATGAGTATAGGGGGATTATTCCGGATGAACATATGGAATGTTTTGTGGGATCGTACTAGTTTCTTTGTTATGACTAAGAGTAATCATGAGTATGATTGGGGGATGCCAATGCTCCCATCCCCGAACCGGGGCAATATTCCATCCTTTTTGGAGTATCCCATTAATACCCTTACTATAAGTCTTATGAGAAAGATCATTTCCACCACGTGGAATCACATGAAATATAATATTATTGGTTTTTTATGAAACTAAAAGCTGATAAAATTCCGTCCTTCAAATTTTAATAAGTGCTAGTACATCTTGTATAGTAAATTGTAGATGATTACTTATAAGTATACGGGGATCATTCCGAATGAACATATGGAATATTTTGTGGGATCGTACCAGTTTCTTTGTCATGACTAATAGTGATAATGAGTTTGATTGGGGGATGACAGTGCTCCAATCCCCGAACCGGGGCAATATTCCATCCTTTTTGGAGTATATCATTAATACCCTTACTATAAGCGTTATGAGAAAGATCATTTCCACCACATGGAATCACATGAAATTTAATATTCTTGGCTTTTTATGAAATTAAAAGCTAATAAAACTCCGTCCTTCATATTTTAATAAGCGCTAGTACATCTTGTATAGTAAATTGTAGATGATTACTGATAAGTATAAGGCGATCATTCCGGATTAACATATGGAATGTTTTGTAGGATCGTACCAGTTTCTTTGTCATGACTAAGAGTAATCATGAGTTTGATTGGGGGATGACAATGCTCCCATCCCCGAACCGGGGCAATATTCCATCCTTTTTGGAGTATACCATTAATACCCTTACTATAAGCGTTATGAGAAAGATCATTTCCACCACATGGAATCACATGAAATTTAATATTCTTGGTTTTTTTTGAAATTAAAAGCTAATAAAACTCCTTCCTTCAAATTTTAATAAGCGCTAGTACATCTTGTATAGTAAATTGTAGATGATTACATATAAGTATAGGGGGATCATTCCGGATGAACATATGGAATGTTTTGTGGGATCGTACCAGTTTCTTTGTCATGACTAAGAGTAATCATTAGTTTGATTGGGGGATGACAATGCTCCCATCCCCGAACCGGGGCAATATTCCATCCTTTTTGTAGTATCCAATTAATACCCTTACTATAAGCGTTATGAGAAAGTTCATTTCCACCACATGGAATCACATGAAATTTAATATTCTTGGTTTTTTATGAAATTTAAAGCTGATAAAATTCCGTTCTTCAAATTTTAATAAGCGCTAGTACATCTTGTATAGTAAATTGTGGATGATTACTTATGAGTATAGGGGGATTATTCCGGATGAACATATGGAATGTTTTGTGGGATCGTACCAGTTTCTTTGTCATGACTAAGAGTAATCATGAGTTTGTTTGGGGGATGCCAATGCTCCCATCCCCGAACCGGGGCTATATTCCATCCTTTTGGAGTATCCCATTAATACCCTTACTATAAGCCTTATGAGAAAGATCATTTCCACCACGTGGAATCACATGAAATATAATATTATTGGTTTTTTATGAAACTAAAAGCTGATAAAATTCCGTCCTTCAAATTTTAATAAGTGCTAGTACATCTTGTATAGTAAATTGTAGATGATTACTTATAAATACGGGGATCATTCCGAATGAACATATGGAATATTTTGTGGGATCGTACCAGTTTCTTTGTCATGACTAATAGTGATAATGAGTTTGATTGGGGGATGCCAATGCTCCCATCCCCAAACCGGGGCTATATTCCATCGTTTTTGGAGTATACCATTAATACCCTCACTATAAGCGTTATGAGAAAGATCATTTCCACCACATGGAATCACATGAAATTTAATATTCTTGGTTTTTTATGAAATTAAAAGCTGATAAAACTCCGTCCTTCAAATTTTAATAAGCGCTAGTACATCTTGTATAGTAAATTGTAGATGATTACTTATAAGTATAGGGGGATCATTCCGGATGAACATATGGAATGTTTTGTGGGATCGTACCAGTTTCTTTGTCATGACTAAGAGTAATCATGAGTTTGATTGGGGGATGACAATGCTCCCATCCCCGAACCGGGGCAATATTCCATCCTTTTTGTAGTATCCAATTAATACCCTTACTATAAGCGTTATGAGAAAGATCATTTCCACCACATGGAATCACATGAAATTTAATATTCTTGGTTTTTTATGAAATTTAAAGCTGGTAAAATTCCGTTCTTCAAATTTTAATAAGCGCTAGTACATCTTGTATAGTAAATTGTGGATGATTACTTATGAGTATAGGGGGATTATTCCGGATGAACATATGGAATGTTTTGTGGGATCGTACTAGTTTCTTTGTTATGACTAAGAGTAATCATGAGTTTGATTGGGGGATGCCAATGCTCCCATCCCCGAACCGGGGCTATATTCCATCCTTTTTGGAGTATCCCATTAATACCCTTACTGTAAGCGTTATGAGAAAGATCATTTCCACCACATGGAATCACATGAAATTTAACATTCTTGGTTTTTTATGAAATTAAAAGCTGATAAAATTCCATCCTTCAAATTTTAATAAGCGCTAGTACATCTTGTATAGTAAATTGTAGATGATTACATATAAGTATAGGGGGATCATTCCGGATGAACATATGGAATGTTTTGTGGGATCGTACCAGTTTCTTTGTCATGACTAATAGTGATAATGAGTTTGATTGGGGGATGACAGTGCTCCAATCCCCGAACCGGGGCAATATTCCATCCTTTTTGGAGTATATCATTAATACCCTTACTATAAGCGTTATGAGAAAGATCATTTTCACCACATGGAATCACATGAAATTTAATATTCTTGGTTTTTTATGAAATTAAAAGCTAATAAAACTCCTTCCTTCAAATTTTAATAAGCGCTAGTACATCTTGTATAGTAAATTGTAGATGATTACATATAAGTATAGGGGGATCATTCCGGATGAACATATAGAATGTTTTGTGGGATCGTACCAGTTTCTTTGTCATGACTAATAGTGATAATGAGTTTGATTGGGGGATGACAGTGCTCCAATCCCCGAACCGGGGCAATATTCCATCCTTTTTGGAGTATATCATTAATACCCTTACTATAAGCGTTATGAGAAAGATCATTTCCACCACATGGAATCACATGAAATTTAATATTCTTGGTTTTTTATGAAATTAAAAGCTAATAAAACTCCGTCCTTCATATTTTAATAAGCGCTAGTACATCTTGTATAGTAAATTGTAGATGATTACTGATAAGTATAAGGCGATCATTCCGGATTAACATATGGAATGTTTTGTAGGATCGTACCAGTTTCTTTGTCATGACTAAGAGTAATCATGAGTTTGATTGGGGGATGACAATGCTCCCATCCCCGAACCGGGGCAATATTCCATCCTTTTTGGAGTATACCATTAATACCCTTACTATAAGCGTTATGAGAAAGATCATTTCCACCACATGGAATCACATGAAATTTAATATTCTTGGTTTTTTATGAAATTAAAAGCTAATAAAACTCCTTCCTTCAAATTTTAATAAGCGCTAGTACATCTTGTATAGTAAATTGTAGATGATTACATATAAGTATAGGGGGATCATTCCGGATGAACATATGGAATGTTTTGTGGGATCGTACCAGTTTCTTTGTCATGACTAAGAGTAATCATTAGTTTGATTGGGGGATGACAATGCTCCCATCCCCGAACCGGGGCAATATTCCATCCTTTTTGTAGTATCCAATTAATACCCTTACTATAAGCGTTATGAGAAAGTTCATTTCCACCACATGGAATCACATGAAATTTAATATTCTTGGTTTTTTATGAAATTTAAAGCTGATAAAATTCCGTTCTACAAATTTTAATAAGCGCTAGTACATCTTGTATAGTAAATTGTGGATGATTACTTTTGAGTATAGGGGGATTATTCCGGATGAACATATGGAATGTTTTGTGGGATCGTACCAGTTTCTTTGTCATGACTAAGAGTAATCATGAGTTTGTTTGGGGGATGCCAATGCTCCCATCCCCGAACCGGGGCTATATTCCATCCTTTTGGAGTATCCCATTAATACCCTTACTATAAGCCTTATGAGAAAGATCATTTCCACCACGTGGAATCACATGAAATATAATATTATTGGTTTTTTATGAAACTAAAAGCTGATAAAATTCCGTCCTTCAAATTTTAATAAGTGCTAGTACATCTTGTATAGTAAATTGTAGATGATTACTTATAAGTATACGGGGATCATTCCGAATGAACATATGGAATATTTTGTGGGATCGTACCAGTTTCTTTGTCATGACTAATAGTGATAATGAGTTTGATTGGGGGATGCCAATGCTCCCATCCCCAAACCGGGGCTATATTCCATCGTTTTTGGAGTATACCATTAATACCCTCACTATAAGCGTTATGAGAAAGATCATTTCCACCACATGGAATCACATGAAATTTAATATTCTTGGTTTTTTATGAAATTAAAAGCTGATAAAACTCCGTCCTTCAAATTTTAATAAGCGCTAGTACATCTTGTATAGTAAATTGTAGATGATTACTTATAAGTATAGGGGGATCATTCCGGATGAACATATGGAATGTTTTGTGGGATCGTACCAGTTTCTTTGTCATGACTAAGAGTAATCATGAGTTTGATTGGGGGATGACAATGCTCCCATCCCCGAACCGGGGCAATATTCCATCCTTTTTGTAGTATCCAATTAATACCCTTACTATAAGCGTTATGAGAAAGATCATTTCCACCACATGGAATCACATGAAATTTAATATTCTTGGTTTTTTATGAAATTTAAAGCTGATAAAATTCCGTTCTTCAAATTTTAATAAGCGCTAGTACATCTTGTATAGTAAATTGTGGATGATTACTTATGAGTATAGGGGGATTATTCCGGATGAACATATGGAATGTTTTGTGGGATCGTACTAGTTTCTTTGTTATGACTAAGAGTAATCATGAGTTTGATTGGGGGATGCCAATGCTCCCATCCCCGAACCGGGGCTATATTCCATCCTTTTTGGAGTATCCCATTAATACCCTTACTATAAGTCTTATGTGAAAGATCATTTCCACCACGTGGAATCACATGAAATATAATATTATTGGTTTTTTATGAAACTAAAAGCTGATAAAATTCCGTCCTTCAAATTTTAATAAGTGCTAGTACATCTTGTATAGTAAATTGTAGATGATTACTTATAAGTATACGGGGATCATTCCGAATGAACATATGGAATATTTTGTGGGATCGTACCAGTTTCTTTGTCATGACTAATAGTGATAATGAGTTTGATTGGGGGATGACAGTGCTCCAATCCCCGAACCGGGGCAATATTCCATCCTTTTTGGAGTATATCATTAATACCCTTACTATAAGCGTTATGAGAAAGATCATTTTCACCGCATGGAATCACATGAAATTTAATATTCTTGGTTTTTTATGAAATTAAAAGCTAATAAAACTCCGTCCTTCAAATTTTAATAAGCGCTAGTACATCTTGTATAGTAAATTGTAGATGATTACTGATAAGTATAAGGCGATCATTCCGGATTAACATATGGAATGTTTTGTAGGATCGTACCAGTTTCTTTGTCATGACTAAGAGTAATCATGAGTTTGATTGGGGGATGACAATGCTCCCATCCCCGAACCGGGGCAATATTCCATTCTTTTTGGAGTATACCATTAATACCCTTACTATAAGCGTTATGAGAAAGATCATTTCCACCACATGGAATCACATGAAATTTAATATTCTTGGTTTTTTATGAAATTAAAAGCTGATAAAACTCCGTCCTTCAAATTTTAATAAGCGCTAGTACATCTTGTATAGTAAATTGTAGATGATTACTTATAAGTATAGGGGGATCATTCCGGATGAACATATGGAATGTTTTGTGGGATCGTACCAGTTTCTTTGTCATGACTAAGAGTAATCATGAGTTTGATTGGGGGATGACAATGCTCCCATCCCCGAACCGGGGCAATATTCCATCCTTTTTGTAGTATCCAATTAATACCCTTACTATAAGCGTTATGAGAAAGATCATTTCCACCACATGGAATCACATGAAATTTAATATTCTTGGTTTTTTATGAAATTTAAAGCTGATAAAATTCCGTTCTTCAAATTTTAATAAGCGCTAGTACATCTTGTATAGTAAATTGTGGATGATTACTTATGAGTATAGGGGGATTATTCCGGATGAACATATGGAATGTTTTGTGGGATCGTACCAGTTTCTTTGTCATGACTAAGAGTAATCATGAGTTTGATTGGGGGATGCCAATGCTCCCATCCCCGAACCGGGGCTATATTCCATCCTTTTTGGAGTATCCCATTAATACCCTTACTATAAGCCTTATGAGAAAGATCATTTCCACCACGTGGAATCACATGAAATATAATATTATTGGTTTTTTATGAAACTAAAAGCTGATGAAATTCCGTCCTTCAAATTTTAATAAGTGCTAGTACATCTTGTATAGTAAATTGTAGATGATTACTTATAAGTATAAGGGGATCATTCCGAATGAACATGTGGAATATTTTGTGGGATCGTACCAGTTTCTTTGTCATGACTAATAGTGATAATGAGTTTGATTGGGGGATGACAGTGCTCCAATGCCCGAACCGGGGCAATATTCCATCCTTTTTGGAGTATATCATTAATACCCTTACTATAAGCATTATGAGAAAGATCATTTCCACCACATGGAATCACATGAAATTTAATATTCTTGGTTTTTTATGAAATTAAAAGCTAATAAAACTCCGTCCTTCAAATTTTAATAAGCGCTAGTACATCTTGTATAGTAAATTGTAGATGATTACTGATAAGTATAAGGCGATCATTCCGGATTAACATATGGAATGTTTTGTAGGATCGTACAAGTTTCTTTGTCATGACTAAGAGTAATCATGAGTTTGATTGGGGGATGACAATGCTCCCATCCCCGAACCGGGGCAATATTCCATCCTTTTTGGAGTATACCATTAATACCCTTACTATAAGCGTTATGAGAAAGATCATTTCCACCACATGGAATCACATGAAATTTAATATTCTTGGTTTTTTATGAAATTAAAAGCTAATAAAACTCCTTCCATCAAATTTTAATAAGCGCTAGTACATCTTGTATAGTAAATTGTAGATGATTACATATAAGTATAGGGGGATCATTCCGGATGAACATATGGAATGTTTTGTGGGATCGTACCAGTTTCTTTGTCATGACTAAGAGTAATCATTAGTTTGATTGGGGGATGACAATGCTCCCATCCCCGAACCGGGGCAATATTCCATCCTTTTTGTAGTATCCAATTAATACCCTTACTATAAGCGTTATGAGAAAGATCATTTCCACCACATGGAATCACATGAAATTTAATATTCTTGGTTTTTTATGAAATTTAAAGCTGATAAAATTCCGTTCTTCAAATTTTAATAAGCGCTAGTACATCTTGTATAGTAAATTGTGGATGATTACTTATGAGTATAGGGGGATTATTCCGGATGAACATATGGAATGTTTTGTGGGATCGTACCAGTTTCTTTGTCATGACTAAGAGTAATCATGAGTTTGATTGGGGGATGCCAATGCTCCCATCCCCGAACCGGGGCTATATTCCATCCTTTTTGGAGTATCCCATTAATACCCTTACTATAAGCCTTATGAGAAAGATCATTTCCACCACGTGGAATCACATGAAATATAATATTATTGGTTTTTTATGAAACTAAAAGCTGATGAAATTCCGTCCTTCAAATTTTAATAAGTGCTAGTACATCTTGTATAGTAAATTGTAGATGATTACTTATAAGTATAAGGGGATCATTCCGAATGAACATGTGGAATATTTTGTGGGATCGTACCAGTTTCTTTGTCATGACTAATAGTGATAATGAGTTTGATTGGGGGATGACAGTGCTCCAATGCCCGAACCGGGGCAATATTCCATCCTTTTTGGAGTATATCATTAATACCCTTACTATAAGCATTATGAGAAAGATCATTTCCACCACATGGAATCACATGAAATTTAATATTCTTGGTTTTTTATGAAATTAAAAGCTAATAAAACTCCGTCCTTCAAATTTTAATAAGCGCTAGTACATCTTGTATAGTAAATTGTAGATGATTACTGATAAGTATAAGGCGATCATTCCGGATTAACATATGGAATGTTTTGTAGGATCGTACAAGTTTCTTTGTCATGACTAAGAGTAATCATGAGTTTGATTGGGGGATGACAATGCTCCCATCCCCGAACCGGGGCAATATTCCATCCTTTTTGGAGTATACCATTAATACCCTTACTATAAGCGTTATGAGAAAGATCATTTCCACCACATGGAATCACATGAAATTTAATATTCTTGGTTTTTTATGAAATTAAAAGCTAATAAAACTCCTTCCTTCAAATTTTAATAAGCGCTAGTACATCTTGTATAGTAAATTGTAGATGATTACATATAAGTATAGGGGGATCATTCCGGATGAACATATGGAATGTTTTGTGGGATCGTACCAGTTTCTTTGTCATGACTAAGAGTAATCATTAGTTTGATTGGGGGATGACAATGCTCCCATCCCCGAACCGGGGCAATATTCCATCCTTTTTGTAGTATCCAATTAATACCCTTACTATAAGCGTTATGAGAAAGATCATTTCCACCACATGGAATCACATGAAATTTAATATTCTTGGTTTTTTATGAAATTTAAAGCTGATAAAATTCCGTTCTTCAAATTTTAATAAGCGCTAGTACATCTTGTATAGTAAATTGTGGATGATTACTTTTGAGTATAGGGGGATTATTCCGGATGAACATATGGAATGTTTTGTGGGATCGTACCAGTTTCTTTGTCATGACTAAGAGTAATCATGAGTTTGTTTGGGGGATGCCAATGCTCCCATCCCCGAACCGGGGCTATATTCCATCCTTTTGGAGTATCCCATTAATACCCTTACTATAAGCCTTATGAGAAAGATCATTTCCACCACGTGGAATCACATGAAATATAATATTATTGGTTTTTTATGAAACTAAAAGCTGATAAAATTCCGTCCTTCAAATTTTAATAAGTGCTAGTACATCTTGTATAGTAAATTGTAGATGATTACTTATAAGTATACGGGGATCATTCCGAATGAACATATGGAATATTTTGTGGGATCGTACCAGTTTCTTTGTCATGACTAATAGTGATAATGAGTTTGATTGGGGGATGACAGTGCTCCAATCCCCGAACCGGGGCAATATTCCATCCTTTTTGGAGTATATAATTAATACCCTTACTATAAGCGTTATGAGAAAGATCATTTCCACCACATGGAATCACATGAAATTTAATATTCTTGGTTTTTTATGAAATTAAAAGCTAATAAAACTCCGTCCTTCAAATTTTAATAAGCGCTAGTACATCTTGTATAGTAAATTGTAGATGATTACTGATAAGTATAAGGCGATCATTCCGGATTAACATATGGAATGTTTTGTAGGATCGTACCAGTTTCTTTGTCATGACTAAGAGTAATCATGAGTTTGATTGGGGGATGACAATGCTCCCATCCCCGAACCGGGGCAATATTCCATCCTTTTTGGAGTATACCATTAATACCCTTACTATAAGCGTTATGAGAAAGATCATTTCCACCACATGGAATCACATGAAATTTAATATTCTTAGTTTTTTATGAAATTAAAAGCTGATAAAACTCCGTCCTTCAAATTTTAATAAGCGCTAGTATATCTTGTATAGTAAATTGTAGATGATTACTTATAAGTATAGGGGGATCATTCCGGATGAACATATGGAATGTTTTGTGGGATCGTACCAGTTTCTTTGTCATGACTAAGAGTAATCATTAGTTTGATTGGGGGATGACAATGCTCCCATCCCCGAACCGGGGCAATATTCCATCCTTTTTGTAGTATCCAATTAATACCCTTACTATAAGCTTTATGAGAAAGTTCATTTCCACCACATGGAATCACATGAAATTTAATATTCTTGGTTTTTTATGAAATTTAAAGCTGATAAAATTCCGTTCTTCAAATTTTAATAAGCGCTAGTACATCTTGTATAGTAAATTGTGGATGATTACTTATGAGTATAGGGGGATTATTCCGGATGAACATATGGAATGTTTTGTGGGATCGTACCAGTTTCTTTGTCATGACTAAGAGTAATCATGAGTTTGATTGGGGGATGCCAATGCTCCCATCCCCGAACCGGGGATATATTCCATCCTTTTTGGAGTATCCCATTAATACCCTTACTATATGCCTTATGAGAAAGATCATTTCCACCACGTGGAATCACATGAAATATAATATTATTGGTTTTTTATGAAACTGAAAGCTGATAAAATTCCGTCCTTCAAATTTTAATAAGTGCTAGTACATCTTGTATAGTAAATTGTAGATGATTACTTATAAGTATACGGGGATCATTCCGAATGAACATATGGAATATTTTGTGGGATCGTACCAGTTTCTTTGTCATGACTAATAGTGATAATGAGTTTGATTGGGGGATGACGGTGCTCCAATCCCCGAACCAGGGCAATATTCCATCCTTTTTGGAGTATATCATTAATACCCTTACTATAAGCTTTATGAGAAAGATCATTTCCACCACATGGAATCACATGAAATTTAATATTCTTGGTTTTTTATGAAATTAAAAGCTAATAAAACTCCGTCCTTCAAATTTTAATAAGCGCTAGTACATCTTGTATAGTAAATTGTAGATGATTACTGATAAGTATAAGGCGATCATTCCGGATTAACATATGGAATGTTTTGTAGGATCGTACCAGTTTCTTTGTCATGACTAAGAGTAATCATGAGTTTGATTGGGGATGACAATGCTCCCATCCCCGAACCGGGGCAATATTCCATCCTTTTTGGAGTATACCATTAATACCCTTACTATAAGTGTTATGAGAAAGATCATTTCCACCACATGGAATCACATGAAATTTAATATTCTTGGTTTTTTATGAAATTAAAAGCTAATAAAACTCCTTCCTTCAAATTTTAATAAGCGCTAGTACATCTTGTATAGTAAATTGTAGATGATTACATATAAGTATAGGGGGATCATTCCGGATGAACATACGGAATGTTTTGTGGGATCGTACCAGTTTCTTTGTCATGACTAAGAGTAATCATTAGTTTGATTGGGGGATGACAATGCTCCCATCCCCGAACCGGGGCAATATTCCATCCTTTTTGTAGTATCCAATTAATACCCTTACTATAAGCGTTATGAGAAAGTTCATTTCCACCACATGGAATCACATGAAATTTAATATTCTTGGTTTTTTATGAAATTTAAAGCTGATAAAATTCCGTTCTTCAAAATTTAATAAGCGCTAGTACATCTTGTATAGTAAATTGTGGATGATTACTTATGAGTATAGGGGGATTATTCCGGATGAACATATGGAATGTTTTGTGGGATCGTACCAGTTTCTTTGTCATGACTAAGAGTAATCATGAGTTTGATTGGGGGATGCCAATGCTCCCATCCCCGAACCGGGGCTATATTCCATCCTTTTTGGAGTATCCCATTAATACCCTTACTATAAGCCTTATGAGAAAGATCATTTCCACCACGTGGAATCACATGAAATATAATATTATTGGTTTTTTATGAAACTAAAAGCTGATAAAATTCCGTCCTTCAAATTTTAATAAGTGCTAGTACATCTTGTATAGTAAATTGTAGATGATTACTTATAAGTATACGGGGATCATTCCGAATGAACATATGGAATATTTTGTGGGATCGTACCAGTTTCTTTGTCATGACTAATAGTGATAATGAGTTTGATTTGGGGATGACAGTGCTCCAATCCCCGAACCGGGGTAATATTCCATCCTTTTTGGTGTATACCATTAATACCCTTACTATAAGCGTTATGAGAAAGATCATTTCCACCACATGGAATCACATGAAATTTAATATTCTTGGTTTTTTATGAAATTAAAAGCTAATAAAACTCCGTCCTTCAAATTTTAATAAGCGCTAGTACATCTTGTATAGTAAATTGTAGATGATTACTGATAAGTATAGGGCGATCATTCCTGATTAACATATGGAATGTTTTGTAGGATCGTACCAGTTTCTTTGTCATGACTAAGAGTAATCATGAGTTTGATTGGGGGATGACAATGCTCCCATCCCTGAACCGGGGCAATATTCCTTCTTTTTTGGAGTATACCATTAATACCCTTACTATAAGCGTTATGAGAAAGATCATTTCCACCACATGGAATCACATGAAATTTAATATTCTTAGTTTTTTATGAAATTAAAAGCTGATAAAACTCCGTCCTTCAAATTTTAATAAGCGGTAGTACATCTTGTATAGTAAATTGTAGATGATTACTTATAAGTATAGGGGGATCATTCCGGATGAACATATGGAATGTTTTGTGGGATCGTACCAGTTTCTTTGTCATGACTAAGAGTAATCATGAGTTTGATTGGGGGATGACAATGCTCCCATCCCCGAACCGGGGCTATATTCCATCTTTTTTGGAGTATCCCATTAATACCCTTACTACATGCATTAGGAGAAAGATCATTTCCACCACATGGAATCACATGAAATTTAATATTCTTGGTTTTTTATGAAATTAAAAGCTGATAAAATTCCTTCCTTCAAATTTTAATAAGCGCTAGTACATCTTGTATAGTAAATTCTAGATGATTACTGATAAGTATGGGGGGATCATTCCGGATGAACATATGGAATGTTTTGTGGGATCGTACCCGTGTCTTTGTCATAACTAAGAGTAATCATGAGTTTGATTGGGGGATGACAATCCTCCAATCCCCGAACCGGGGCTAAATTCCATCCTTTTTGGAGTGTCCCATTAATACCCTTTCTATAAGCGTTATGAGAAATATCATTTCCACCACATGGAAACACATGAAATTTAATATTCTTGGTTTTTTATGAAATTAAAAGCTGATAAAGTTCCTTCCTTCAAATTTTAATAAGCGCTAGTACATCTTGTATAGTAAATTGTAGATGATTACATATAAGTATAGGGGGATCATTCCGGATGAACATATGGAATGTTTTGTGGGATCGTACCAGTTTCTTTGTCATTACTAAGATTCATCATGAGTTTGATTGGTGGATGACAATACTCCCATCCCCGAACCGGGGCTATATTCCATCCTTTTTGGAGTATCCCATTAATACCCTTACTACAAGCATTAGGAGAAAGATCATTTCCACCACATGGAATCACATGAAATTTAATATTCTTGGTTTTTTATGAAATTAAAAGCTGATAAAGTTCCTTCCTTCAAATTTTAATAAGCGCTAGTACATCTTGTATAGTAAATTGTAGATGATTACATATAAGTATAGGGGGATCATTCCGGATGAACATATGGAATGTTTTGTGGGATCGTACCAGTTTCTTTGTCATTACTAAGATTCATCATGAGTTTGATTGGTGGATAACAATGCTCCCATCCCCGAACCGGGGCAATATTCCATCCTTTTTGTAGTATCCAATTAATACCCTTACTATAAGCGTTATGAGAAAGTTCATTTCCACCACATGGAATCACATGAAATTTAATATTCTTGGTTTTTTATGAAATTTAAAGCTGATAAAATTCCGTTCTTCAAATTTTAATAAGCGCTAGTACATCTTGTATAGTAAATTGTGGATGATTACTTATGAGTATAGGGGGATTATTCCGGATGAACATATGGAATGTTTTGTGGGATCGTACCAGTTTCTTTGTCATGACTAAGAGTAATCATGAGTTTGATTGGGGGATGCCAATGCTCCCATCCCCGAACCGGGGCTATATTCCATCCTTTTTGGAGTATCCCATTAATACCCTTACTATAAGCCTTATGAGAAAGATCATTTCCACCACGTGGAATCACATGAAATATAATATTATTGGTTTTTTATGAAACTAAAAGCTGATAAAATTCCGTCCTTCAAATTTTAATAAGTGCTAGTACATCTTGTATAGTAAATTGTAGATGATTACTTATAAGTATACGGGGATCATTCCGAATGAACATATGGAATATTTTGTGGGATCGTACCAGTTTCTTTGTCATGACTAATAGTGATAATGAGTTTGATTGGGGGATGACAGTGCTCCAATCCCCGAACCGGGGCAATATTCCATCCTTTTTGGAGTATACCATTAATACCCTTACTATAAGCGTTATGAGAAAGATCATTTCCACCACATGGAATCACATGAAATTTAATATTCTTGGTTTTTTATGAAATTAAAAGCTAATAAAACTCCGTCCTTCAAATTTTAATAAGCGCTAGTACATCTTGTATAGTAAATTGTAGATGATTACTGATAAGTATAGGGCGACCATTCCGGATTAACATATGGAATGTTTTGTAGGATCGTACCAGTTTCTTTGTCATGACTAAGAGTAATCATGAGTTTGATTGGGGGATGACAATGCTCCCATCCCTGAACCGGGGCAATATTCCTTCTTTTTTGGAGTATACCATTAATACCCTTACTATAAGCGTTATGAGAAAGATCATTTCCACCACATGGAATCACATGAAATTTAATATTCTTAGTTTTTTATGAAATTAAAAGCTGATAAAACTCCGTCCTTCAAATTTTAATAAGCGCTAGTACATCTTGTATAGTAAATTGTAGATGATTACTGATAAGTATAGGGCGATCATTTCGGATTAACATATGGAATGTTTTGTAGGATCGTACCAGTTTCTTTGTCATGACTAAGAGCAATCATGAGTTTGATTGGGGGATGACAATGCTCCCATCCCCGAACCGGGGCAATATTCCATCCTTTTTGGAGTATACCATTAATACCCTTACTATAAGCGTTATGAGAAAGATCATTTCCACCACATGGAATCACATGAAATTTAATATTCTTAGTTTTTTATGAAATTAAAAGCTGATAAAACTCCGTCCTTCAAATTTTAATAAGCGCTAGTATATCTTGTATAGTAAATTGTAGATGATTACTTATAAGTATAGGGGGATCATTCCGGATGAACATATGGAATGTTTTGTGGGATCGTACCAGTTTCTTTGTCATGACTAAGAGTAATCATGAGTTTGATTGGGGGATGACAATGCTCCCATCCCCGAACCGGGGCAATATTCCATCCTTTTTGGAGTATCCCATTAATACCCTTACTACAAGCATTAGGAGAAAGATCATTTCGACCACATGGAATCACATGAAATTTAATATTCTTGGTTTTTTATGAAATTAAAAGCTGATAAAATTCCTTCCTTCAAATTTTAATAAGCGCTAGTACATCTTGTATAGTAAATTCTAGATGATTACTGATAAGTATAGGGGGATCATTCCGGATGAACATATGGAATGTTTTGTGGGATCGTACCCGTTTCTTTGTCATAACTAAGAGTAATCATTAGTTTGATTGGGGGATGACAATGCTCCCATCCCCGAACCGGGGCAATATTCCATCCTTTTTGTAGTATCCAATTAATACCCTTACTATAAGCGTTATGAGAAAGTTCATTTCCACCACATGGAATCACATGAAATTTAATATTCTTGGTTTTTTATGAAATTTAATGCTGATAAAATTCCGTTCTTCAAATTTTAATAAGCGCTAGTACATCTTGTATAGTAAATTGTGGATGATTACTTATGAGTATAGGGGGATTATTCCGGATGAACATATGAAATGTTTTGTGGGATCGTACCAGATTCTTTGTCATGACTAAGAGTAATCATGAGTTTGATTGGGGGATGCCAATGCTCCCATCCCCGAACCGGGGCTATATTCCATCCTTTTTGGAGTATCCCATTAATACCCTTACTATAAGCCTTATGAGAAAGATCATTTCCACCACGTGGAATCACATGAAATATAATATTATTGGTTTTTTATGAAACTAAAAAGTGATAAAATTTCGTCCTTCAAATTTTAATAAGTGCTAGTACATCTTGTATAGTAAATTGTAGATGATTACTTATAAGTATACGGGGATCATTCCGAATGAACATATGGAATATTTTGTGGGATCGTACCAGTTTCTTTGTCATGACTAATAGTGATAATGAGTTTGATTGGGGGATGACAGTGCTCCAATCCCCGAACCGGGGATATATTCCATCCTTTTTGGAGTATACCATTAATACCCTTACTATAAGCGTTATGAGAAAGATCATTTCCACCACATGGAATCACTTGAAATTTAATATTCTTGGTTTTTTATGAAATTAAAAGCTAATAAAACTCCATCCTTCAAATTTTAATAAGCGCTAGTACATCTTGTATAGTAAATTGTAGATGATTACTGATAAGTATAGGGCGATCATTCCGGATTAACATATGGAATGTTTTGTAGGATCGTACCAGTTTCTTTGTCATGACTAAGAGTAATCATGAGTTTGATTGGGGGATGACAATGCTCCCATCCCTGAACCGGGGCAATATTCCATCCTTTTTGGAGTATCCAATTAATACCCTTACTATAAGCGTTATGAGAAAAATCATTTCCACCACATGGAATCAAATGAAATTTAATATTCTTAGTTTTTTATGAAATTAAAAGCTGATAAAACTCCGTCCTTCAAATTTTAATAAGCGCTAGTACATCTTGTATAGTAAATTGTAGATGATTACTGATAAGTATAGGGCGATCATTCCGGATTAACATATGGAATGTTTTGTAGGATCGTACCAGTTTCTTTGTCATGACTAAGAGCAATCATGAGTTTGATTGGGGGATGACAATGCTCCCATCCCCGAACCGGGGCAATATTCCATCCTTTTTGGAGTATACCATTAATACCCTTACTATAAGCGTTATGAGAAAGATCATTTCCACCACATGGAATCACATGAAATTTAATATTCTTAGTTTTTTATGAAATTAAAAGCTGATAAAACTTCGTCCTTCAAATTTTAATAAGCGCTAGTACATCTTGTATAGTAAATTGTAGATGATTACTTATAAGTATAGGGGGATCATTCCGGATGAACATATGGAATGTTTTGTGGGATCGTACCAGTTTCTTTGTCATGACTAAGAGTAATCATGAGTTTGATTGGGGGATGACAATGCTCCCATCCCCGAACCGGGGCCATATTCCATCCTTTTTGGAGTATCCCATTAATACCCTTACTACAAGCATTAGGAGAAAGATCATTTCGACCACATGGAATCACATGAAATTTAATATTCTTGGTTTTTTATGAAATTAAAAGCTGATAAAATTCCTTCCTTCAAATTTTAATAAGCGCTAGTACATCTTGTATAGTAAATTCTAGATGATTACTGATAAGTATAGGGGGATCATTCCGGATGAACATATGGAATGTTTTGTGGGATCGTACCCGTTTCTTTGTCATAACTAAGAGTAATCATTAGTTTGATTGGGGGATGACAATGCTCCCATCCCCGAACCGGGGCAATATTCCATCCTTTTTGTAGTATCCAATTAATACCCTTACTATAAGCGTTATGAGAAAGTTCATTTCCACCACATGGAATCACATGAAATTTAATATTCTTGGTTTTTTATGAAATTTAATGCTGATAAAATTCCGTTCTTCAAATTTTAATAAGCGCTAGTACATCTTGTATAGTAAATTGTGGATGATTACTTATGAGTATAGGGGGATTATTCCGGATGAACATATGAAATGTTTTGTGGGATCGTACCAGATTCTTTGTCATGACTAAGAGTAATCATGAGTTTGATTGGGGGATGCCAATGCTCCCATCCCCGAACCGGGGCTATATTCCATCCTTTTTGGAGTATCCCATTAATACCCTTACTATAAGCCTTATGAGAAAGATCATTTCCACCACGTGGAATCACATGAAATATAATATTATTGGTTTTTTATGAAACTAAAAAGTGATAAAATTTCGTCCTTCAAATTTTAATAAGTGCTAGTACATCTTGTATAGTAAATTGTAGATGATTACTTATAAGTATACGGGGATCATTCCGAATGAACATATGGAATATTTTGTGGGATCGTACCAGTTTCTTTGTCATGACTAATAGTGATAATGAGTTTGATTGGGGGATGACAGTGCTCCAATCCCCGAACCGGGGCAATATTCCATCCTTTTTGGAGTATACCATTAATACCCTTACTATAAGCGTTATGAGAAAGATCATTTCCACCACATGGAATCACTTGAAATTTAATATTCTTGGTTTTTTATGAAATTAAAAGCTAATAAAACTCCATCCTTCAAATTTTAATAAGCGCTAGTACATCTTGTATAGTAAATTGTAGATGATTACTGATAAGTATAGGGCGATCATTCCGGATTAACATATGGAATGTTTTGTAGGATCGTACCAGTTTCTTTGTCATGACTAAGAGTAATCATGAGTTTGATTGGGGGATGACAATGCTCCCATCCCTGAACCGGGGCAATATTCCATCCTTTTTGGAGTATCCAATTAATACCCTTACTATAAGCGTTATGAGAAAAATCATTTCCACCACATGGAATCAAATGAAATTTAATATTCTTAGTTTTTTATGAAATTAAAAGCTGATAAAACTCCGTCCTTCAAATTTTAATAAGCGCTAGTACATCTTGTATAGTAAATTGTAGATGATTACTGATAAGTATAGGGCGATCATTCCGGATTAACATATGGAATGTTTTGTAGGATCGTACCAGTTTCTTTGTCATGACTAAGAGCAATCATGAGTTTGATTGGGGGATGACAATGCTCCCATCCCCGAACCGGGGCAATATTCCATCCTTTTTGGAGTATACCATTAATACCCTTACTATAAGCGTTATGAGAAAGATCATTTCCACCACATGGAATCACATGAAATTTAATATTCTTAGTTTTTTATGAAATTAAAAGCTGATAAAACTCCGTCCTTCAAATTTTAATAAGCGCTAGTACATCTTGTATAGTAAATTGTAGATGATTACTTATAAGTATAGGGGGATCATTCCGGATGAACATATGGAATGTTTTGTGGGATCGTACCAGTTTCTTTGTCATGACTAAGAGTAATCATGAGTTTGATTGGGGGATGACAATGCTCCCATCCCCGAACCGGGGCCATATTCCATCCTTTTTGGAGTATCCCATTAATACCCTTACTACAAGCATTAGGAGAAAGATCATTTCGACCACATGGAATCACATGAAATTTAATATTCTTGGTTTTTTATGAAATTAAAAGCTGATAAAATTCCTTCCTTCAAATTTTAATAAGCGCTAGTACATCTTGTATAGTAAATTCTAGATGATTACTGATAAGTATAGGGGGATCATTCCGGATGAACATATGGAATGTTTTGTGGGATCGTACCCGTTTCTTTGTCATAACTAAGAGTAATCATTAGTTTGATTGGGGGATGACAATGCTCCCATCCCCGAACCGGGGCAATATTCCATCCTTTTTGTAGTATCCAATTAATACCCTTACTATAAGCGTTATGAGAAAGTTCATTTCCACCACATGGAATCACATGAAATTTAATATTCTTGGTTTTTTATGAAATTTAATGCTGATAAAATTCCGTTCTTCAAATTTTAATAAGCGCTAGTACATCTTGTATAGTAAATTGTGGATGATTACTTATGAGTATAGGGGGATTATTCCGGATGAACATATGAAATGTTTTGTGGGATCGTACCAGATTCTTTGTCATGACTAAGAGTAATCATGAGTTTGATTGGGGGATGCCAATGCTCCCATCCCCGAACCGGGGCTATATTCCATCCTTTTTGGAGTATCCCATTAATACCCTTACTATAAGCCTTATGAGAAAGATCATTTCCACCACGTGGAATCACATGAAATATAATATTATTGGTTTTTTATGAAACTAAAAAGTGATAAAATTTCGTCCTTCAAATTTTAATAAGTGCTAGTACATCTTGTATAGTAAATTGTAGATGATTACTTATAAGTATACGGGGATCATTCCGAATGAACATATGGAATATTTTGTGGGATCGTACCAGTTTCTTTGTCATGACTAATAGTGATAATGAGTTTGATTGGGGGATGACAGTGCTCCAATCCCCGAACCGGGGATATATTCCATCCTTTTTGGAGTATACCATTAATACCCTTACTATAAGCGTTATGAGAAAGATCATTTCCACCACATGGAATCACTTGAAATTTAATATTCTTGGTTTTTTATGAAATTAAAAGCTAATAAAACTCCATCCTTCAAATTTTAATAAGCGCTAGTACATCTTGTATAGTAAATTGTAGATGATTACTGATAAGTATAGGGCGATCATTCCGGATTAACATATGGAATGTTTTGTAGGATCGTACCAGTTTCTTTGTCATGACTAAGAGTAATCATGAGTTTGATTGGGGGATGACAATGCTCCCATCCCTGAACCGGGGCAATATTCCATCCTTTTTGGAGTATCCAATTAATACCCTTACTATAAGCGTTATGAGAAAAATCATTTCCACCACATGGAATCAAATGAAATTTAATATTCTTAGTTTTTTATGAAATTAAAAGCTGATAAAACTCCGTCCTTCAAATTTTAATAAGCGCTAGTACATCTTGTATAGTAAATTGTAGATGATTACTGATAAGTATAGGGCGATCATTCCGGATTAACATATGGAATGTTTTGTAGGATCGTACCAGTTTCTTTGTCATGACTAAGAGCAATCATGAGTTTG
This sequence comes from Rubia yunnanensis, assembly GCA_037428765.1. Lineage (NCBI taxonomy): Eukaryota > Viridiplantae > Streptophyta > Magnoliopsida > Gentianales > Rubiaceae > Rubia > Rubia yunnanensis. The sequence goes on along the minus strand of CM075062.1, from coordinate 80,039,527 downwards.
ATTGGGGGATGACAATGCTCCCATCCCCGAACCGGGGCAATATTCCATCCTTTTTGGAGTATACCATTAATACCCTTACTATAAGCGTTATGAGAAAGATCATTTCCACCACATGGAATCACATGAAATTTAATATTCTTAGTTTTTTATGAAATTAAAAGCTGATAAAACTCCGTCCTTCAAATTTTAATAAGCGCTAGTACATCTTGTATAGTAAATTGTAGATGATTACTTATAAGTATAGGGGGATCATTCCGGATGAACATATGGAATGTTTTGTGGGATCGTACCAGTTTCTTTGTCATGACTAAGAGTAATCATGAGTTTGATTGGGGGATGACAATGCTCCCATCCCCGAACCGGGGCTATATTCCATCCTTTTTGGAGTATCCCATTAATACCCTTACTACAAGCATTAGGAGAAAAATCATTTCCACCACATGGAATCACATGAAATTTAATATTCTTGGTTTTTTATGAAATTAAAAGCTGATAAAATTCCTTCCTTCAAATTTTAATAAGAGCTAGTACATCTTGTATAGTAAATTCTGGATGATTACTGATAAGTATAGGGGGATCATTCCGGATGAACATATGGAATGTTTTGTGGGATCGTACCCGTTTCTTTGTCATAACTAAGAGTAATCATGAGTTTGATTGGGGGATGACAATGCTCCGATCCCCGAACCGGGGCTATATTCCATCCTTTTTTGAGTATCCCATTAATACCCTTTCTATAAGCGTTATGAGAAATATCATTTCCACCACATGGAAACACATGAAATTTAATATTCTTGGTTTTTTATGAAATTAAAAGCTGATAAAGTTCCTTCCTTCAAATTTTAATAAGCGCTAGTACATCTTGTATAGTAAATTGTAGATGATTACATATAAGTATAGGGGGATCATTCCGGATGAACATATGGAATGTTTTGTGGGATCGTACCAGTTTCTTTGTCATTACTAAGATTCATCATGACTTTGATTGGTGGATGACAATGCTCCCATCCCCGAACCGGGGATATATTCCATCCTTTTTGGAGTATCCCATTAATACCCTTACTACAAGCATAAGGAGAAGGATCATTTCCACCACATGGAATCACATGGAATTTAATATTCTTGGTTTTTTATGAAATTAAAAGCTGATAAAATTCCTTCCTTCAAATTTTAATATGCGCTAGTACATCTTGTATAGTAAATTCTACTTGATTACTGATAAGTATATGGGGATCATTCCGGATGAACATATGGAATGTTTTGTGGGATCGTACCCGTTTCTTTGTCATAACTAAGAGTAATCATTAGTTTGATTGGGGGATGACAATGCTCCCATCCCCGAACCGGGGCAATATTCCATCCTTTTTGTAGTATCCAATTAATACCCTTACTATAAGCGTTATGAGAAAGTTCATTTCCACCACATGGAATCACATGAAATTTAATATTCTTGGTATTTTATGAAATTTAAAGCTGATAAAATTCCGTTCTTCAAATTTTAATAAGCGCTAGTACATCTTGTATAGTAAATTGTGGATGATTACTTATGAGTATAGGGGGATTATTCCGGATGAACATATGGAATGTTTTGTGGGATCGTACCAGTTTCTTTGTCATTACTAAGATTAATCATGAGTTTGATTGGGGGATAGGAATGCTCCCATCCCCGAACCGGGGCAATATTCCATCCTTTTTGGAGTATCCCATTAATACCCTTACTATAAAGGTTATGAGAAAGATCATTTCCACCATATGGAATCCCATGAAATTTAATATTCTTGGTTTTTTATGAAATTAAAAGCTGATAAAATGCCTTCCTTCAAATTTTAATAAGCGATAGTACATCTTGTATAGTAAATTGTAGATGATTACTTATAAGTATACGGGGATCATTCCGAATGAACATATGGAATGTTTTGTGGAATCGTACCAGTTTCTTTGACATGACTAAGAGTAATCATGAGTTTGATTGGGGGATGACAATGCTTCCATCCCCGAACCGGGGCTATATTCCATCCTTTTTGGAGTATGCCATTAATACCCTTTCTATAAGCGTTATGAAAAATATCATATCCACCACATGGAATCACATGAAATTTAACATTCTTGGTTTTTTATGAAATTAAAAGCTGATAAAATTCCATCCTTCAAAGTTTAATAAGCGCTAGTACATCTTGTATAGTAAATTGTAGATGATCATTTATAAGTATAGGGGGATCATTCCGGATGAACATATGGAATGTTTTGTGGGATCGTACCTATTTCTTTGTCATTACTAAGAGTAATCCTGAGTTTGATTGGGGGATGACAATGCTCCCATCCCCGAACCGGGGCAATATTCCATCCTTTTTGGAGTATCCCATTAATACCCTTACTATAAGCGTTATGAGAAAGTTCATTTCCACCACACGGAATCCCATGAAATTTAATATTCTTCATTTTTTGTGAAATTAAAAGCTGATAAAATTCCGTCCTTCAAATTTTAGTAAGCGCTAGTACATCTTGTATAGTAAATTGTAGATGATTACTTATAAGTATAGGGGGATCATTCCGGATGAATATATGGAATGTTTTGTGGGATCGTACCAGTTTCTTTGTCATGACTAAGTGTAATATTGAGTTTGATTGGGGGATGACAATGCTCTCATCCCCGAACCGGGGCAATATTCCATCCTTTTTGGAGTATACCATTAATACCCTCACTATAAGCGTTATGAGAAAGATCATTTCCACCACATGGAATCACATGAAATTTAATATTCTTGGTTTTTTATGAAATTAAAAGCTGATAAAACTCCGTCCTTCAAATTTTAATAAGCGCTAGTACATCTTGTATAGTAAATTGTAGATGATTACTTATAAGTATAGATGGATCATTCCGGATGAACATATGGAATGTTTTGTGGGATCGTACCAGTTTCTTTGTCATGACTAAGAGTGATCATTAGTTTGATTGGGGGATGACAATGCTCCCATCCCCGAACCGGGGCAATATTCCATCCTTTTTGTAGTATCCAATTAATACCCTTACTATAAGCATTATGAGATAGATCATTTCCACCACATGGAATCACATGAAACTTAATATTCTTGGTTTTTTATGAAATTAAAAGCTGATAAAACTCCGTCCTTCAAATTTTAATAAGCGCTAGTACATCTTGTATAGTAAATTGTAGATGATTACTTATAAGTATAGATGGATCATTCCGGATGAACATATGAAATGTTTTGTGGGATCGTACCAGTTTCTTTGTCATGACTAAGAGTAATCATTAGTTTTATTGGGGGATGACAATGCTCCCATCCCCGAACCGGGGCAATATTCCATCCTTTTTGTAGTATCCAATTAATACCCCTACTATAAGCATTATGAGAAAGATCATTTCCACCACATGGAATCACATGAAATTTAATATTCTTGGTTTTTTAAGAAATTTAAAGCTGATAAAATTCCGTTCTTCAAATTTTATTAAGCGCTAGTACATCTTGTATAGTAAATTGTGGATGATTACTTATGAGTATAGGGGGATCATTCCGGATGAACATATGGAATGTTTTGTGGGATCGTACCAGTTTCTTTGTCATTACTAAGATTAATCATGAGTTTGATTGGGGGATAGGAATGCTCCCATCCCTGAACCGGGGCAATATTCCATCCTTTTTGGAGTATCCCATTAATACCCTTACTATAAAGGTTATGAGAAAGATCATTTCCACCATATGGAATCCCATGAAATTTAATATTCTTGGTTTTTTATGAAATTAAAAGCTGATAAAATGCCTTCCTTCAAATTTTAATAAGCGATAGTACATCTTGTATAGTAAATTGTAGATGATTACTTATAAGTATAAGGACATCATTCCAGATGAACATATGGAATGTTTTGTGGAATCGTACCAGTTTCTTTGACATGACTAAGAGTAATCATGAGTTTGATTGGGGGATGACAATGCTCCCATCCCCGAACCGGGGCTATATTCCATCCTTTTTGGAGTATGCCATTAGTACCCTTTCTATAAGCGTTATGAAAAATATCATATCCACCACATGGAATCACATGAAATTTAACATTCTTGGTTTTTTATGAAATTAAAAGCTAATAAAATTCCATCCTTCAAAGTTTAATAAGCGCTAGTACATCTTGTATAGTAAATTGTAGATGATCACTTATAAGTATAGGGGGATCATTCCGGATGAACATATGGAATGTTTTGTGGGATCGTACCTATTTCTTTGTCATTACTAAGAGTAATCCTGAGTTTGATTGGGGGATGACAATGCTCCCATCCCCGAACCGGGGCAATATTCCATCCTTTTTGGAGTATCCCATTAATACCCTTACTATAAGCGTTATGAGAAAGTTCATTTCCACCACACGGAATCCCATTAAATTTAATATTCTTCATTTTTTATGAAATTAAAAGCTGATAAAATTCCGTCCTTCAAATTTTAGTAAGCGCTAGTACATCTTGTATAGTAAATTGTAGATGATTACTTATAAGTATAGGGGGATCATTCCGGATGAATATGTGGAATGTTTTGTGGGATCGTACCAGTTTCTTTGTCATGACTAAGTGTAATATTGAGTTTGATTGGGGGATGAAAATGCTCTCATCCCCGAACCGGGGCAATATTCCATCCTTTTTGGAGTATACCATTAATACCCTCACTATAAGCGTTATGAGAAAGATCATTTCCACCACATGGAATCACATGAAATTTAATATTCTTGGTTTTTTATGAAACTAAAAGCTGATAAAATTCCATCCTTCAAATTTTAATAAGTGCTAGCACATCTTGTATAGTAAATTGTAGATGATTACTTATAAGTATACGGGGATCATTCCGAGTGAACATATGGAATATTTTGTGGGATCGTACCAGTTTCTTTGTCATGACTAATAGTGATAATGAGTTTGATTGGGGGATGACAGGGCTCCAATCCCCGAATCGGGGCAATATTCCATCCTTTTTGGTGGAAATGAGAAAGATCATTTCCACCACATGGAATCACATGAAATTTAATATTCTTGGTTTTTTATGAAATTAAAAGCTAATAAAACTCCGTCCTTCAAATTTTAATAAGCGCTAGTACATCTTGTATAGTAAATTGTAGATGATTACTGATAAGTATAGGGCGATCATTCCGGATTAGCATATGGAATGTTTTGTAGGATCGTACCAGTTTCTTTGTCATGACTAAGAGTAATCATGAGTTTGATTGGGGGATGACAATGCTCCCATCCCCGAACCGGGGCAATATTCCATCCTTTTTGGAGTATACCATTAATACCCTTACTATAAGCGTTATGAGAAAGATCATTTCCACCACATGGAATCACATGAAATTTAATATTCTTGGTTTTTTATGAAATTAAAAGCTGATAAAACTCCGTCCTTCAAATTTTAATAAGCGCTAGTACATCTTGTATAGTAAATTGTAGATGATTACTTATAAGTATAGGGGGATCATTCCGGATGAACATATGGAATGTTTTGTGGGATCGTACCAGTTTCTTTGTCATTACTAAGATTAATCATGAGTTTGATTGGGGGATAAGAATGCTCCCATCCCCGAACCGGGGCTATATTCCATCCTTTTTGGAGTATCCCATTAATACCCTTACTATAAGCCTTATGAGAAATATCATTTCCACCACATGGAATCACATGAAATTTAATATTCTTGGTTTTTTATGAAATTTAAAGCTGAAAAAATTCCATCCTTCAAATTTTAGTAAGCGCTAGTACATCTTGTATAGTAAAATTTGGATGATTACTTATAAGTATAGGGGGATCATTCCGGATGAACATATGAATGCTTTGTGGGATCGTACCAATTTCTTTGTCAGGACTAAGAGTAATCATGAGTTTGATTGGGGGATGACAATGCTCCCATCCCCGAACCGGGGCAATATTCCATCGTTTTTGGAGTATCCCATTAATACCCTTACTATAAGCGTTATGAGAAATATCATTTCCACCACATGGAAGCACATGAAATTTAATATTCTTGGTTTTTTATGAAATTAAAAGCTGATAAAGTTCCTTCCTTCAAATTTTAATAAGCGCTAGTACATCTTGTATAGTAAATTGTAGATGATTACATATAAGTATAGGGGGATCATTTTGGATGAACATATGGAATTTTTTGTGGGATCGTACCAGTTTCTTTGTCATTACTAAGATTAATCATGAGTTTGATTGGGGGATAAGAATCCTCCCATCCCCGAACCGGGGCAATATTCCATCCTTTTTGGAGTATCCCTTTAATACCCTTACTATAAAGGTTATGAGAAAGATCATTTCCACCACATGGAATCACATGAAATTTAATATTCTTGGTTTTTTATGAAATTAAAAGCTGATAAAATTCCTTCCTTCAAATTTTAATAAGCACTAGTACATCTTGTATAGTAAATTCTAGATGATTACTGATAAGTATAGGTGGATCATTCCGGATGAACATATGGAATGTTTTGTGGGATCGTACCCGTTTCTTTGTCATAACTAAGAGTAATCATGAGTTTGATTGGGGGATGACAATGCTCCCATCCCCGAACCGGGGCTATATTCCATCCTTTTTGGAGTATCCCATTAATACCCTTTCTATAAGCATTATGAGAAATATCATTTCCACCAAATGGAATCACATGAAATTTAATATTCTTGGTTTTTTATGAAATTTAAAGCTGATAAAATTCCATCCTTCAAATTTTAATAAGCGCTAGTACATCTTGTATAGTAAAATTTGGATGATTACTTATAAGTATTGGGGGATCATTCCGGATGAACATATGAATGTTTTGTGGGATCGTACCAGTTTCTTTGTCAGGACTAAGAGTAATCATGAGTTTGATTGGGGGATGACAATGCTCCCATCCCCGAACCGGGGCAATATTCCATCGTTTTTGGAGTATCCCATTAATACCCTTACTATAAGCGTTATGAGAAATATCATTTCCACCACATGGAAGCACATGAAATTTAATATTCTTGGTTTTTTATGAAATTAAAAGCTGATAAAGTTCCTTCCTTCAAATTTTAATAAGCGCTAGTACATCTTGTATAGTAAATTGTAGATGATTACATATAAGTATAGGGGGATCATTTTGGATGAACATATGGAATTTTTTGTGGGATCGTACCAGTTTCTTTGTCATTACTAAGATTAATCATGAGTTTGATTGGGGGATAAGAATCCTCCCATCCCCGAACCGGGGCAATATTCCATCCTTTTTGGAGTATCCCTTTAATACCCTTACTATAAAGGTTATGAGAAAGATCATTTCCACCACATGGAATCACATGAAATTTAATATTCTTGGTTTTTTATGAAATTAAAAGCTGATAAAATTCCTTCCTTCAAATTTTAATAAGCACTAGTACATCTTGTATAGTAAATTCTAGATGATTACTGATAAGTATAGGTGGATCATTCCGGATGAACATATGGAATGTTTTGTGGGATCGTACCCGTTTCTTTGTCATAACTAAGAGTAATCATGAGTTTGATTGGGGGATGACAATGCTCCCATCCCCGAACCGGGGCTATATTCCATCCTTTTTGGAGTATCCCATTAATACCCTTTCTATAAGCATTATGAGAAATATCATTTCCACCAAATGGAATCACATGAAATTTAATATTCTTGGTTTTTTATGAAATTTAAAGCTGATAAAATTCCATCCTTCAAATTTTAATAAGCGCTAGTACATCTTGTATAGTAAAATTTGGATGATTACTTATAAGTATTGGGGGATCATTCCGGATGAACATATGAATGTTTTGTGGGATCGTACCAGTTTCTTTGTCAGGACTAAGAGTAATCATGAGTTTGATTGGGGGATGACAATGCTCCCATCCCCGAACCGGGGCAATATTCCATCGTTTTTGGAGTATCCCATTAATACCCTTACTATAAGCGTTATGAGAAATATCATTTCCACCACATGGAAGCACATGAAATTTAATATTCTTGGTTTTTTATGAAATTAAAAGCTGATAAAGTTCCTTCCTTCAAATTTTAATAAGCGCTAGTACATCTTGTATAGTAAATTGTAGATGATTACATATAAGTATAGGGGGATCATTCTGGATGAACATATGGAATTTTTTGTGGGATCGTACCAGTTTCTTTGTCATTACTAAGATTAATCATGAGTTTGATTGGGGGATAAGAATGCTCCCATCCCCGAACCGGGGCAATATTCCATCCTTTCTGGAGTATACCATTAATACCCTTACTATAAGCGTTATGAGAAAGATCATTTCCACCACATGGAATCACATGAAATTTAATATTCTTGGTTTTTTATGAAATTAAAAGCTGATAAAAAGCCTTCCTTCAAATTTTAATAAGCGATAGTACATCTTGTATAGTAAATTGTAGATGATTACTTATAAGTATAAGGAGATCATTCCGGATGAACATATGGAATGTTTTGTGGGATCGTACCAGTTTCTTTGACATGACTAAGAGTAATCATGAGTTTGATTGGGGGATGACAATGCTCCCATCCCCGAACCGGGGCTATATTCCATCCTTTTTGGAGTATCCCATTAATACCCTTTCTATAAGCGTTATGAGAAATATAATTTCCACCACATGGAAGCACATGAAATTTAATATTCTTGGTTTTTTATGAAATTAAAAGCTGATAAAGTTCCTTCCTTCAAATTTTAATAAGCGCTAGTACATCTTGTATAGTAAATTGTAGATGATTACATATAAGTATAGGGGGATCATTCTGGATGAACATATGGAATTTTTTGTGGGATCGTACCAGTTTCTTTGTCATTATTAAGATTAATCATGAGTTTGATTGGGGGATAAGAATGCTCCCATCCCCGAACCGGGGCAATATTCCATCCTTTCTGGAGTATACCATTAATACCCTTACTATAAGCGTTATGAGAAAGATCATTTCCACCACATGGAATCACATGAAATTTAATATTCTTGGTTTTTTATGAAATTAAAAGCTGATAAAAAGCCTTCCTTCAAATTTTAATAAGCGATAGTACATCTTGTATAGTAAATTGTAGATGATTACTTATAAGTATAAGGAGATCATTCCGGATGAACATATGGAATGTTTTGTGGGATCGTACCAGTTTCTTTGACATGACTAAGAGTAATCATGAGTTTGATTGGGGGATGACAATGCTCCCATCCCCGAACCGGGGCTATATTCCATCCTTTTTGGAGTATCCCATTAATACCCTTTCTATAAGCGTTATGAGAAATATCATATCCACCACATGGAATCACATGAAATTTAACATTCTTGGTTTTTTATGAAATTAAAAGCTAATAAAATTCCATCCTTCAAAGTTTAATAAGCGCTAGTACATCTTGTATAGTAAATTGTAGATGATCACTTATAAGTATAGGGGGATCATTCCGGATGAACATATGAATGCTTTGTGGGATCGTACTAGTTTCTTTGTCAGGACTAAGAGTAATCATGAGTTTGATTGGGGGATGACAATGCTCCCATCCCCGAACCGGGGCAATATTCCATCGTTTTTGGAGTATCCCATTAATACCCTTACTATAAGCGTTATGAGAAAGATCATTTCCACCACATGGAATCACATGAAATTTAATATTCTTGGTTTTTTATGAAATTAAAAGCTGATAAAACTCGGTCCTTCAAATTTTAATAAGCGCTAGTACATCTTGTATAGTAAATTGTAGATGATTACTTATAAGTATAGGGGGATCATTCCGGATGAACATATGGAATGTTTTGTGGGATCGTACCAGTTTCTTTGTCATGACTAAGAATAATCATGAGTTTTATTGGGGGATGACAATGCTCCCATCCCCGAACCGGGGCTATAATCCATCCTTTTTGGAGTATCCCATTAATACCCTTACTACAAGCATTACGAGAAAGATCATTTCCACCACATGGAATCACATGAAATTTAATATTCTTGGTTTTTTATGAAATTAAAAGCTGATAAAATTCCTTCCTTCAAATTTTAATAAGCACTAGTACATCTTGTATAGTAAATTCTAGATGATTACTGATAAGTATAGGGGGATCATTCCGGATGAACATATGGAATGTTTTGTGGGATCGTACCCGTTTCTTTGTCATAACTAAGAGTAAATATGAGTTTGATTGGGGGATGACAATGCTCCCATCCCCGAACCGGGGCTGTATTCCATCCTTTTTGGAGTATCCCATTAATACCCTTTCTATAAGCATTATGAGAAATATCATTTCCACCACATGGAATCACATGAAATTTAATATTCTTGGTTTTTTATGAAATTTAAAGCTGATAAAATTCCATCCTTCAAATTTTAGTAAGCGCTAGTACATCTTGTATAGTAAAATTTGGATGATTACTTATAAGTATAGGGGGATCATTCCGGATGAACATATGAATGCTTTGTGGGATCGTACCAGTTTCTTTGTCAGGACTAAGAATAATCATGAGTTTGATTAGGGGATGACAAAGCTCCCATCCCCGAACCGGGGCAATATTCCATCGTTTTTGGAGTATCCCATTAATACCCTTACTATAAGCGTTATGAGAAATATCATTTCCACCACATGGAAGCACATGAAATTTAATATTCTTGGTTTTTTATGAAATTAAAAGCTGATAAAGTTCCTTCCTTCAAATTTTAATAAGCGCTAGTACATCTTGTATAGTAAATTGTAGATGATTACATATAAGTATAGGGGGATCATTCTGGATGAACATATGGAATTTTTTGTGGGATCGTACCAGTTTCTTTGTCATTACTAAGATTAATCATGAGTTTGATTGGGGGATAAGAATGCTCCCATCCCCGAACCGGGGCAATATTCCATCCTTTCTGGAGTATACCATTAATACCCTTACTATAAGGGTTATGAGAAAGATCATTTCCACCACATGGAATCACATGAAATTTAATATTCTTGGTTTTTTATGAAATTAAAAGATGATAAAAAGCCTTCCTTCAAATTTTAATAAGCGATAGTACATCTTGTATAGTAAATTGTAGATGATTACTTATAAGTATAAGGAGATCATTCCGGATGAACATATGGAATGTTTTGTGGGATCGTACCAGTTTCTTTGACATGACTAAGAGTAATCATGAGTTTGATTGGGGGATGACAATGCTCCCATCCCTGAACCGGGGCTATATTCCATCCTTTTTGGAGTATCCCATTAATACCCTTTCTATAAGCGTTACGAGAAATATCATATCCACCACATGGAATCACATGAAATTTAACATTCTTGGTTTTTTATGAAATTAAAAGCTAATAAAATTCCATCCTTCAAAGTTTAATAAGCGCTAGTACATCTTGTATAGTAAATTGTAGATGATCACTTATAAGTATAGGGGGATCATTCCGGATGAACATATGAATGCTTTGTGGGATCGTACCAGTTTCTTTGTCAGGACTAAGAGTAATCATGAGTTTGATTGGGGGATGACAATGCTCCCATCCCCGAACCGGGGCAATATTCCATTGTTTTTGGAGTATCCCATTAATACCCTTACTATAAGCGTTATGAGAAAGATCATTTCCACCACATGGAATCACATGAAATTTAATATTCTTGGTTTTTTATGAAATTAAAAGCTGATAAAACTCCGTCCTTCAAATTTTAATAAGCGCTAGTACATCTTGTATAGTAAATTGTAGATGATTACTTATAAGTATAGGGGGATCATTCCGGATGAACATATGGAATGTTTTGTGGGATCGTACCAGTTTCTTTGTCATGACTAAGAATAATCATGAGTTTTATTGGGGGATGACAATGCTCCCATCCCCGAACCGGGGCTATATTCCATCCTTTTTGGAGTATCCCATTAATACCCTTACTACAAGCATTACGAGAAAGATCATTTCCACCACATGGAATCACATGAAATTTAACATTCTTGGTTTTTTATGAAATTAAAAGCTAATAAAATTCCATCCTTCAAAGTTTAATAAGCGCTAGTACATCTTGTATAGTAAATTGTAGATGATCACTTATAAGTATAGGGGGATCATTCCGGATGAACATATGAATGCTTTGTGGGATCGTACCAGTTTCTTTGTCAGGACTAAGAGTAATCATGAGTTTGATTGGGGGATGACAATGCTCCCATCCCCGAACCGGGGCAATATTCCATCGTTTTTGGAGTATCCCATTAATACCCTTACTATAAGCGTTATGAGAAAGATCATTTCCACCACATGGAATCACATGAAATTTAATATTCTTAGTTTTTTATGAAATTAAAAGCTGATAAAACTCCGTCCTTCAAATTTTAATAAGCGCTAGTATATCTTGTATAGTAAATTGTAGATGATTACTTATAAGTATAGGGGGATCATTCCGGATGAACATATGGAATGTTTTGTGGGATCGTACCAGTTTCTTTGTCATGACTAAGAGTAATCATGAGTTTGATTGGGGGATGACAATGCTCCCATCCCCGAACCGGGGCCATATTCCATCCTTTTTGGAGTATCCCATTAATACCCTTACTACAAGCATTAGGAGAAAGATCATTTCGACCACATGGAATCACATGAAATTTAATATTCTTGGTTTTTTATGAAATTAAAAGCTGATAAAATTCCTTCCTTCAAATTTTAATAAGCGCTAGTACATCTTGTATAGTAAATTCTAGATGATTACTGATAAGTATAGGGGGATCATTCCGGATGAACATATGGAATGTTTTGTGGGATCGTACCCGTTTCTTTGTCATAACTAAGAGTAATCATTAGTTTGATTGGGGGGTGACAATGCTCCCATCCCCGAACCGGGGCAATATTCCATCCTTTTTGTAGTATCCAATTAATACCCTTACTATAAGCGTTATGAGAAAGTTCATTTCCACCACATGGAATCACATGAAATTTAATATTCTTGGTTTTTTATGAAATTTAATGCTGATAAAATTCCGTTCTTCAAATTTTAATAAGCGCTAGTACATCTTGTATAGTAAATTGTGGATGATTACTTATGAGTATAGGGGGATTATTCCGGATGAACATATGGAATGTTTTGTGGGATCGTACCAGATTCTTTGTCATGACTAAGAGTAATCATGAGTTTGATTGGGGGATGCCAATGCTCCCATCCCCGAACCGGGGCTATATTCCATCCTTTTTGGAGTATCCCATTAATACCCTTACTATAAGCCTTATGAGAAAGATCATTTCCACCACGTGGAATCACATGAAATATAATATTATTGGTTTTTTATGAAACTAAAAAGTGATAAAATTTCGTCCTTCAAATTTTAATAAGTGCTAGTACATCTTGTATAGTAAATTGTAGATGATTACTTATAAGTATACGGGGATCATTCCGAATGAACATATGGAATATTTTGTGGGATCGTACCAGTTTCTTTGTCATGACTAATAGTGATAATGAGTTTGATTGGGGGATGACAGTGCTCCAATCCCCGAACCGGGGCAATATTCCATCCTTTTTGGAGTATACCATTAATACCCTTACTATAAGCGTTATGAGAAAGATCATTTCCACCACATGGAATCACTTGAAATTTAATATTCTTGGTTTTTTATGAAATTAAAAGCTAATAAAACTCCATCCTTCAAATTTTAATAAGCGCTAGTACATCTTGTATAGTAAATTGTAGATGATTACTGATAAGTATAGGGCGATCATTCCGGATTAACATATGGAATGTTTTGTAGGATCGTACCAGTTTCTTTGTCATGACTAAGAGTAATCATGAGTTTGATTGGGGGATGACAATGCTCCCATCCCTGAACCGGGGCAATATTCCATCCTTTTTGGAGTATCCAATTAATACCCTTACTATAAGCGTTATGAGAAAAATCATTTCCACCACATGGAATCAAATGAAATTTAATATTCTTAGTTTTTTATGAAATTAAAAGCTGATAAAACTCCGTCCTTCAAATTTTAATAAGCGCTAGTACATCTTGTATAGTAAATTGTAGATGATTACTGATAAATATAGGGCGATCATTCCGGATTAACATATGGAATGTTTTGTAGGATCGTACCAGTTTCTTTGTCATGACTAAGAGCAATCATGAGTTTGATTGGGGGATGACAATGCTCCCATCCCCGAACCGGGGCAATATTCCATCCTTTTTGGAGTATACCATTAATACCCTTACTATAAGCGTTATGAGAAAGATCATTTCCACCACATAGAATCACATGAAATTTAATATTCTTAGTTTTTTATGAAATTAAAAGCTGATAAAACTCCGTCCTTCAAATTTTAATAAGCGCTAGTACATCTTGTATAGTAAATTGTAGATGATTACTTATAAGTATAGGGGGATCATTCCGGATGAACATATGGAATGTTTTGTGGGATCGTACCAGTTTCTTTGTCATGACTAAGAGTAATCATGAGTTTGATTGGGGGATGACAATGCTCCCATCCCCGTTCGGGGCTATATTCCATTCTTTTTGGAGTATCCCATTAATACCCTTACTACAAGCATTAGGAGAAAAATCATTTCCACCACATGGAATCACATGAAATTTAATATTCTTGGTTTTTTATGAAATTAAAAGCTGATAAAATTCCTTCCTTCAAATTTTAATAAGCGCTAGTACATCTTGTATAGTAAATTCTGGATGATTACTGATAAGTATAGGGGGATCATTCCGGATGAACATATGGAATGTTTTGTGGGATCGTACCCGTTTCTTTGTCATAACTAAGAGTAATCATGAGTTTGATTGGGGGATGACAATGCTCCAATCCCCGAACCGGGGCTATATTCCATCCTTTTTGGAGTATCCCATTAATACCCTTTCTATAAGCGTTATGAGAAATATCATTTCCACCACATGGAAACACATGAAATTTAATATTCTTAGTTTTTTATGAAATTAAAAGCTGATAAAGTTCCTTCCTTCAAATTTTAATAAGCGCTAGTACATCTTGTATAGTAAATTGTAGATGATTACATATAAGTATAGGGGGATCATTCCGGATGAACATATGGAATGTTTTGTGGGATCGTACCAGTTTCTTTGTCATTACTAAGATTCATCATGAGTTTGATTGGTGGATGACAATGCTCCCATCCCCGAACCGGGGATATATTCCATCCTTTTTGGAGTATCCCATTAATACCCTTACTACAAGCATAAGGAGAAAGATCATTTCCACCACATGGAATCACATGGAATTTAATATTCTTGGTTTTTTATGAAATTAAAAGCTGATAAAATTCCTTCCTTCAAATTTTAATATGCGCTAGTACATCTTGTATAGTAAATTCTAGATGATTACTGATAAGTATATGGGGATCATTCCGGATGAACATATGGAATGTTTTGTGGGATCGTACCCGTTTCTTTGTCATAACTAAGAGTAATCATTAGTTTGATTGGGGGATGACAATGCTCCCATCCCCGAACCGGGGCAATATTCCATCCTTTTTGTAGTATCCAATTAATACCCTTACTATAAGCGTTATGAGAAAGTTCATTTCCACCACATGGAATCACATGAAATTTAATATTCTTGGTTTTTTATGAAATTTAAAGCTGATAAAATTCCGTTCTTCAAATTTTAATAAGCGCTAGTACATCTTGTATAGTAAATTGTGGATGATTACTTATGAGTATAGGGGGATTATTCCGGATGAACATATGGAATGTTTTGTGGGATCGTACCAGTTTCTTTGTCATTACTAAGATTAATCATGAGTTTGATTGGGGGATAGGAATGCTCCCATCCCCGAACCGGGGCAATATTCCATCCTTTTTGGAGTATCCCATTAATACCCTTACTATAAAGGTTATGAGAAAGATCATTTCCACCATATGGAATCCTATGAAATTTAATATTCTTGGTTTTTTATGAAATTAAAAGCTGATAAAATGCCTTCCTTCAAATTTTAATAAGCGATAGTACATCTTGTATAGTAAATTGTAGATGATTACTTATAAGTATAAGGACATCATTCTAGATGAACATATGGAATGTTTTGTGGAATCGTACCAGTTTCTTTGACATGACTAAGAGTAATCATGAGTTTGATTGGGGGATGACAATGCTCCCATCCCCGAACCGGGGCTATATTCCATCCTTTTTGGAGTATGCCATTAATACCCTTTCTATAAGCGTTATGAAAAATATCATATCCACCACATGGAATCACATGAAATTTAACATTCTTGGTTTTTTATGAAATTAAAAGCTGATAAAATTACATCCTTCAAAGTTTAATAAGCGCTAGTACATCTTGTATAGTAAATTGTAGATGATCACTTATAAGTATAGGGGGATCATTCCGGATGAACATATGGAATGTTTTGTGGGATCGTACCTATTTCTTTGTCATTACTAAGAGTAATCCTGAGTTTGATTGGGGGATGACAATGCTCCCATCCCCGAACCGGGGCAATATTCCATCCTTTTTGGAGTATCCCATTAATACCCTTACTATAAGCGTTATGAGAAAGTTCATTTCCACCACACGGAATCCCATGAAATTTAATATTCTTCATTTTTTGTGAAATTAAAAGCTGATAAAATTCCGTCCTTCAAATTTTAGTAAGCGCTAGTACATCTTGTATAGTAAATTGTAGATGATTACTTATAAGTATAGGGGGATCATTCCGGATGAATATATGGAATGTTTTGTGGGATCGTACCAGTTTCTTTGTCATGACTAAGTGTAATATTGAGTTTGATTGGGGGATGACAATGCTCTCATCCCCGAACCGGGGCAATATTCCATCCTTTTTGGAGTATACCATTAATACCCTCACTATAAGCGTTATGAGAAAGATCATTTCCACCACATGGAATCACATGAAATTTAATATTCTTGGTTTTTTATGAAATTAAAAGCTGATAAAACTCCGTCCTTCAAATTTTAATAAGCGCTAGTACATCTTGTACAGTAAATTGTAGATGATTACTTATAAGTATAGATGGATCATTCCGGATGAACATATGGAATGTTTTGTGGGATCGTACCAGTTTCTTTGTCATGACTAAGAGTGATCATTAGTTTGATTGGGGGATGACAATGCTCCCATCCCCGAACCGGGGCAATATTCCATCCTTTTTGTAGTATCCAATTAATACCCTTACTATAAGCATTATGAGATAGATCATTTCCACCACATGGAATCACATGAAATTTAATATTCTTGGTTTTTTATGAAATTAAAAGCTGATAAAACTCCGTCCTTCAAATTTTAATAAGCGCTAGTACATCTTGTATAGTAAATTGTAGATGATTACTTATAAGTATAGATGGATCATTCCGGATGAACATATGAAATGTTTTGTGGGATCGTACCAGTTTCTTTGTCATGACTAAGAGTAATCATTAGTTTTATTGGGGGATGACAATGCTCCCATCCCCGAACCGGGGCAATATTCCATCCTTTTTGTAGTATCCAATTAATACCCCTACTTTAAGCATTATGAGAAAGATCATTTCCACCACATGGAATCACATGAAATTTAATATTCTTGGTTTTTTAAGAAATTTATAGCTGATAAAATTCCGTTCTTCAAATTTTATTAAGCGCTAGTACATCTTGTATAGTAAATTGTGGATGATTACTTATGAGTATAGGGGGATTATTCCGGATGAACATATGGAATGTTTTGTGGGATCGTACCAGTTTCTTTGTCATTACTAAGATTAATCATGAGTTTGATTGGGGGATAGGAATGCTCCCATCCCCGAACCGGGGCAATATTCCATCCTTTTTGGAGTATCCCATTAATACCCTTACTATAAAGGTTATGAGAAAGATCATTTCCACCATATGGAATCCCATGAAATTTAATATTCTTGGTTTTTTATGAAATTAAAAGCTGATAAAACTCCGTCCTTCAAATTTTAATAAGCGCTAGTACATCTTGTATAGTAAATTGTAGATGATTACTTATAAGTATAGATGGATCATTCCGGATGAACATATGAAATGTTTTGTGGGATCGTACCAGTTTCTTTGTCATGACTAAGAGTAATCATTAGTTTTATTGGGGGATGACAATGCTCCCATCCCCGAACCGGGGCAATATTCCATCCTTTTTGTAGTATCCAATTAATACCCCTACTATAAGCATTATGAGAAAGATCATTTCCACCACATGGAATCACATGAAATTTAATATTCTTGGTTTTTTAAGAAATTTAAAGCTGATAAAATTCCGTTCTTCAAATTTTATTAAGCGCTAGTACATCTTGTATAGTAAATTGTGGATGATTACTTACGAGTATAGGGGGATTATTCCGGATGAACATATGGAATGTTTTGTGGGATCGTACCAGTTTCTTTGTCATGACTAAGAGTAAACATGAGTTTGATTGGGGGATGACAATGCTCCCATCCCCGAACCGGGGCTATATTCCATCCTTTTTGGAGTATCCCATTAATACCCTTACTATAAGCCTTATGAGAAAGATCATTTCCACCACGTGGAATCACATGAAATATAATATTATTGGTTGTTTATGAAACTAAAAGCTGATAAAATTCCATCCTTCAAATTTTAATAAGTGCTAGCACATCTTGTATAGTAAATTGTAGATGATTACTTATAAGTATACGGGGATCATTCCGAGTGAACATATGGAATATTTTGTGGGATCGTACCAGTTTCTTTGTCATGACTAATAGTGATAATGAGTTTGATTGGGGGATGACAGTGCTCCAATCCCCGAATCGGGGCAATATTCCATCCTTTTTGGAGTATATCATTAATACCCTTACTATAAGCGTTATGAGAAAGATCATTTCCACCACATGGAATCACATGAAATTTAATATTCTTGGTTTTTTATGAAATTAAAAGCTAATAAAACTCCGTCCTTCAAATTTTAATAAGCGCTAGTACATCTTGTATAGTAAATTGTAGATGATTACTGATAAGTATAGGGCGATCATTCCAGATTAGCATATGGAATGTTTTGTAGGATCGTACCAGTTTCTTTGTCATGACTAAGAGTAATCATGAGTTTGATTGGGGGATGACAATGCTCCCATCCCCGAACCGGGGCAATATTCCATCCTTTTTGGAGTATACCATTAATACCCTTACTATAAGCGTTATGAGAAAGATCATTTCCACCACATGGAATCACATGAAATTTAATATTCTTGGTTTTTTATGAAATTAAAAGCTGATAAAACTCCGTCCTTCAAATTTTAATAAGCGCTAGTACATCTTGTATAGTAAATTGTAGATGATTACTTATAAGTATAGGGGGATCATTCCGGATGAACATATGGAATGTTTTGTGGGATCGTACCAGTTTCTTTGTCATTACTAAGATTAATCATGAGTTTGATTGGGGGATAAGAATGCTCCCATCCCCGAACCGGGGCTATATTCCATCCTTTTTGGAGTATCCCATTAATACCCTTACTATAAGCCTTATGAGAAATATCATTTCCACCACATGGAATCACATGAAATTTAATATTCTTGGTTTTTTATGAAATTTAAAGCTGAAAAAATTCCATCCTTCAAATTTTAGTAAGCGCTAGTACATCTTGTATAGTAAAATTTGGATGATTACTTATAAGTATAGGGGGATCATTCCGGATGAACATATGAATGCTTTGTGGGATCGTACCAATTTCTTTGTCAGGACTAAGAGTAATCATGAGTTTGATTGGGGGATGACAATGCTCCCATCCCCGAACCGGGGCAATATTCCATCGTTTTTGGAGTATCCCATTAATACCCTTACTATAAGCGTTATGAGAAATATCATTTCCACCACATGGAAGCACATGAAATTTAATATTCTTGGTTTTTTATGAAATTAAAAGCTGATAAAGTTCCTTCCTTCAAATTTTAATAAGCGCTAGTACATCTTGTATAGTAAATTGTAGATGATTACATATAAGTATAGGGGGATCATTCTGGATGAACATATGGAATTTTTTGTGGGATCGTACCAGTTTCTTTGTCATTACTAAGATTAATCATGAGTTTGATTGGGGGATAAGAATGCTCCCATCCCCGAACCGGGGCAATATTCCATCCTTTCTGGAGTATACCATTAATACCCTTACTATAAGCGTTATGAGAAAGATCATTTCCACCACATGGAATCACATGAAATTTAATATTCTTGGTTTTTTATGAAATTAAAAGCTGATAAAAAGCCTTCCTTCAAATTTTAATAAGCGATAGTACATCTTGTATAGTAAATTGTAGATGATTACTTATAAGTATAAGGAGATCATTCCGGATGAACATATGGAATGTTTTGTGGGATCGTACCAGTTTCTTTGACATGACTAAGAGTAATCATGAGTTTGATTGGGGGATGACAATGCTCCCATCCCCGAACCGGGGCTATATTCCATCCTTTTTGGAGTATCCCATTAATACCCTTTCTATAAGCGTTATGAGAAATATCATATCCACCACATGGAATCACATGAAATTTAACATTCTTGGTTTTTTATGAAATTAAAAGCTAATAAAATTCCATCCTTCAAAGTTTAATAAGCGCTAGTACATCTTGTATAGTAAATTGTAGATGATCACTTATAAGTATAGGGGGATCATTCCGGATGAACATATGAATGCTTTGTGGGATCGTACCAGTTTCTTTGTCAGGACTAAGAGTAATCATGAGTTTGATTGGGGGATGACAATGCTCCCATCCCCGAACCGGGGCAATATTCCATCGTTTTTGGAGTATCCCATTAATACCCTTACTA
The DNA here is from genome assembly GCA_037428765.1 of Rubia yunnanensis. Classification (NCBI taxonomy): domain Eukaryota; kingdom Viridiplantae; phylum Streptophyta; class Magnoliopsida; order Gentianales; family Rubiaceae; genus Rubia; species Rubia yunnanensis. Next base: position 80,018,819 of record CM075062.1, on the reverse strand, counting down.
TAAGCGTTATGAGAAAGATCATTTCCACCACATGGAATCACATGAAATTTAATATTCTTGGTTTTTTATGAAATTAAAAGCTGATAAAATTCCTTCCTTCAAATTTTAATAAGCACTAGTACATCTTGTATAGTAAATTCTAGATGATTACTGATAAGTATAGGGGGATCATTCCGGATGAACATATGGAATGTTTTGTGGGATCGTACCCGTTTCTTTGTCATAACTAAGAGTAATCATGAGTTTGATTGGGGGATGACAATGCTCCCATCCCCGAACCGGGGCTGTATTCCATCCTTTTTGGAGTATCCCATTAATACCCTTTCTATAAGCATTATGAGAAATATCATTTCCACCACATGGAATCACATGAAATTTAATATTCTTGGTTTTTTATGAAATTTAAAGCTGATAAAATTCCATCCTTCAAATTTTAGTAAGCGCTAGTACATCTTGTATAGTAAAATTTGGATGATTACTTATAAGTATAGGGGGATCATTCCGGATGAACATATGAATGCTTTGTGGGATCGTACCAGTTTCTTTGTCAGGACTAAGAATAATCATGAGTTTGATTAGGGGATGACAATGCTCCCATCCCCGAACCGGGGCAATATTCCATCGTTTTTGGAGTATCCCATTAATACCCTTACTATAAGCGTTATGAGAAATATCATTTCCACCACATGGAAGCACATGAAATTTAATATTCTTGGTTTTTTATGAAATTAAAAGCTGATAAAGTTCCTTCCTTCAAATTTTAATAAGCGCTAGTACATCTTGTATAGTAAATTGTAGATGATTACATATAAGTATAGGGGGATCATTCTGGATGAACATATGGAATTTTTTGTGGGATCGTACCAGTTTCTTTGTCATTACTAAGATTAATCATGAGTTTGATTGGGGGATAAGAATGCTCCCATCCCCGAACCGGGGCAATATTCCATCCTTTTTGGAGTATCCCTTTAATACCCTTACTATAAAGGTTATGAGAAAGATCATTTCCACCACATGGAATCACATGAAATTTAATATTCTTGGTATTTTACGAAATTAAAAGCTGATAAAATTCCTTCCTTCAAATTTTAATAAGCACTAGTACATCTTGTATAGTAAATTCTAGATGATTACTGATAAGTATAGGTGGATCATTCCGGATGAACATATGGAATGTTTTGTGGGATCGTACCCGTTTCTTTGTCATAACTAAGAGTAATCATGAGTTTGATTGGGGGATGACAATGCTCCCATCCCCGAACTGGGGCTATATTCCATCCTTTTTGGAGTATCCCATTAATACCCTTTCTATAAGCATTATGAGAAATATCATTTCCACCAAATGGAATCACATGAAATTTAATATTCTTGGTTTTTTATGAAATTTAAAGCTGATAAAATTCCATCCTTCAAATTTTAGTAAGCGCTAGTACATCTTGTATAGTAAAATTTGGATGATTACTTATAAGTATAGGGGGATCATTCCGGATGAACATATGAATGTTTTGTGGGATCGTACCAGTTTGTTTGTCAGGACTAAGAGTAATCATGAGTTTGATTGGGGGATGACAATGCTCCCATCCCCGAACCGGGGCAATATTCCATCGTTTTTGGAGTATCCCATTAATACCCTTACTATAAGCGTTATGAGAAATATCATTTCCACCACATGGAAGCACATGAAATTTAATATTCTTGGTTTTTTATGAAATTAAAAGCTGATAAAGTTCCTTCCTTCAAATTTTAATAAGCGCTAGTACATCTTGTATAGTAAATTGTAGATGATTACATATAAGTATTGGGGGATCATTCTGGATGAACATATGGAATTTTTTGTGGGATCGTGCCAGTTTCTTTGTCATTACTAAGATTAATCATGAGTTTGATTGGGGGATAAGAATGCTCCCATCCCCGAACCGGGGCAATATTCCATCCTTTTTGGAGTATCCCTTTAATACCCTTACTATAAAGGTTATGAGAAAGATCATTTCCACCACATGGAATCACATGAAATTTAATATTCTTGGTTTTTTACGAAATTAAAAGCTGATAAAATTCCTTCCTTCAAAGTTTAATAAGCGCTAGTACATCTTGTATAGTAAATTGTAGATGATCACTTATAAGTATAGGGGGATCATTCCGGATGAACATATGGAATGTTTTGTGGGATCGTACCCGTTTCTTTGTCATAACTAAGAGTAATCATGAGTTTGATTGGGGGATGACAATGCTCCCATCCCCGAACCGGGGCTATATTCCATCCTTTTTGGAGTATCCCATTAATACCCTTTCTATAAGCATTATGAGAAATATCATTTCCACCAAATGGAATCACATGAAATTTAATATTCTTGGTTTTTTATGAAATTTAAAGCTGATAAAATTCCATCCTTCAAATTTTAGTAAGCGCTAGTACATCTTGTATAGTAAAATTTGGATGATTACTTATAAGTATAGGGGGATCATTCCGGATGAACATATGAATGCTTTGTGGGATCGTACCAGTTTCTTTGTCAGGACTAAGAGTAATCATGAGTTTGATTAGGGGATGACAATGCTCCCATCCCCGAACCGGGGCAATATTCCATCGTTTTTGGAGTATCCCATTAATACCCTTACTATAAGCGTTATGAGAAACATCATTTCCACCACATGGAAGCACATGAAATTTAATATTCTTGGTTTTTTATGAAATTAAAAGCTGATAAAGTTCCTTCCTTCAAATTTTAATAAGCGCTAGTACATCTTGTATAGTAAATTGTAGATGATTACATATAAGTATAGGGGGATCATTCTGGATGAACATATGGAATTTTTTGTGGGATCGTACCAGTTTCTTTGTCATTACTAAGATTAATCATGAGTTTGATTGGGGGATAAGAATGCTCCCATCCCCGAACCGGGGCAATATTCCATCCTTTTTGGAGTATCCCTTTAATACCCTTACTATAAAGGTTATGAGAAAGATCATTTCCACCACATGGAATCACATGAAATTTAATATTCTTGATTTTTTACGAAATTAAAAGCTGATAAAATTCCTTCCTTCAAATTTTAATAAGCACTAGTACATCTTGTATAGTAAATTCTAGATGATTACTGATAAGTATAGGTGGATCATTCCGGATGAACATATGGAATGTTTTGTGGGATCGTACCCGTTTCTTTGTCATAACTAAGAGTAATCATGAGTTTGATTGGAGGATGACAATGCTCCCATCCCCGAACCGGGGCTATATTCCATCCTTTTTGGAGTATCCCATTAATACCCTTTCTATAAGCATTATGAGAAATATCATTTCCACCAAATGGAATCACATGAAATTTAATATTCTTGGTTTTTTATGAAATTTAAAGCTGATAAAATTCCATCCTTCAAATTTTAGTAAGCGCTAGTACATCTTGTATAGTAAAATTTGGATGATTACTTATAAGTATAGGGGGATCATTCCGGATGAACATATGAATGCTTTGTGGGATCGTACCAGTTTCTTTGTCAGGACTAAGAGTAATCATGAGTTTGATTAGGGGATGACAATGCTCCCATCCCCGAACCGGGGCAATATTCCATCGTTTTTGGAGTATCCCATTAATACCCTTACTATAAGCGTTATGAGAAATATCATTTCCACCACATGGAAGCACATGAAATTTAATATTCTTGGTTTTTTATGAAATTAAAAGCTGATAAAGTTCCTTCCTTCAAATTTTAATAAGCGCTAGTACATCTTGTATAGTAAATTGTAGATGATTACATATAAGTATAGGGGGATCATTCTGGATGAACATATGGAATTTTTTGTGGGATCGTACCAGTTTCTTTGTCATTACTAAGATTAATCATGAGTTTGATTGGGGGATAAGAATGCTCCCATCCCCGAACCGGGGCAATATTCCATCCTTTTTGGAGTATCCCTTTAATACCCTTACTATAAAGGTTATGAGAAAGATCATTTCCACCACATGGAATCACATGAAATTTAATATTCTTGGTATTTTACGAAATTAAAAGCTGATAAAATTCCTTCCTTCAAATTTTAATAAGCACTAGTACATCTTGTATAGTAAATTCTAGATGATTACTGATAAGTATAGGTGGATCATTCCGGATGAACATATGGAATGTTTTGTGGGATCGTACCCGTTTCTTTGTCATAACTAAGAGTAATCATGAGTTTGATTGGGGGATGACAATGCTCCCATCCCCGAACTGGGGCTATATTCCATCCTTTTTGGAGTATCCCATTAATACCCTTTCTATAAGCATTATGAGAAATATCATTTCCACCAAATGGAATCACATGAAATTTAATATTCTTGGTTTTTTATGAAATTTAAAGCTGATAAAATTCCATCCTTCAAATTTTAGTAAGCGCTAGTACATCTTGTATAGTAAAATTTGGATGATTACTTATAAGTATAGGGGGATCATTCCGGATGAACATATGAATGTTTTGTGGGATCGTACCAGTTTGTTTGTCAGGACTAAGAGTAATCATGAGTTTGATTGGGGGATGACAATGCTCCCATCCCCGAACCGGGGCAATATTCCATCGTTTTTGGAGTATCCCATTAATACCCTTACTATAAGCGTTATGAGAAATATCATTTCCACCACATGGAAGCACATGAAATTTAATATTCTTGGTTTTTTATGAAATTAAAAGCTGATAAAGTTCCTTCCTTCAAATTTTAATAAGCGCTAGTACATCTTGTATAGTAAATTGTAGATGATTACATATAAGTATAGGGGGATCATTCTGGATGAACATATGGAATTTTTTGTGGGATCGTACCAGTTTCTTTGTCATTACTAAGATTAATCATGAGTTTGATTGGGGGATAAGAATGCTCCCATCCCCGAACCGGGGCAATATTCCATCCTTTCTGGAGTATACCATTAATACCCTTACTATAAGCGTTATGAGAAAGATCATTTCCACCACATGGAATCACATGAAATTTAATATTCTTGGTTTTTTATGAAATTAAAAGCTGATAAAAGGCCTTCCTTCAAATTTTAATAAGCGATAGTGCATCTTGTATAGTAAATTGTAGATGATTACTTATAAGTATGAGGAGATCATTCCGGATGAACATATGGAATGTTTTGTGGGATCGTACCAGTTTCTTTGACATGACTAAGAGTAATCATGAGTTTGATTGGGGGATGACAATGCTCCCATCCCCGAACCGGGGATATATTCCATCCTTTTTGGAGTGTCCCATTAATACCCTTTCTATAAGCGTTGTGAGAAATATCATATCCACCACATGGAATCACATGAAATTTAACATTCTTAGTTTTTTATGAAATTAAAAGCTAATAAAATTCCATCCTTCAAAGTTTAATAAGCGCTAGTACATCTTGTATAGTAAATTGTAGATGATCACTTATAAGTATAGGGGGATCATTCCGGATGAACATATGGAACGTTTGTGGGATCGTACCCGTTTCTTTGTCATAACTAAGAGTAATCATGAGTTTGATTGGGGGATGACAATGCTCCCATCCCCGAACCGGGGCTATATTCCATCCTTTTTGGAGTATCCCATTAATACCCTTTCTATAAGCATTATGAGAAATATCATTTCCACCAAATGGAATCACATGAAATTTAATATTCTTGGTTTTTTATGAAATTTAAAGCTGATAAAATTCCATCCTTCAAATTTTAGTAAGCGCTAGTACATCTTGTATAGTAAAATTTGGATGATTACTTATAAGTATAGGGGGATCATTCCGGATGAACATATGAATGCTTTGTGGGATCGTACCAGTTTCTTTGTCAGGACTAAGAGTAATCATGAGTTTGATTAGGGGATGACAATGCTCCCATCCTCGAACCGGGGCAATATTCCATCGTTTTTGGAGTATCCCATTAATACCCTTACTATAAGCGTTATGAGAAATATCATTTCCACCACATGGAAGCACATGAAATTTAATATTCTTGGTTTTTTATGAAATTAAAAGCTGATAAAGTTCCTTCCTTCAAATTTTAATAAGCGCTAGTACATCTTGTATAGTAAATTGTAGATGATTACATATAAGTATAGGGGGATCATTCTGGATGAACATATGGAATTTTTTGTGGGATCGTACCAGTTTCTTTGTCATTACTAAGATTAATCATGAGTTTGATTGGGGGATAAGAATGCTCCCATCCCCGAACCGGGGCAATATTCCATCCTTTTTGGAGTATCCCTTTAATACCCTTACTATAAAGGTTATGAGAAAGATCATTTCCACCACATGGAATCACATGAAATTTAATATTCTTGGTTTTTTACGAAATTAAAAGCTGATAAAATTCCTTCCTTCAAATTTTAATAAGCACTAGTACATCTTGTATAGTAAATTCTAGATGATTACTGATAAGTATAGGTGGATCATTCCGGATGAACATATGGAATGTTTTGTGGGATCGTACCCGTTTCTTTGTCATAACTAAGAGTAATCATGAGTTTGATTGGGGGATGACAATGCTCCCATCCCCGAACCGGGGCTATATTCCATCCTTTTTGGAGTATCCCATTAATACCCTTTCTATAAGCATTATGAGAAATATCATTTCCACCAAATGGAATCACATGAAATTTAATATTCTTGGTTTTTTATGAAATTTAAAGCTGATAAAATTCCATCCTTCAAATTTTACTAAGCGCTAGTACATCTTGTATAGTAAAATTTGGATGATTACTTATAAGTATAGGGGGATCATTCCGGATGAACATATGAATGTTTTGTGGGATCGTACCAGTTTGTTTGTCAGGACTAAGAGTAATCATGAGTTTGATTGGGGGATGACAATGCTCCCATCCCCGAACCGGGGCAATATTCCATCGTTTTTGGAGTATCCCATTAATACCCTTACTATAAGCGTTATGAGAAATATCATTTCCACCACATGGAAGCACATGAAATTTAATATTCTTGGTTTTTTATGAAATTAAAAGCTGATAAAGTTCCTTCCTTCAAATTTTAATAAGCGCTAGTACATCTTGTATAGTAAATTGTAGATGATTACATATAAGTATAGGGGGATCATTCTGGATGAACATATGGAATTTTTTGTGGGATCGTACCAGTTTCTTTGTCAATACTAAGATTAATCATGAGTTTGATTGGGGGATAAGAATGCTCCCATCCCCGAACCGGGGCAATATTCCATCCTTTCTGGAGTATACCATTAATACCCTTACTATAAGCGTTATGAGAAAGATCATTTCCACCACATGGAATCACATGAAATTTAATATTCTTGGTTTTTTATGAAATTAAAAGCTGATAAAAGGCCATCCTTCAAAGTTTAATAAGCGCTAGTACATCTTGTATAGTAAATTGTAGATGATCACTTATAAGTATAGGGGGATCATTCCGGATGAACATATGAATGCTTTGTGGGATCGTACCAGTTTCTTTGTCAGGACTAAGAGTAATCATGAGTTTGATTGGGGGATGACAATGCTCCCATCCCCGAACCGGGGCAATATTCCATCGTTTTTGGAGTATCCCATTAATACCCTTACTATAAGCGTTATGAGAAAGATCATTTCCACCACATGGAATCACATGAAATTTAATATTCTTGGTTTTTTATGAAATTAAAAGCTGATAAAACTCCGTCCTTCAAATTTTAATAAGCGCTAGTACATCTTGTATAGTAAATTGTAGATGATTACTTATAAGTATTGGGGGATCATTCCGGATGAACATATGGAATGTTTTGTGGGATCGTACCAGTTTCTTTGTCATGACTAAGAATAATCATGAGTTTTATTGGGGGATGACAATGCTCCCATCCCCGAACCGGGGCTATATTCCATCCTTTTTGGAGTATCCCATTAATACCCTTACTACAAGCATTACGAGAAAGATCATTTCCACCACATGGAATCACCTGAAATTTAATATTCTTGGTTTTTTATGAAATTAAAAGCTGATAAAATTCCTTCCTTCAAATTTTAATAAGCACTAGTACATCTTGTATAGTAAATTCTAGATGATTACTGATAAGTATAGGGGGATCATTCCGGATGAACATATGGAATGTTTTGTGGGATCGTACCCGTTTCTTTGTCATAACTAAGAGTAATCATGAGTTTGATTGGGGGATGACAATGCTCCCATCCCCGAACCGGGGCTGTATTCCATCCTTTTTGGAGTATCCCATTAATACCCTTTCTATAAGCATTATGAGAAATATCATTTCCACCACATGGAATCACATGAAATTTAATATTCTTGGTTTTTTATGAAATTTAAAGCTGATAAAATTCCATCCTTCAAATTTTAGTAAGCGCTAGTACATCTTGTATAGTAAAATTTGGATGATTACTTATAAGTATAGGGGGATCATTCCGGATGAACATATGAATGCTTTGTGGGATCGTACCAGTTTCTTTGTCAGGACTAAGAGTAATCATGAGTTTGATTAGGGGATGACAATGCTCCCATCCCCGAACCGAGGCAATATTCCATTGTTTTTGGAGTATCCCATTAATACCCTTACTATAAGCGTTATGAGAAATATCATTTCCACCACATGGAAGCACATGAAATTTAATATTCTTGGTTTTTTATGAAATTAAAAGCTGATAAAGTTCCTTCCTTCAAATTTTAATAAGCGCTAGTACATCTTGTATAGTAAATTGTAGATGATTACATATAAGTATAGGGGGATCATTCTGGATGAACATATGGAATTTTTTGTGGGATCGTACCAGTTTCTTTGTCATTACTAAGATTAATCATGAGCTTGATTGGGGGATAAGAATGCTCCCATCCCCGAACCGGGGCAATATTCCATCCTTTTTGGAGTATCCCTTTAATACCCTTACTATAAAGGTTATGAGAAAGATCATTTCCACCACATGGAATCGCATGAAATTTAATATTCTTGGTTTTTTACGAAATTAAAAGCTGATAAAATTCCTTCCTTCAAATTTTAATAAGCACTATGAGTATAGGGGGATTATTCCGGATGAACATATGGAATGTTTTGTGGGATCGTACCAGTTTCTTTGTCATGACTAAGAGTAATCATGAGTTTGATTGGGGGATGACAATGCTCCCATCCCTGAACCGGGGCTATATTCCATCCTTTTTGGAGTATCCCATTAATACCCTTACAATAAGCCTTATGAGAAAGATCATTTCCACCACGTGGAATCACATGAAATATAATATTATTGGTTTTTTATGAAACTAAAAGCTGATAAAATTCCGTCCTTCAAATTTTAATAAGTGCTAGTACATCTTGTATAGTAAATTGTTGATGATTACTTATAAGTATACGGGGATGATTCCGAATGAACATATGGAATATTTTGTGGGATCGTACCAGTTTCTTTGTCATGACTAATAGTGATAATGAGTTTGATTGGGGGATGACAGTGCTCCAATCCCCGAATCGGGGCAATATTCCATCCTCTTTGGAGTATATCATTAATACCCTTACTATAAGCGTTATGAGAAAGATCATTTCCACCACATGGAATCACATGAAATTTAATATTCTTGGTTTTTTATGAAATTAAAAGCTAATAAAACTCCGTCCTTCAAATTTTAATAAGCGCTAGTACATCTTGTATAGTAAATTGTAGATGATTACTGATAAGTATAGGGCGATCATTCCGGATTAACATATGGAATGTTTTGTAGGATCGTACCAGTTTCTTTGTCATGACTAAGAGTAATCATGAGTTTGATTGGGGGATGACAATGCTCCCATCCCCGAACCGGGGCAATATTCCATCCTTTTTGGAGTATACCATTAATACCCTTACTATAAGCGTTATGAGAAAGATCATTTCCACCACATGGAATCACATGAAATTTAATATTCTTGGTTTTTTATGAAATTAAAAGCTGATAAAACTCCGTCCTTCAAATTTTAATAAGAGCTAGTACATCTTGTATAGTAAATTGTAGATGATTACTTATAAGTATAGGGGGATCATTCCGGATGAACATATCGAATGTTTTGTGGGATCGTACCAGTTTCTTTGTCATGACTAAGAATAATCATGAGTTTGATTGTGGGATGACAATGCTCCCATCCCCGAACCGGGGCTATATTCCATCCTTTTTGGAGTATCCCATTAATACCCTTACTACAAGCATTAGGAGAAAGATCATTTCCACCACATGGAATCACATGAAATTTAATATTCTTGGTTTTTTATGAAATTAAAAGCTGATAAAATTCCTTCCTTCAAATTTTAATAAGCACTAGTACATCTTGTATAGTAAATTCTAGATGATTACTGATAAGCATAGGGGGATCATTCCGGATGAACATATGGAATGTTTTGTGGGATCGTACCCGTTTCTTTGTCATAACTAAGAGTAATCATGAGTTTGATTGGGGGATGACAATGCTCCCATCCCCGAATCGGGGCTATATTCCATCCTTTTTGGAGTATCCCATTAATACCCTTTCTATAAGCATTATGAGAAATATCATTTCCACCACATGGAATCACATGAAATTTAATATTCTTGGTTTTTTATGAAATTAAAAGCTAATAAAACTCCGTCCTTCAAATTTTAATAAGCACTAGTACATCTTGTATAGTAAATTCTAGATGATTACTGATAAGTATAGGGGGATCATTCCGGATGAACATATGGAATGTTTTGTGGGATCGTACCCGTTTCTTTGTCATAACTAAGAGTAATCATGAGTTTGATTGGGGGATGACAATGCTCCCATCCCCGAATCGGGGCTATATTCCATCCTTTTTGGAGTATCCCATTAATACCCTTTCTATAAGCATTATGAGAAATATCATTTCCACCACATGGAATCACATGAAATTTAATATTCTTGGTTTTTTATGAAATTTAAAGCTGATAAAATTCCATCCTTCAAATTTTAGTAAGCGCTAGTACATCTTGTATAGTAAAATTTGGATGATTACTTATAAGTATAGGGGGATCATTCCGGATGAACATATGAATGTTTTGTGGGATCGTACCGGTTTCTTTGTCAGGACTAAGAGTAATCATGAGTTTGATTGGGGGATGACAATGCTCCCATCCCCGAACCGGGGCAATATTCCATCGTTTTTGGAGTATCCCATTAATACCCTTACTATAAGCGTTATGAGAAATATCATTTCCACCACATGGAAACACATGAAATTTAATATTCTTGGTTTTTTATGAAATTAAAAGCTGATAAAGTTCCTTCCTTCTAATTTTAATAAGCGCTAGTACATCTTGTATAGTAAATTGTAGATGATTACATATAAGTATAGGGGGATCATTCTGGATGAACATATGGAATGTTTTGTGGGATCGTACCAGTTTCTTTGTCATTACTAAGATTAATCATGAGTTTGATTGGGGGATAACAATGCTCCCATCCCCGAACCGGGGCAATATTCCATCCTTTTTGTAGTATCCAATTAATACCCTTACTATAAGCGTTATGAGAAAGATCATTTCCACCACATGGAATCACATGAAATTTAATATTCTTGGTTTTTTATGAAATTTAAAGCTGATAAAATTCCGTTCTTCAAATTTTAATAAGCGCTAGTACATCTTGTATAGTAAATTGTGGATGATTACTTATGAGTATAGGGGGATTATTCCGGATGAACATATGGAATGTTTTGTGGGATCGTACCAGCTTCTTTGTCATGACTAAGAGTAATCATGAGTTTTATTGGGGGATGACAGTGCTCCCATCCCCGAACCGGGGCAATATTCCATCCTTTTTGGAGTATACCATTAATACCCTTACAATAGGCGTTATGAGAAAGATCATTTCCACCACATGGAATCACATGAAATTTAATATTTTTGGTTTTTTATGAAACTAAAAGCTTATAAAATTCCATCCTTCAAGTTTTAATAAGCGCTAGTACATCTTGTATAGTAAATTGTAGATGATTACTTATAAGTATAGGGGGATCATTCCGGATGAACATATGGAATGTTTTGTGGGATCGTACCAGTTTCTTTGTCATGACTAAGAGTAATCATTAGTTTGATTGGGGGATGACAATGCTCCCATCCCCGAACCGGGGCAATATTCCATCCTTTTTGGAGTATACCATTAATACCCTTACTATAAGCGTTATGAGAAAGATCATTTCCACCACATGGAATCGCATGAAATTTAATATTCTTGGTTTTTTATGAAATTAAAAGCTGATAAAACTCCGTCCTTCAAATTTTAATAAGCGCTAGTACATCTTGTATAGTAAATTCTAGATGATTACTGATAAGTATAGGGGGATCATTCCGGATGAACATATGGAATGTTTTGTGGGATCGTACCCGTTTCTTTGTCATAACTAAGAGTAATCATGAGTTTGATTGGGGGATGACAATGCTCCCATCCCCGAATCGGGGCTATATTCCATCCTTTTTGGAGTATCCCATTAATACCCTTTCTATAAGCATTATGAGAAATATCATTTCCACCACATGGAATCACATGAAATTTAATATTCTTGGTTTTTTATGAAATTTAAAGCTGATAAAATTCCATCCTTCAAATTTTAGAAAGAGCTAGTACATCTTGTATAGTAAAATTTGGATGATTACTTATAAGTATAGGGGGATCATTCCGGATGAACATATGAATGTTTTGTGGGATCGTACCAGTTTCTTTGTCAGGACTAAGAGTAATCATGAGTTTGATTGGGGGATGACAATGCTCCCATCCCCGAACCGGGGCAATATTCCATCGTTTTTGGAGTATCCCATTAATACCCTTACTATAAGCGTTATGAGAAATATCATTTCCACCACATGGAAACACATGAAATTTAATATTCTTGGTTTTTTATGAAATTAAAAGCTGATAAAGTTCCTTCCTTCAAATTTTAATAAGCGCTAGTACATCTTGTATAGTAAATTGTAGATGATTACATATAAGTATAGGGGGATCATTCTGGATGAACATATGGAATGTTTTGTGGGATCGTACCAGTTTCTTTGTCATTACTAAGATTAATCATGAGTTTGATTGGGGGATAACAATGCTCCCATCCCCGAACCGGGGCAATATTCCATCCTTTTTGTAGTATCCAATTAATACCCTTACTATAAGCGTTATGAGAAAGATCATTTCCACCACATGGAATCACATGAAATTTAATATTCTTGGTTTTTTATGAAATTTAAAGCTGATAAAATTCCGTTCTTCAAATTTTAATAAGCGCTAGTACATCTTGTATAGTAAATTGTGGATGATTACTTATGAGTATAGGGGGATTATTCCGGATGAACATATGGAATGTTTTGTGGGATCGTACCAGCTTCTTTGTCATGACTAAGAGTAATCATGAGTTTTATTGGGGGATGACAGTGCTCCCATCCCCGAACCGGGGCAATATTCCATCCTTTTTGGAGTATACCATTAATACCCTTACAATAGGCGTTATGAGAAAGATCATTTCCACCACATGGAATCAAATGAAATTTAATATTTTTGGTTTTTTATGAAACTAAAAGCTTATAAAATTCCATCCTTCAAGTTTTAATAAGCGCTAGTACATCTTGTATAGTAAATTGTAGATGATTACTTATAAGTATAGGGGGATCATTCCGGATGAACATATGGAATGTTTTGTGGGATCGTACCAGTTTCTTTGTCATGACTAAAAGTGATAATGATTTTGATTGGGGGATGACAATGCTCCCATCCTCGAACCGGGGCTATATTCCATCCTTTTTGGAGTATACCATTAATACCCTTACTATAAGCGTTATGAGAAAGATCATTTCCACCACATGGAATCACATGAAATTTAATGTCCTTGGTTTTTTATGAAATTAAAAGCTGATAAAACTCCGTCCTTCAAATTTTAATAAGCGCTAGTACATCTTGTATAGTAAATTGTAGATGATTACTTATAAGTATAGATGGATCATTCCGGATGAACATATGGAATGTTTTGTGGGATCGTACCAGTTTCTTTGTCATGACTAAGAGTAATCATTAGTTTGATTGGGGGATGACAATGCTCCCATCCCCGAACCGGGGCAATATTCCATCCTTTTTGGAGTATACCATTAATACCCTTACTATAAGCGTTATGAGAAAGATCATTTCCACCACATGGAATCGCATGAAATTTAATATTCTTGGTTTTTTATGAAATTAAAAGCTGATAAAACTCCGTCCTTCAAATTTTAATAAGCGCTAGTACATCTTGTATAGTAAATTGTAGATGATTACTTATAAGTATAGGGGGATCATTCCGGATGAACATATGGAATGTTTTGTGGGATCGTACCAGTTTCTTTGTCATGACTAAGAAAAATCATGAGTTTGATTGGGGGATGACAATGCTCCCATCCCCGAACCGGGGCTATATTCCATCCTTTTTGGAGTATCCCATTAATACCCTTACTACAAGCATTAGGAGAAAGATCATTTCCACCACATGGAATCACATGAAATTTAATATTCTTGGTTTTTTATGAAATTAAAAGCTGATAAAATTCCTTCCTTCAAATTTTAATAAGCACTAGTACATCTTGTATAGTAAATTCTAGATGATTACTGATAAGTATAGGGGGATCATTCCGGATGAACATATGGAATGTTTTGTGGGATCGTACCCGTTTCTTTGTCATAACTAAAAGTAATCATGAGTTTGATTGGGGGATGACAATGCTCCCATCCCCAAATCGGGGCTATATTCCATCCTTTTTGGAGTATCCCATTAATACCCTTTCTATAAGCATTATGAGAAATATCGTTTCCACCACATGGAATCACATGAAATTTAATATTCTTGGTTTTTTATGAAATTTAAAGCTGATAAATTTCCATCCTTCAAATTTTAGTAAGCGCTAGTACATCTTGTATACTAAAATTTGGATGATTACTTATAAGTATAGGGGGATCATTCCGGATGAACATATGAATGTTTTGTGGGATCGTACCAGTTTCTTTGTCAGGACTAAGAGTAATCATGAGTTTGATTGGGGGATGACAATGCTCCCATCCCCGAACCGGGGCAATATTCCATCGTTTTTGGAGTATCCCATTAATACCCTTACTATAAGCGTTATGAGAAATATCATTTCCACCACATGGAAACATATAAAATTTAATATTCTTGGTTTTTTATGAAATTAAAAGCTGATAAAGTTCCTTCCTTCAAATTTTAATAAGCGCTAGTACATCCTGTATAGTAAATTGTAGATTATTACATATAAGTATAGGGGGATCATTCTGGATGAACATATGGAATGTTTTGTGGGATCGTACCAGTTTCTTTGTCATTACTAAGATTAATCATGAGTTTTATTGGGGGATAACAATGCTCCCATCCCCGAACCGGGGCAATATTCCATCCTTTTTGTAGTATCCAATTAATACCCTTACTATAAGCGTTATGAGAAAGATCATTTCCACCACATGGAATCACATGAAATTTAATATTCTTGGTTTTTTATGAAATTTAAAGCTGATAAAATTCCGTTCTTCAAATTTTAATAAGCGCTAGTACATCTTGTATAGTAAATTGTGGATGATTACTTATGAGTATAGGGGGATTATTCCGAATGAACATATGGAATGTTTTGTGGGATCGTACTAGTTTCTTTGTCATGACTAAGAGTAATCATGAGTTTGATTGGGGGATGACAGTGCTCCCATCCCCGAACCGGGGCAATATTCCATCCTTTTTGGAGTATACCATTAATACCCTTACAATAGGCGTTATGAGAAAGATCATTTCCACCACATGGAATCACATGAAATTTAATATTTTTGGTTTTTTATGAAACTAAAAGCTTATAAAATTCCATCCTTCAAATTTTAATAAGCGCTAGTACATCTTGTATAGTAAATTGTAGATGATTACTTATAAGTATAAGGGGATCATTCCAGATGAACATATGGAAAGTTTTGTGGGATCGTACCAGTTTCTTTGTCATGACTAAAAGTGATAATGATTTTGATTGGGGGATGACAATGCTCCCATCCCCGAACCGGGGCAATATTCCATCCTTTTTGGAGTATACCATTAATACACTTACTATAAACGTTATGAGAAAGGTCATTTCCACCACATGGAATCACATGAAATTTAATATTCTTGGTTTTTTATGAAATTAAAAGCTGATAAAACTCCGTCCTTCAAATTTTAATAAGCGCTAGTACATCTTGTATAGTAAAATTTGGATGATTACTTATAAGTATAGGGGGATCATTCCGGATTAACATATGGAATGTTTTGTAGGATCGTACCAGTTTCTTTGTCATGACTAAGAGTAATCATGAGTTTGATTGGGGGATGACAATGCTCCCATCCCCGAACCGGGGCAATATTCCATCCTTTTTGGAGTATACCATTAATACCCTTACTATAAGCGTTATGAGAAAGATCATTTCCACCACATGGAATCACATGAATTTAATATTCTTGGTTTTTTATGAAATTAAAAGCTGATAAAACTCCGTCCTTCAAATTTTAATAAGCGCTAGTACATCTTGTATAGTAAATTGTAGATGATTACTTATAAGTATAGGGGGATCATTCCGGATGAATATATGGAATGTTTTGTGGGATCGTACCAGTTTCTTTGTCATGACTAAGAATAATCATGAGTTTGATTGGGGGATGACAATGCTCCTATCCCCGAACCGGGGCTATATTCCATCCTTTTTGGAGTATCCCATTAATACCCTTACTACAAGCATTAGGAGAAAGATCATTTCCACCACATGGAATCAAATGAAATTTAATATTCATGGTTTTTTATGAAATTAAAAGCTGATAAAATTCCTTCCTTCAAATTTTAATAAGCACTAGTACATCTTGTATAGTAAATTCTAGATGATTACTGATAAGTATAGGGGGATCATTCCGGATGAACATATGGAATGTTTTGTGGGATCGTACCCGTTTCTTTGTCATAACTAAGAGTAATCATGAGTTTGATTGGGGGATGACAATGCTCCCATCCCCGAATCGGGGCTATATTCCATCCTTTTTGGAGTATCCCATTAATACCCTTTCTATAAGCATTATGAGAAATATCATTTCCACCACATGGAATCACATGAAATTTAATATTCTTGGTTTTTTATGAAATTTAAAGCTGATAAAATTCCATCCTTCAAATTTTAGTAAGCGCTAGTACATCTTGTATACTAAAATTTGGATGATTACTTATAAGTATAGGGGGATCATTCCGGATGAACATATGAAGGTTTTGTGGGATCGTACCAGTTTCTTTGTCAGGACTAAGAGTAATCATGAGTTTGATTGGGGGATGACAATGCTCCCATCCCCGAACCGGGGCAATATTCCATCGTTTTTGGAGTATCCCATTAATACCCTTACTATAAGCGTTATGAGAAATATCATTTCCACCACATGGAAACACATGAAATTTAATATTCTTGGTTTTTTATGAAATTAAAAGCTGATAAAGTTCCTTCCTTTAAATTTTAATAAGCGCTAGTACATCTTGTATAGTAAATTGTAGATGATTACATATAAGTATAGGGGGATCATTCTGGATGAACATATGGAATGTTTTGTGGGATCGTACCAGTTTCTTTGTCATTACTAAGATTAATCATGAGTTTGATTGGGGGATAACAATGCTCCCATCCCCGAACCGGGGCAATATTCCATCCTTTTTGTAGTATCCAATTAATACCCTTACTATAAGCGTTATGAGAAAGATCATTTCCACCACATGGAATCACATGAAATTTAATATTCTTGGTTTTTTATGAAATTTAAAGCTGATAAAATTCCGTTCTTCAAATTTTAATAAGCGCTAGTACATCTTGTATAGTAAATTGTAGATGATTACTTATGAGTATAGGGGGATTATTCCGGATGAACATATGGAATGTTTTGTGGGATCGTACTAGTTTCTTTGTCATGACTAAGAGTAATCATGAGTTTGATTGGGGGATGACAGTGCTCCCATCCCCGAACCGGGGCAATATTCCATCCTTTTTGGAGTATACCATTAATACCCTTACAATAGGTGTTATGAGAAAGATCCTTTCCCCCACATGGAATCACATGAAATTTAATATTTTTGGTTTTTTATGAAACTAAAAGCTTATAAAATTCCATCCTTCAAGTTTTAATAAGCGCTAGTACATCTTGTATAGTAAATTGTAGATGATTACTTATAAATATAGGGGGATCATTCCGGATGAACATATGGAATGTTTTGTGGGATCGTACCAGTTTCTTTGTCATGACTAAAAGTGATAATGATTTTGATTGGGGGATGACAATGCTCCCATCCCTGAACCGGGCCAATATTCCATCCTTTTTGGAGTATACCATTAATACCCTTACTATAAGCGTTATGAGAAAGATCATTTCCACCACATGGAATCACATGAAATTTAATATTCTTGGTTTTTTATGAAATTAAAAGTTGATAAAACTCCGTCCTTCAAATTTTAATAAGCGCTAGTACATCTTGTATAGTAAAATTTGGATGATTACTTATAAGTATAGGGGGATCATTCCGGATGAACATATGAATGTTTTGTGGGATCGTACCAGTTTCTTTGTCAGGACTAAGAGTAATCATGAGTTTGATTGGGGGATGACAATGCTCCCATCCCCGAACCGGGGCTATATTCCATCGTTTTTGGAGTATCCCATTAATACCCTTACTATAAGCGTTATGAGAAATATCATTTCCACCACATGGAAACACATGAAATTTAATATTCTTGGTTTTTTATGAAATTAAAAGCTGATAAAGTTCCTTCCTTCAAATTTTAATAAGCGCTAGTACATCTTGTATAGTAAATTCTAGATGATTACTGATAAGTATAGGGGGATCATTCCGGATGAACATATGGAATGTTTTGTGGGATCGTACCCATTTCTTTGTCATAACTAAGAGTAATCACGAGTTTGATTGGGGGATGACAATGCTCCCATCCCCGAATCGGGGCAATATTCCATCCTTTTTGGAGTATCCCATTAATACCCTTTCTATAAGCATTATGAGAAATATCATTTCCACCACATGGAATCACATGAAATTTAATATTCTTGGTTTTTTATGAAATTTAAAGCTGATAAAATTCCATCCTTCAAATTTTAGTAAGCGCTAGTACATCTTGTATAGTAAAATTTGGATGATTACTTATAAGTATAGGGGGATCATTCCGGATGAACATATGAATGTTTTGTGGGATCGTACCAGTTTCTTTGTCAGGACTAAGAGTAATCATGAGTTTGATTGGGGGATGACAATGCTCCCATCCCCGAACCGGGGCAATATTCCATCATTTTTGGAGTATCCCATTAATACCCTTACTATAAGCGTTATGAGAAATATCATTTCCACCACATGGAAACACATGAAATTTAATATTCTTGGTTTTTTATGAAATTAAAAGCTGATAAAGTTCCTTCCTTCAAATTTTAATAAGCGCTAGTACATCTTGTATAGTAAATTGTAGATGATTACATATAAGTATAGGGGGATCATTCTGGATGAACATATGGAATGTTTTGTGGGATCGTACCAGTTTCTTTGTCATTACTAAGATTAATCATGAGTTTGATTGGGGGATAACAATGCTCCCATCCCCGAACCGGGGCAATATTCCATCCTTTTTGTAGTATCCAATTATTACCCTTACTATAGGCGTTATGAGAAAGATCATTTCCACCACATGGAATCACATGAAATTTAATATTTTTGGTTTTTTATGAAACTAAAAGCTTATAAAATTCCATCCTTCAAGTTTTAATAAGCGCTAGTATATCTTGTATAGTAAATTGTAGATGATTACTTATAAGTATAGGGGGATCATTCCGGATGAACATATGGAATGTTTTGTGGGATCGTACCAGTTTCTTTGTCATGACTAAAAGTGATAATGATTTTGATTGGGGGATGACAATGCTCCCATCCCCGAACCGGGGCAATATTCCATCCTTTTTGGAGTATACCATTAATACCCTTACTATAAGCGTTATGAGAAAGATCATTTCCACCACATGGAATCACATGAAATTTAATATTCTTGGTTTTTTATGAAATTAAAAGCTGATAAAACTCCGTCCTTCAAATTTTAATAAGCGCTAGTACATCTTGTATAGTAAAATTTGGATGATTACTTATAAGTATAGGGGGATCATTCCGGATGAACATATGAATGTTTTGTGGGATCGTACCAGTTTCTTTGTCAGGACTAAGAGTAATCATGAGTTTGATTGGGGGATGACAATGCTCCCATCCCCGAACCGGGGCTATATTCCATCGTTTTTGGAGTATCCCATTAATACCCTTACTATAAGCGTTATGAGAAATATCATTTCCACCACATGGAAATACATGAAATTTAATATTCTTGGTTTCTTATGAAATTAAAAGCTGATAAAGTTCCTTCCTTCAAATTTTAATAAGCGCTAGTACATCTTGTATAGTAAATTCTAGATGATTACTGATAAGTATAGGGGGATCATTCCGGATGAACATATGGAATGTTTTGTGGGATCGTACCCATTTCTTTGTCATAACTAAGAGTAATCATGAGTTTGATTGGGGGATGACAATGCTCCCATCCCCGAATCGGGGCAATATTCCATCCTTTTTGGAGTATCCCATTAATACCCTTTCTATAAGCATTATGAGAAATATCATTTCCACCACATGGAATCACATGAAATTTAATATTCTTGGTTTTTTATTAAATTTAAAGCTGATAAAATTCCATCCTTCAAATTTTAGTAAGCGCTAGTACATCTTGTATAGTAAAATTTGGATGATTACTTATAAGTATAGGGGGATCATTCCGGATGAACATATGAATGTTTTGTGGGATTGTACCAGTTTCTTTGTAAGGACTAAGAGTAATCATGAGTTTGATTGGGGGATGACAATGCTCCCATCCCCGAACCGGGGCAATATTCCATCATTTTTGGAGTATCCCATTAATACCCTTACTATAAGCGTTATGAGAAAAATCATTTCCACCACATGGAAACACATGAAATTTAATATTCTTGGTTTTTTATGAAATTAAAAGCTGATAAAGTTCCTTCCTTCAAATTTTAATAAGCGCTAGTACATCTTGTATAGTAAATTGTAGATGATTACATATAAGTATAGGGGGATCATTCTGGATGAACATATGGAATGTTTTGTGGGATCGTACCAGTTTCTTTGTCATTACTAAGATTAATCATGAGTTTGATTGGGGGATAACAATGCTCCCATCCCCGAACCGGGGCAATATTCCATCCTTTTTGTAGTATCCAATTAATACCCTTACTATAAGCGTTATGAGAAAGATCATTTCCACCACATGGAATCACATGAAATTTAATATTCTTGGTTTTTTATGAACTTTAAAGCTGATAAAATTCCGTTCTTCAAATTTTAATAAGCGCTAGTACATCTTGTATAGTAAATTGTGGATGATTACTTATGAGTATAGGGGGATTATTCCGGATGAACATATGGAATGTTTTGTGGGATCGTACCAGTTTCTTTGTCATGACTAAGAGTAATCATGAGTTTGATTGGGGGATGACAGTGCTCCCATCCCCGAACCGGGGCAATATTCCATCCTTTTTGGAGTATACCATTAATACCCTTACAATAGGCGTTATGAGAAAGATCATTTCCACCACATGGAATCACATGAAATTTAATATTTTTGGTTTTTTATGAAACTAAAAGCTTATAAAATTCCATCCTTCAAGTTTTAATAAGCGCTAGTACATCTTGTATAGTAAATTGTAGATGATTACTTATAAGTATAGGGGGATCATTCCGGATGAACATATGGAATGTTTTGTGGGATCGTACCAGTTTCTTTGTCATGACTAAAAGTGATAATGATTTTGATTGGGGGATGACAATGCTCCCATCCCCGAACCGGGGCAATATTCCATCCTTTTTGGAGTATACCATTAATACCCTTACTATAAGCGTTATGAGAAAGATCATTTCCACCACATGGAATCACATGAAATTTAATATTCTTGGTTTTTTATGAAATTAAAAGCTGATAAAACTCCGTCCTTCAAATTTTAATAAGCGCTAGTACATCTTGTATAGTAAATTGTAGATGATTACTTATAAGTATAGGGGGATCATTTCGGATGAACATATGGAATGTTTTGTGGGATCGTACCAGTTTCTTTGTAATGACTAAGAATAATCATGAGTTTGATTGGGGGATGACAATGCTCCCATCCCCGAACCGGGGCTATATTCCATCCTTTTTGGAGTATCCCATTAATACCCTTACTACAAGCATTAGGAGAAAGATCATTTCCACCACATGGAATCACATGAAATTTAATATTCTTGGTTTTTTATGAAATTAAAAGCTGATAAAATTCCTTCCTTCAAATTTTAATAAGCACTGGTACATCTTGTATAGTAAATTCTAGACGATTACTGATAAGTATAGGGGGATCATTCCGGATGAACATATGGAATGTTTTGTGGGATCGTACCCGTTTCTTTGTCATAACTAAGAGTAATCATGAGTTTGATTGGGGATGACAATGCTCCCATCCCCGAACCGGGGCTATATTCCATCCTTTTTGGAGTATCCCATTAATACCCTTTCTATAAGCATTATGAGAAATATCATTTCCACCACATGGAATCACATGAAATTTAATATTCTTGGTTTTTTATGAAATTTAAAGCTGATAAAATTCCATCCTTCGAATTTTAGTAAGCGCTAGTACATCTTGTATAGTAAAATTTGGATGATTACTTATAAGTATAGGGGGATCATTCCGGATGAACATATGGAATGTTTTGTCGGATCATACCAGTTTCTTTGTCAGGACTAAGAGTAATCATGAGTTTGATCGGGGGGATGACAATGCTCCCATCCCCGAACCGGGGTAATATTCCATCCTTTTTGGAGTATATCCCATTAATACCCTTACTATAAGCGTTATGAGAAATATCATTTCCACCACATGGAAACACATGAAATTTAATATTCTTGTTTTTTTATGAAATTAAAAGATGATAAAGTTCCTTCCTTCAAATTTTAATAAGCGCTAGTACATCTTGTATAGTAAATTGTAGATGATTACTTATAAGTATAGGGGGATCATTCCGGATGAACATATGGAATGTTTTGTGGGATCGTACCAGTTTCTTTGTCATGACTAAGAGTAATCATGAGTTTGCTTGGGGGATGACAATGCTCCCATCCCCGAATCGGGGCTATATTCCATCCTTTTTGGAGTATCCCATTAATACCCTTACTACAAGCATTAGGAGAAAGATCATTTCCACCACATGGAATCATATGAAATTTAATATTCTTGGTTTTTTATGAAATTAAAAGCTGATAAAATTCCATCCTTCAAATATAAATAAGCGCTAGTACATCTTGTATAGTAAATTGTAGATGATTACTTATAAGTATAAGGGGATCATTTCGAATGAACATATGGAATGTTTTGTGGGATCGTACCAGTTTCTTTGACATGACTAAAAGTGATCATGAGTTTGATTGGGGGATGACAATGCTCCCATCCCCGAACCGGGGCTATATTCCATCCTTTTTGGAGTATCCCATTAATACCCTTACTACAAGCATTAGGAGAAAGATCATTTCCACCCCATGGAATCACATGAAATTTAATATTTTTGGTTTTTTATGAAATTAAAAGCTGATAAAATTCCATCCTTCAAATTTTAATAAGCACTAGTACATCTTGTATAGTAAATTCTAGATGATTACTGATAAGTATAGGGGGATCATTCCGGATGAACATATGGAATGTTTTATGGGATCGTACCCATTTCTTTGTCATAACTAAGAGTAATCATGAGTTTGATTGGGGGATGACAATGCTCCCATCCCCGAACCGGGGCTATATTCCATCCTTTTTGGAGTATCCCATTAATACCCTTTCTATAAGCATTATGAGAAATATCATTTCCACCACATGGAATCACATGAAATTTAATATTCTTGGTTTTTTATGAAATTTAAAGCTGATAAAATTCCATCCTTCAAATTTTAGTAAGTGCTAGTACATCTTGTATAGTAAAATTTGGATGATTACTTATAAGTATAGGGGGATCATTCCGGATGAACATATGGAATGTTTTGTCGGATCATACCAGTTTCTTTGTCAGGACTAAGAGTAATCTTGATTTTGATCGGGGGATGACAATGCTCCCATCCCCGAACCGGGGCAATATTCCATCCTTTTTGGAGTATATCCCATTAATACCCTTACTATAAGCGTTATGAGAAATATCATTCCATAATATTCTTGGTTTTTTATGAAATTTAAAGCTGATAAAATTCCATCCTTCAAATTTTAGTAAGCGCTAGTACATCTTGTATAGTAAAATTTGGATGATTACTTATAAGTATAGGGGGATCATTCCGGATGAACATATGGAATGTTTTGTCGGATCATACCAGTTTCTTTGTCAGGAGTAAGAGTAATCATGAGTTTGATCGGGGGATGACAATGCTCCCATCCCAGAACCGGGGCAATATTCCATCCTTTTTGGAGTATATCCCATTAATACCCTTACTATAAGCGTTATGAGAAATATCATTTCCACCACATGGAAACACATGAAATTTAATATTCTTGGTTTTTTATGAAATTAAAAGCTGATAAAGTTCCTTCCTTCAAATTTTAATAAGCGCTAGTACATCTTGTATAGTAAATTGTAGATGATTACATATAAGTATAGGGGGATCATTCCGGATGAACATATGGAATGTTTTGTGGGATCGTACCAGTTTCTTTGTCATTTCTAAGATTAATCATGAGTTTGATTGGGGGACAACAATGCTCCCATCCCCGAACCGGGGCAATATTCCATCCTTTTTGGAGTATCCCATTAATACCCTTACTATAAAGGTTATGGGAAAGATCATTTCCACCACATGGAATCCCATGAAATTTAATATTCTTGGTGTTTTATGAATTTAAAAGCTGATAAAATGCCTTCCTTCAAATTTTAATAAGCGATAGTACATCTTGTATAGTAAATTGTAGATGATTACTTATAAGTAAAAGGAGATCATTCCGGATGAACATATGGAATGTTTTGTGGGATCGTACCAGTTTCTTTGACATGACTAAGAGTAATCATGAGTTTGATTGGGGGATGACAATGCTCCCATCCCCGAACCGGGGCTATATTCCATCCTTTTTGGAGTATCCCATTAATACCCTTTCTATAAGCGGTATGAGAAATATCATTTCCACCACATGGAATCACAGGAAATTTAATATTCTTGGTTTTTTATGAAATTTAAAGCTGATAAAATTCCATCCTTCAAATATTAGTAAGCGCTAGTACATCTTGTATAGTAAAATTTGGATGATTACTTATAAGTATAGGGGGATCATTCCGGATGAACATATGGAATGTTTTGTGGGATCGTACCAGTTTCTTTGTCAGGACTAAGAGTAATCATGAGTTTGATTGGGGGATGAAAATGCTCCCATCCCCGAACCGGGGCAATATTCCATCCTTTTTGGAGTATCCCATTAATACCCTTACTATAAAGGTTATGGGAAAGATCATTTCCACCACATGGAATCCCATGAAATTTAATATTCTTGGTGTTTTATGAATTTAAAAGCTGATAAAATGCCTTCCTTCAAATTTTAATAAGCGATAGTACATCTTGTATAGTAAATTGTAGATGATTACTTATAAGTAAAAGGAGATCATTCCGGATGAACATATGGAATGTTTTGTGGGATCGTACCAGTTTCTTTGACATGACTAAGAGTAATCATGAGTTTGATTGGGGGATGACAATGCACCCATCCCCGAACCGGGGCTATATTCCATCCTTTTTGGAGTATCCCATTAATACCCTTTCTATAAGCGGTATGAGAAATATCATTTCCACCACATGGAATCACAGGAAATTTAATATTCTTGGTTTTTCATGAAATTTAAAGCTGATAAAATTCCATCCTTCAAATATTAGTAAGCGCTAGTACATCTTGTATAGTAAAATTTGGATGATTACTTATAAGTATAGGGGGATCATTCCGGATGAACATATGGAATGTTTTGTGGGATCGTACCAGTTTCTTTGTCAGGACTAAGAGTAATCATGAGTTTGATTGGGGGATGAAAATGCTCCCATCCCCAAACCGGGGCAATATTCTATCCTTTTTGGAGTATCCCATTAATACCCTTACTATAAGCGTTATGAGAAATATCATTTCCACCACATGGAAACACATGAAATTTAATATTCATGGTTTTTTATGAAATTAAAAGCTGATAAAGTTCCTTCCTTCAAATTTTAATAAGAGCTAGTACATCTTGTATAGTAAATTGTAGATGATTACATATAAGTATAGGGGGATCATTCCGGATGAACATATGGAATGTTTTGTGGGATCGTACCAGTTTCTTTGTCATTACTAAGATTAATCATGAGTTTGATTGGGGGATAACAGTGCTCCCATCCCCGAACCGGGGCAATATTCCATCCTTTTTGGAGTATCCCATTAATACCCTTACTATAAAGGTTATGAGAAAGATCATTTCCACCACATGGAATCCCATGAAATTTAATATTCTTGGTTTTTTATGTAAGTAAAGCTGATAAAATGCCTTCCTTCAAATTTTAATAAGCGATAATACATCTTGTATAGTAAATTGTAAATGATTACTTATAAGTATATATGGAGATCATTCCGGATGAACATATGGAATGTTTTGTGGGATCGTACTAGTTTCTTTGACATGACTAAGAGTAATCATGAGTTTGATTGGGGAATGACAATGCTCCCATCCCCGAACCGGGGCTATATTCCATCCTTTTTGGAGTATCCCATTAATACCCTTTCTATAAGAGTTATGAGAAATATCATTTCCACCACATGAAATTTAATATTCTTGGTTTTTTATGAAATTAAAGGCTGATAAAATTCCGTCCTTCAAATTTTAATAAGCGCTAGTACATCTTGTATAGTAAATTGTAGATGATTACTTATAAGTATTGGGGGATCATTCCGGATTAACAAATAGAATGTTTCGTGGGATCGTACCAGTTTCTTTGTTATGACTAAGAGTAATCATGAGTTTGATTGGGGGATGACAATGCTCCCATCCCCGAACCGGGGCTATATTCCATCCTTTTTGGAGTATACCATTAATACCCTTACTACAAGCATTAGGAGAAAGATCATTTCCACCACATGGAATCACAAGAAATTTAATATTCTTGGTTTTTTATGAAATTAAAAGCTGATAAAATGCCTTCCTTCAAATTTTAATAAGCGCTAGTACATCTTGTATAGTAAATTGTACATGATTACTTATAAGTATAAGGGGATCATTCCGGATGAACATATGGAATGTTTTGTTGGATCGTACCAGTTTCTTTGTCATTACTAAGAGTAATCATGAGTTTGATTGGGGGATGACAATGCTCCCATCCCCGAACCAGGGCAAATTCCATCCTTTTTGGAGTATCTCATTAATACCCTTACTATAAACGTTATGAGAAAGATCATTTCCACCACATGAAATTTAATATTCTTGGTTTTTTATGAAATTAAAAGCTGATAAAATTCCGTCCTTCAAATTTTAATAAGCGCTAGTACATCTTGTATAGTAAATTGTAGATGATTACTTATAAGTATAGGGGGATCATTCCGGATGAACATATGGAATGTTTTGAGGGATCGTACCAGTTTCTTTGTCATGACAAAGAGTAATCATGAGTTTGCTTGGGGGATGACAATGCTCCCATCCCCGAATCGGGGCTATATTCCATCCTTTTTGGAGTATCCCATTAATACCCTTACTACAAGCATTAGGAGAAAGATCATTTCCACCACATGGAATCATATGAAATTTAATATTCTTGGTTTTTTATGAAATTAAAAGCTGATAAAATTCCATCCTTCAAATATGAATAAGCGCTAGTACATCTTGTATAGTAAATTGTAGATGATTACTTATAAGTATAAGGGGATCATTTCGAATGAACATATGGAATGTTTTGTGGGATCGTACAAGTTTCTTTGACATGACTAAAAGTGATAATGAGTTTGATTGGGGGATGGCAATGCTCCCATCCCCGAACCGGGGCTATATTCCATCCTTTTTGGAGTATCCCATTAATACCCTTACTACAAGCATTAGGAGAAAGATCATTTCCACCCCATGGAATCACATGAAATTTAATATTCTTGGTTTTTTATGAAACTAAAAGTTTATAAAATTCTGTCCTTCATGTTTTAAGAAGCGCTAGTACATCTTGTATAGTAAATTGTAGATGATTACTTATAAGTATATGAGGATCATTCCGAATGAACACATGGAATATTTTGTGGGATCGTACCAGTTTCTTTGTCATGACTAACAGTGATAGTGAGTTTGATTGGGGGATGACAGTGCTCCCATCCCCGAACCGGGGCAATATTCCATCCTTTTTAGAGTATACCATTAATACCCTTACTATAAGCGTTATGAGAAAGATTATTTCCACCACATGGAATCACATGAAATTTAATATTCTTGGTTTTTTATGAAATTAAAAGCTTATAAAATTCCATCCTTCAAATTTCAATAAGCGCTAGTACATCTTGTATAGTAAATTGTAGATGATTACTTATAACTATATGGGGATCATTCCGGATGAACATATGGAATGTTTTGCGGGATCGTACCAGTTTCTTTGTCATGACTAAGAGTAATCATGAGTTTGATTGGGGGATGACAATGCTCCCATCCCCGAACTGGGGCTATATTCCATCCTTTTTGGAGTATCCCACTAATACCCTTACTACAAGCATTAGGAGAAAGATCATTTCCACCACATGGAATCACATGAAATTTAATATTCTTGGTTTTTTATTAAATTCAAAGCTGATAAAATTCCTTCCTTCAAATTTTAATAAGCGCTAGTACATCTTGTATAGTAAATTGTAGATGATTACTTATAAGTATAAGGGGATCATTCCGGATGAACATATGGAATGTTTTGTGGGATCGTACCCGTTTCTTTGTCATTACTAAGAGTAATCATGTGTTTTATTGGGGGATGACAATGCTCCCATCCCCGAACCGGGGCAAATTTCCATCCTTTTTGGAGTATACCATTAATACCCTTACTATAAACGTTATGAGAAAGATCATTTCCACCACATGAAATCACATGAAATTTAATATTCTTGGTTTTTTATGAAATTAAAAGCTGATAAAATTCCATCCTTCAAATATAAATAAGCGCTAGTACATCTTGTATAGTAAATTGTAGATGATTACTTATAAGTATACGGGGATCATTCCGAATGAACATATGGAATGTTTTGTGGGATCGTACCAGTTTCTTTGACATGACTAAAAGTGATAATGAGTTTGATTGGGGGGTGACAATGCTCCCATCCCCGAACCGGGGCTATATTCCATCCTTTTTGGAGTATCCCATTAATACCCTTACTACAAGCATTAGGAGAAAGATCATTTCCACCCCATGGAATCACATGAAATTTAATATTCTTGGTTTTTTATGAAATTAAAAGCTGATAAAATTCCATCCTTCAAATTTTAATAAGCGCTAGTACATCTTGTATAGTAAATTTTAGATGATTACTTATAAGTATATGAGGATCATTCCGAATGAACACATGGAATATTTTGTGGGATCGTACCAGTTTCTTTGTCATGACTAACAGTGATAATGAGTTTGATAGGGGGATGACAGTGCTCCCATCCCCGAACCGGGGCAATATTCCATCCTTTTTGGAGTATACCATTAATAACCTTACTATAAGCGTTATGAGAAAGATTATTTCCACCACATGGAATCACATGAAATTTAATATTCTTGGTTTTTTATGAAATTCAAAGCTGATAAGATTCCTTCCTTCAAATTTTAATAAGCGCTAGTACATCTTGTATAGTAAATTGTAGATGATTACTTATAAGTATAAGGGGATCATTCCGGATGAACATATGGAATGTTTTGTGGGATCGTACCAGTTTCTTTGTCATTACTAAGAGTAATCATGAGTTTTATTGGGGGATGACAATGCTCCCATCCCCGAACCGGGGCAAATTTCCGTCCTTTTTGGAGTATACCATTAATACCCTTACTATAAACGTTATGAGAAAGATCATTTCCACCACATGGAATCACATGAAATTTAATATTCTTGGTTTTTTATGAAATTAAAAGCTGATAAAATTCCTTCCTTCAAATTTTAATAAGCGCTAGTACATCTTGTATAGTAAATTGTAGATGATTACTTATAAATATACGGGGATCATTTTGAATGAACATATGGAATATTTTGTGGGATCGTACCAGTTTCTTTGTCATGACTAACAGTGATAATGAGTTTGATTGGGGGATCACAGTGCTCCCATCCCCGAACCGGGGCAATATTCCATCCTTTTTGGAGTATACCATTAATACCCTTACTATAAGCGTTATGAGAAAGATCATTTCCACCACATGGAATCACATGAAATTTAATATTCTTGGTTTTTATGAAATTAAAAGCTGATAAAATTCCTTCCCTCAAATTTTAATAAACGCTAGTACATCTTGTATAGTAAATTGTAGATGATTACTTATAAGTATTGGGGGATCATTCCGGATGAACATATGGAATGTTTTGTGGGATCGTACCAGTTTCTTTGACATGACTAAAAGTAATAATGAGTTTGATTAGGCGATGAGAATGCTCCCATCCCCGAACCGGGGCTATATTCCATCCTTTTTGGAGTATCCCATTAATACCCTTACTACAAGCATTAAGAGAAAGATCATTTTCACCACATGGAATCACATGA
Organism: Rubia yunnanensis; assembly: GCA_037428765.1. Lineage (NCBI taxonomy): Eukaryota > Viridiplantae > Streptophyta > Magnoliopsida > Gentianales > Rubiaceae > Rubia > Rubia yunnanensis. Next base: position 79,988,035 of record CM075062.1, on the reverse strand, counting down.
AATTTAATATTCTTGGTTTTTTATGAAATTAAAAGCTGATAAAATTCCTTCCTTCAAATTTTAATAAGCGCTAGTACATCTTGTATAGTAAATTGTAGATGATTACTTATAAGTATAGGGGGATCATTCCGGATGAACATATGGAATGTTTTGTGGGATCGTACCAGTTTCTTTGTCATGACTAAAAGTGATAATGATTTTGATTGGGGGATGACAATGCTCCCATCCCCGAACCGGGGCAATATTCCATCCTTTTTGGGGTATACCATTAATACCCTAACTATAAGCGTTATGAGAAACATCATTTCCACCACATGGAATCACATGAAATTTAATATTCTGGGTTTTTTATGAAATTAAAAGCTTATAAAATTCCGTCCTTCAAATATTAATAAGCGCTAGTACATCTTGTATAGTGAATTGTAGATGATAACTTATAACTATAGGGGGATCATTACGGATGAACATATGGAATGTTTTGTGGGATCGTACCAGTTTGTTTGTCATGACAAAGAGAAATCATGAGTTTGATTGGGGGATGACAATGCTCCCATCCCCGAACCGGGGCTATATTCCATCCTTTTTGGAGTATCCCATTAATACCCTTACTACAAGCATTAGGAGAAAGATCATTTCCACCACATGGAATCACATGAAATTTAATATTCTTGGTTTTTTATGAAATTAAAAGCTGATAAAATTCCTTCCCACAAATTTTAATAAACGCCAGTACATCTTGTATAGTAAATTGTAGATGATTACTTATAAGTATTGGGGGATCATTCCGGATGAACATATGGAATGTTTTGTGGGATCGTACCAGTTTCTTTGACATGACTAAAAGTATAATGATTTTGATTAGGCGATCACAATGCTCCCATCCCCGAACCGGGGCTATATTCCATCCTTTTTGGAGTATCCCATTAATACCCTTACTACAAGCATTAAGAGAAAGATCATTTTCACCCCATGGAATCACATGAAATTTAATATTCTTGGTTTTTTATGAAATTAAAAGCTGATAAAATTCCTTCCTTCAAATTTTAATAAGCTCTAGTACATCTTGTATAATAAATTGTATATGATTACTTATAAGTATAGGGGGATCATTCCGGATGAACATATGGAATATTTTGTGGGATCGTACCAGTTTCTTTGTCATGACGAAGAGTAATCATGAGTTTGATTGGGGGAGGACAATGCTCCCATCCCCGAACCGGGGGTATATTCCATCCTTTTTGGAGTATCCCATTAATACCCTTACTACAAGCATTAGGAGAAAGATCATTTCCACCACATGGAATCACATGAAATTAAATATTCTTGGTTTTTTATGAAATTAAAAGCTGATAAAATTCCTTCCTTCAAATTTTAATAAACGCTAGTACATCTTGTATAGTAAATTGTAGATGATTACTTATAAGTATACGGGGATCATTCCGAATGAACATATGGAATATTTTGTGGGATCGTACCAGCTTCTTTGTCATGACTAACAATGATAATGAGTTTGATTGGGGGATGACAGTGCTCCCATCCCCGAACAGGGGCAATATTCCATCCTTTTTGGAGTACACCATTAATACCCTTACTATAGGCGTTATGAGAAAGATCATTTCCACCAGATGGAATCACATGAAATTTAATATTCTTGGTTTTTTATGAAACTAAAAGTTTATAAAATTCTGTCCTTCATGTTTTAAGAAGCGCTAGTACATTTTGTATAGTAAATTGTAGATGATTACTTATAAGCATAGGGGGATCTTTTTTTTTTTTTTTTTTTTAAATGAAGACCACCATGCGGTGGAGGGATATTTATTGGGCACCCTAAACCCTTTTAAAATAATGAAAAGCAGTAATTAGCCATGACTACTCAGTCAGTACAAAATAACTCCTAAACTAAAGGAGGCCAAGAGCCCGAAGCAAAACAATTGCTCCCAAAAGTCAAAGTGAAGGAGACGACTATCTCACTATACCTAGTGACAATAAGGAGCAGGTCGGTGATCAACGAATCGAAACACCACTTAGCCACCTATATCTCTAGGATAATAGGAGCAGAAGACAAGAATGGAACCTAAAAGAACAGGGGGATCATTCCGGATGAACATATGGAATATTTTGTGGGATCGTACCAGTTTCTTTGTCATGACTAACAGTGATAATGAGTTTGATTGGGGGATGACAGTGCTCCCATCCCCGAACCGGGGCAATATTCCATCCTTTTTGGAGTACAGCATTAATACCCTTACTACAAGCATCAGGAGAAAGATCATTTCCACCACATGGAATCACATGAAATTTCATATTCTTGGTTTTTAATGAAATTAGAAGCTGATAAAATTCCGTCCTTCAAATTTTTATAAGCGCTAGTACATCTTGTATAGTAAATTGAAGATGATTACTTATAAGTATTGGGGGATCATTCCGGATGAACAAATGGAATGATTGTGAGATCGTACCAGTTTCTTTATCATGACTAAGAGTAATCATGAGTTTGATTGGGGGATGACAATGCTCCCATCCCCGAACCGGGGCTATATTCCATCCTTTTTGGAGTATCCCATTAATACCCTTACTACAAGCATCAGGAGAAAGATCATTTCCACCACATGGAATCACATGAAATTTAATATTCTTGGTTTTTTATGAAATTAAAAGCTGATAAAATTCCTTCCCTCAAATTTTAATAAACGCTAGTACATCTTGTATCGTAAATTGTAGATTAATCACTTATAAGTATACGGGGATCATTCCGGATGAGCATATGGAATGTTTTGTGGGATCGTACCAGTTTCTTTGACATGACTAAAAGTAATAATGAGTTTGATTAGGCGATGACAATGCTCCCATCCCCGAACCGGGGCTATATTCCATCCTTTTTGGAGTATCCCATTAATACCCTTACTATAAGCGTTATGAGAAAGATCATTTCCACCACATGGAATCACATGAAATTTAATATTCTGGGTTTTTTACGAAATTAAAAGCTTATAAAATTCCGTCCTTCAAATATTAATAAGCGCTAGTACATCTTGTATAGTGAATTGTAGATGATAACTTATAACTATAGGGGGATCATTACGGATGAACATATGGAATGTTTTGTGGGATCGTACCAGTTTGTTTGTCATGACAAAGAGTAATCATGAGTTTGATTGGGGGATGACAATGCTCCCATCCCCGAACCGGGGCTATATTCCATCCTTTTTGGAGTATCCCATTAATACCCTTACTACAAGCATTAGGAGAAAGATCATTTCCACCACATGGAATCACATGAAATTTAATATTCTTGGTTTTTTATGAAATTAAAAGCTGATAAAATTCCTTCCCACAAATTTTAATAAACGCCAGTACATCTTGTATAGTAAATTGTAGATGATTACTTATAAGTATTGGGGGATCATTCCGGATGAACATATGGAATGTTTTGTGGGATCGTACCAGTTTCTTTGACATGACTAAAAGTATAATGAGTTTGATTAGGCGATCACAATGCTCCCATCCCCGAACTGGGGCTATATTCCATCCTTTTTGGAGTATCCCATTAATACCCTTACTACAAGCATTAAGAGAAAGATCATTTTCACCCCATGGAATCACATGAAATTTAATATTCTTGGTTTTTTATGAAATTAAAAGCTGATAAAATTCCTTCCTTCAAATTTTAATAAGCGCTAGTACATCTTGTATAATAAATTGTATATGATTACTTATAAGTATAGGGGGATCATTCCGGATGAACATATGGAATATTTTGTGGGATCGTACCAGTTTCTTTGTCATGACTAAGAGTAATCATGAGTTTGATTGGGGGATGACAATGCTCCCATCCCCGAACCGGGGGTATATTCCATCCTTTTTGGAGTATCCCATTAATACCCTTACTACAAGCATTAGGAGAAAGATCATTTCCACCACATGGAATCACATGAAATTAAATATTCTTGGTTTTTTATGAAATTAAAAGCTGATAAAATTCCTTCCTTCAAATTTTAATAAACGCTAGTACATCTTGTATAGTAAATTGTAGATGATTACTTATAAGTATACGGGGATCATTCCGAATGAACATATGGAATATTTTGTGGGATCGTACCAGCTTCTTTGTCATGACTAACAATGATAATGAGTTTGATTGGGGGATGACAGTGCTCCCATCCCCGAACAGGGGCAATATTCCATCCTTTTTGGAGTACACCATTAATACCCTTACTATAGGCGTTATGTGGAAGATCATTTCCACCAGATGGAATCACATGAAATTTAATATTCTTGGTTTTTTATGAAACTAAAAGTTTATAAAATTCTGTCCTTCATGTTTTAAGAAGCGCTAGTACAGTTTGTATAGTAAATTGTAGATGATTACTTATAAGCATAGGGGGATCATTCCGGATGAACATATGGAATATTTTGTGGGATCGTACCAGTTTCTTTGTCATGACTAACAGTGATAATGAGTTTGATTGGGGGATGACAGTGCTCCCATCCCCGAACCGGGGCAATATTCCATCCTTTTTGGAGTACAGCATTAATACCCTTACTATAAGCGTTATGAGAAAGATCATTTGCACCACATGGAATCACATGAAATTTCATATTCTTGGTTTTTAATGAAATTAGAAGCTGATAAAATTCCGTCCTTCAAATTTTTATAAGCGCTAGTACATCTTGTATAGTAAATTGAAGATGATTACTTATAAGTATTGGGGGATCATTCCGGATGAACAAATGGAATGATTGTGAGATCGTACCAGTTTCTTTATCATGACTAAGAGTAATCATGAGTTTGATTGGGGGATGACAATGCTCCCATCCCCGAACCGGGGCTATATTCCATCCTTTTTGGAGTATCCCATTAATACCCTTACTACAAGCATTAGGAGAAAGATCATTTCCACCACATGGAATCACATGAAATTTAATATTCTTGGTTTTTTATGAAATTAAAAGCTGATAAAATTCCTTCCCTCAAATTTTAATAAATGCTAGTACATCTTGTATAGTAAATTGTAGATGATTACTTATAAGTATACGGGGATCATTCCGGATGAGCATATGGAATGTTTTGTGGGATCGTACCAGTTTCTTTGACATGACTAAAAGTAATAATGAGTTTGATTAGGCGATGACAATGCTCCCATCCCCGAACCGGGGCTATATTCCATCCTTGTTGGAGTATCCCATTAATACCCTTACTACAAGAATTAGGAGAAAGATCATTTCCACCACATGGAATCACAAGAAATTTAATATTCTTGGATTTTTATGAAATTAAAAGCTGATAAAATTCCTTCCTTCAAATTTTAATAAACGCTAGTACATCTTATATAGTAAATTGTAGATGGTTACTTATAAGTATAGGGGGATCATTCCGGATGAACATGTGGAATGTTTTGTGGGATCGTACCAGTTTCTTTGACATGACTAAAAGTGATAATGAGTTTGATTGGGGGATGACAGTGCTCCCATCCCCGAACCGGGGCAATATTCCATCCTTTTTGGAGTATACCATTAATACCCTTACTACAAGCATCAGGAGAAAGATCATTTGCACCACATGGAATCAGATGAAATTTAATATTCTTGGTTTTTTATGAAATTAAAAGCTGATAAAATTCCGTCCTTCAAATTTTAATAAGCGCTAGTACATCTTGTATAGTAAATTGTAGATGATTACTTATAAGTATTGGGGGATCATTCCGGATGAACAAATAGAATGATTGTGAGTTCGTACCAGTTTCTTTGTCATAACTAAGAGTAATCATGAGTTTGATTTGGGGATGACAATGCTCCCATCCCCGAACCGGGGCTATATTCCATCCTTTTTGGAGTATCCCATTAATACCCTTACTACAAGCATTAAGAGAAAGATCATTTTCACCCCATGGAATCACATGAAATTTAATATTCTTGGTTTTTTATGAAATTAAAAGCTGATAAAATTCCTTCCTTCAAATTTTAATAAGCGCTAGTACATCTTGTATAGTAAATTGTATATGATTACTTATAAGTATAGGGGGATCATTCCGGATGAACATATGGAATATTTTGTGGGATCGTACCAGTTTCTTTGTCATGACTAAGAGTAATCATAAGTTTGATTTGGGGATGACAATGCTCCCATCCCCGAACCGGGGCTATATTCCATCCTTTTTGGAGTATCCCATTAATACCCTTACTACAAGAATTAGGAGAAAGATCATTTCCACCACATGGAATCACAAGAAATTTAATATTCTTGGATTTTTATGAAATTAAAAGCTTATAAAATTCCTTCCTTCAAATTTTAATAAACGCTAGTACATCTTATATAGTAAATTGTAGATGGTTACTTATAAGTATAGGGGGATCATTCCGGATGAACATGTGGAATGTTTTGTGGGATCGTACCAGTTTCTTTGACATGACTAAAAGTGATAATGAGTTTGATTGGGGGATGACAGTGCTCCCATCCCCGAACCGGGGCAATATTCCATCCTTTTTGGAGTATACCATTAATACCCTAACTATAAGCGTTATGAGAAAGATCAGTTCCACCACATGGAATCAGATGAAATTTAATATTCTTGGTTTTTTATGAAATTAAAAGCTGATAAAATTCCGTCCTTCAAATTTTAATAAGCGCTAGTACATCTTGTATAGTAAATTGTAGATGATTACTTATAAGTATTGGGGGATCATTCCGGATGAACAAATAGAATGATTGTGAGTTCGTACCAGTTTCTTTGTCATAACTAAGAGTAATCATGAGTTTGATTTGGGGATGACAATGCTCCCATCCCCGAACCGGGGCTATATTCCATCCTTTTTGGAGTATCCCATTAATACCCTTACTACAAGCATTAAGAGAAAGATCATTTTCACCCCATGGAATCACATGAAATTTAATATTCTTGGTTTTTTATGAAATTAAAAGCTGATAAAATTCCTTCCTTCAAATTTTAATAAGCGCTAGTACATCTTGTATAGTAAATTGTATATGATTACTTATAAGTATAGGGGGATCATTCCGGATGAACATATGGAATATTTTGTGGGATCGTACCAGTTTCTTTGTCATGACTAAGAGTAATCATAAGTTTGATTGGGGGATGACAATGCTCCCATCCCCGAACCGGGGGTATATTCCATCCTTTTTGGAGTATCCCATTAATACCCTTACTACAAGCATTAGGAGAAAGATCATTTCCACCACATGGAATCACATGAAATTAAATATTCTTGGTTTTTTATGAAATTAAAAGCTGATAAAATTCCTTCCTTCAAATTTTAATAAACGCTAGTACATCTTGTATAGTAAATTGTAGATGATTACTTATAAGTATACGGGGATCATTCCGAATGAACATATGGAATATTTTGTGGGATCGTACCAGCTTCTTTGTCATGACTAACAATGATAATGAGTTTGATTGGGGGATGACAATGCTCCCATCCCCGAACAGGGGCAATATTCCATCCTTTTTGGAGTACACCATTAATACCCTTACTATAGGCGTTATGAGAAAGATCATTTCCACCACATGGAATCACATGAAATTTAATATTCTTGGTTTTTTATGAAACTAAAAGCTTATAAAATTCTGTCCTTCATGTTTTAATAAGCGCTAGTACATCTTGTATAGTAAATTGTAGATGATTACTTATAAGTATAGGGGGATCATTCCGGATGAACATATGGAATATTTTGTGGGATCGTACCAGTTTCTTTGTCATGACTAACAGTGATAATGAGTTTGATTGGGGGATGACAGTGCTCCCATCCCCGAACCGGGGCCATATTCCATCCTTTTTGGAGTACAGCATTAATAACCTTACTATAAGCGTTATGAGAAAGATCATTTCCACCACATGGAATCACATGAAATTTCATATTCTTGGTTTTTAATGAAATTAGAAGCTGATAAAATTCCGTCCTTCAAATTTTAATAAGCGCTAGTACATCTTGTATAGTAAATTGAAGATGATTACTTATAAGTATTGGGGGATCATTCCGGATGAACAAATGGAATGATTGTGAGATCGTACCAGTTTCTTTATCATGACTAAGAGTAATCATGAGTTTGATTGGGGGATGACAATGTTCCCATCCCCGAACCGGGGCTATATTCCATCCTTTTTGGAGTATCCCATTAATACCCTTACTACAAGCATTAGGAGAAAGATCATTTCCACCACATGGAATCACATGAAATTTAATATTCTTGGTTTTTTATGAAATTAAAAGCTGATAAAATTCCTTCCCTCAAATTTTAATAAACGCTAGTACATCTTGTATAGTAAATTGTAGATGATTACTTATAAGTATACGGGGATCATTCCGGATTAGCATATGGAATGTTTTGTGGGATCGTACCAGTTTCTTTGACATGACTAAAAGTAATAATGAGTTTGATTAGGCGATGACAATGCTCCCATCCCCGAACCGGGGCTATATTCCATCCTTTTTGGTGTATCCCATTAATACCCTTACTACAAGCATTAAGAGAAAGATCATTTTCACCACATGGAATCACATGAAATTTAATATTCTTGGTTTTTTATGAAATTAAAAGCTGATAAAATTCCTTCCTTCAAATTTTAATAAACGCTAGTACATCTTATATAGTAAATTGTAGATGGTTACTTATAAGTATAGGGGGATCATTCCGGATGAACATGTGGAATGTTTTGTGGGATCGTACCAGTTTCTTTGACATGACTAAAAGTGATAATGAGTTTGATTGGGGGATGACAGTGCTCCCATCCCCGAACCGGGGCAATATTCCATCCTTTTTGGAGTATACCATTAATACCCTAACTATAAGCGTTATGAAAAAGATCAGTTCCACCACATGGAATCAGATGAAATTTAATATTCTTGGTTTTTTATGAAATTAAAAGCTGATAAAATTCCGTCCATCAAATTTTAATAAGCGCTAGTACACCTTGTTTAGTAAATTATAGATGATTACTTATAAGTATAGGGGGATCATTCGGATGAACATATGGAATGTTTTGTGGGATCGTACCAGTTTCTTTGTCATGACTAAGAGTAATCATGAGTTTGCTTGGGGGATGACAATGCTCCCATCCCCGAACCGGGGCTATATTCCATCCTTTTTGGAGTATCCCATTAATACCCTTACTACAAGCATTAGGAGAAAGATCATTTCCACCACATGGAATCACATGAAATTTAATATTCTTGTTTTTTTATGAAATTAAAAGCTGATAAAATTCCTTCCTTCAAATTTTAATAAACGCTAGTACATCTTGTATAGTAAATTGTAGATGATTACTTATAAGTATAGGGGGATCATTCCGGATGAACAAATAGAATGATTGTGAGTTCGTACCAGTTTCTTTGTCATAACTAAGAGTAATCATGAGTTTGATTTGGGGATGACAATGCTCCCATCCCCGAACCGGGGCTATATTCCATCCTTTTTGGAGTATACCATTAATACCCTTACTACAAGAATTAGGAGAAAGATCATTTCCACCACATGGAATCACAAGAAATTTAATATTCTTGGATTTTTATGAAATTAAAAGCTGATAAAATTCCTTCCTTCAAATTTTAATAAACGCTAGTACATCTTATATAGTAAATTGTAGATGGTTACTTATAAGTATAGGGGGATCATTCCGGATGAACATGTGGAATGTTTTGTGGGATCGTACCAGTTTCTTTGACATGACTAAAAGTGATAATGAGTCTGATTGGGGGATGACAATACTCCCATTCCCGAACCGGGGCAATATTCCGTCCTTTTTGGAGTATACCATTAATACCCTTACTACAAACGTTATGAGAAAGATCATTTCCACCACATGGAATCACATGAAATTTAATATTCTTGTTTTTTTATGAAATTAAAAGCTGATAAAATTCCTTCCTTCAAATTTTAATAAGCGCTAGTACATCTTGTATAGTAAATTGTAGATGATTACTTATAAGTATACGGGGATCATTCCGAATGAACATATGAAATATTTTGTGGGATCGTACCAGTTTCTTTGTCATGACTAACAGTGATAATGAGTTTGATTGGGGGATGACAGTGCTCTCATCCCCGAACCGGGGCAATATTCCATCCTTTTTGGAGTATACCATTAATACCCTTACTATAAGCGTTATGAGAAAGATCAGTTCCACCACATGGAATCAGATGAAATTTAATATTCTTGGTTTTTTATGAAATAAAAAGCTGATAAAATTCCGTCCTTCAAATTTTAATAAGCTCTAGTACATCTTGTATAGTAAATTGTAGATGATTACTTATAAGTATTGGGGGATCATTCCGGATGAACAAATAGAATGATTGTGAGTTCGTACTAGTTTCTTTGTCATAACTAAGAGTAATCATGAGTTTGATTTGGGGATGACAATGCTCCCATCCCCAAACCGGGGCTATATTCAATCCTTTTTGGAGTATACCATTAATACCCTTACTACAAGAATTAGGAGAAAGATCATTTCCACCACATGGAATCACAAGAAATTTAATATTCTTGGTTTTTTATGAAATTAAAAGCTGACAAAATTCCGTCCTTCAAATTTTAATATGCGCTAGTACATCTTGTATAGTAAATTGTAGATGATTACTTATAAGTATTGGGGGATCATTCCGGATGAACAAATAGAATGATTGTGAGTTCGTACCAGTTTCTTTGTCATAACTAAGAGTAATCATGAGTTTGATTGGGGGATGACAATGCTCCCATCCCCGAACCGGGGCTATATTCCATCCTTTTTGGAGTATACCATTAATACCCTTACTACAAGAATTAGGAGAAAGATCATTTCCACCACATGGAATCACAAGAAATTTAATATTCTTGGTTTTTTATGAAATTAAAAGCTGATAAAATGCCTTCCTTCAAATTTTAATAAGAGCTAGTACATCTTGTATAGTAAATTGTAGATGATTACTTATAAGTATAAGGAGATCATTCCGGATGAATATATGGAATGTTTTGTGGGATCGTACCAGTTTCTTTGTCATTACTAAGCGTAATCATGAGTTTGATTGGGGGATGACAGTGCTCCCATCCCCGAACCGGGGCAATATTCCATCCTTTTTGGAGTATACCATTAATACCCTTACTATAAGCGTTATGAGAAAGATCATTTACACCACATGAAATTTAATATTCTTGGTTTTTTATGAAATTAAAAGCTGATAAAATTCCGTCCTTCAAATTTTAATAAGCGCTAGTATATCTTGTATAGTAAATTGTAGATGATTACTTATAAGTATAGGGGGATCATTCCGGATGAACATATGGAATGTTTTGTGGGATCGTACCAGTTTCTTTGTCATGACTAAGAGAAATGATGAGTTTGATTGGGGGTGACAATGCTCCCATCCCCGAACCGAGGCTATGTTCCATCCTTTTTGGAGTATCCCATTAATACCCTTACTACAAGCATTAGGAGAAAGATCATTTCCACCACATGGAATCACATGAAATTTAATATTCTTGGTTTTTTATGAAATTAAAAGCTGATAAAATTCCATCCTTCAAATATAAATAAGCGCTAGTACATCTTGTCTAGTAAATTATAGATGATTACTTATAAGTATACGGGGATCATTCCGAATGAACATATGGAATATTTTGTGGGATCGTACCAGTTTCTTTGTCATGACTAACAGTGATAATGAGTTTGATTGGGGGACGACAGTGCTCCCATCCCCGAACAGGGGCAATATTCCATCCTTTTTGGAGTATACCATTAATACCCTTACTACAAGCATTAGGAGAAAGATCATTTCCACCACATGGAATCACATGAAATTTAATATTCTTGGTTTTTTATGAAATTAAAAGCTGATAAAATTCCATCCTTCAAATTTTAATAAGCGCTAGTACATCTTGTATAGTAAATTGTAGATGATTACTTATAAGTATTGGGGGATCATTCCGGATGAACAAATGGAATGATTGTGAGATCGTACCAGTTTCCTTGTCATGACTAAGAGTAATCATGGGATTGATTGGGGTATGACAATGCTACCATCCCCGAACCGGGGCTATATTCCATCCATTTTGGAGTATCCCAATAATACCCTTACTACTAGCATTAGGAGAAAGATCATTTCCACCACATGGAATCACATGAAATATAATATTCTTGGTTTTTCATGAAATTAAAAGCTGATAAAATTCCTTCCTTCAAATTTTAATAAACGCTAGTATATCTTGTAAAGTAAATTGTAGATGATTACTTATAAGTATTAGGGGATCATTCCGGATGAACATATGGAATATTTTGTGGTAGCGTACCAGTTTCTTTGTCATTACTAAGAGTAATCATGAGTTTGATTGGGGGATGACAATGCTCCCATCCCCGAACCGGGGCTATATTCCATCCTTTTTGGAGTATCCCATTAATACCCTTACTACAAGCATTGGGAGAAAGATCATTTCCACCCCATGGAATCACATGAAATTTAATATTGTTGGTTTTTTATGAAATTAAAAGCTGATAAAATTCCTTCCTTCAAATTTTAATAAACGCTAGTACATCTTGTATAGTAAATTGTAGATGATTACTTATAAGTATAGGGGGATCATTCCGGATGAACATATAGAATGTTTTGTGGGATCGTACCAGTTTCTTTGACATGACTAAAAGTGATAATGAGTTTGATTGGAGGATGACAATGCTCCCATCCACGAACCGGGGCAATATTCCATCCTTTTTGGAGTATACCATTAATACCCTTACTATAAGCGTTATGAGAAAGATCATTTCCACCACATGGACTCAGATGAAATTTAATATTCTTGGTTTTTTATGAAATTAAAAGCTGATAAAATTCCGTCCTTCAAATTTTAATAAGCGCTAGTACACCTTGTATAGTAAATTGTAGATGATTACTTATAAGTATTGGAGGATCATTCCAGATGAACAAATGGAATGATTTTGAGATCGTACCAGTTTCTTTGTCATGACTAAGAGTAATCATGAGTTTGAATAGGGGATGACAATGCTCCCATCCCCGAACCGGGGCTATATTCCATCCTTTTTGGAGTATCCCATTAATACCCTTACTACAAGCATTAGGAGAAAGATCATTTCCACCACATGGAATCACATGAAATTTAATATTCTTGGATTTTTATGAAATTAAAAGCTGATAAAATTCCTTCCTTCAAAATTTAATAAACGCTAGTACATCTTGTATAGTAAATTGTAGATGATTACTTATAAGTATAGCGGGATCATTCCGGATGAACATATGGAATGTTTTTTGGGATCGTACCAGTTTCTTTGACATGACTAAAAGTGATAATGAGTTTGATTAGAGGATGACAATGCTCCCATCCCCGAACCGGGGCTATATTCCATCCTTTTTGTAGTATCCCATTAATACCCTTACTACATGCATTAGGAGAAAGATCATTTTCACCACATGGAATCACATGATATTTAATATTCTTGGTTTTTTATGAAATTAAAAGCTGATAAAATTCCTTCCTTCAAATTTTAATAACCCTAGTACATCTTATATAGTAAATTGTAGATGATTACTTATAAGTATTGGGGGATCATTCCGGATGAACAAATAGAATGATTGTGAGATCGTACCAGTTTCTTGGTCATAACTAAGAGTAATCATGAGTTTAATTGGGGGATGACAATGCTCCCATCCCCTAACCAGGGCTATATTCCATCCTTTTTGGAGTATACCATTAATACCCTTACTACAAGCATTAGGAGAAAGATCATTTCCACCACATGGAATCACAAGAAATTTAATATTCTTGGTTTTTTATGAAATTAAAAGCTGATAAAATGCCTTCCTTCAAATTTTAATAAGCGCTAGTACATCTTGTATAGTAAATTGTAGATGATTACTTATAAGTATAAGGGGATCATTCCGGATGAACATATGGAATGTTTTGTGGGATCGTACCAGTTTCTTTGTCATTACTAAGAGTAATCATGAGTTTGATTGGGGGATGACAATGCTCCCATCCCCGAACCGGGGCAATATTCCGTCCTTTTTGGAGTATACCATTAATACCCTTACTATAAACGTTATGAGAAAGATCATTTCCACCACATGGAATCACATGAAATTTAATATTCTTGGTTTTTTATGAAATTAAAAGCTGATAAAATTCCTTCCTTCAAATTTTAATAAGCGCTAGTACATCTTGTATAGTAAAATGTAGATGATTACTTATAAGTATACGGGGATCATTCCGAAGGAACATATGAAATATTTTTTGGGATCGTACCAGTTTCTTTGTCATGACTAACAGTGATAATGAGTTTGATTGGGGGATGACAGTGCTCCCATCCCCGAACCGGTGCAATATTCCATCCTTTTTGGAGTATACCATTAATACCCTTACTATAAGCGTTATGAGAAAGATCATTTCCACCACATGGAATCAGATGAAATTTAATATTCTTTGTTTTTTATGAAATTAAAAGCTGATAAAATTCCTTCCTTCAAATTTTAATAAGCGCTAGTACATCTTGTATAGTAAATTGTAGATGATTACTTATAAGTATTGGGGGATCATTCCGGATGAACAAATAGAATGACTGTGAGATCGTACCAGTTTCTTTGTCATAACTAAGAGTAATCATGAGTTTGATTGGGGGATGACAATGCTCCCATCCCCGAACCGGGGCTATATTCCATCCTTTTTGGAGTATACCATTAATACCCTTACTACAAGCATTAGGAGAAAGATCATTTCCACCACATGGAATCACAAGAAATTTAATATTCTTGGTTTTTTATGAAATTAAAAGCTGATAAAATGCCTTCCTTCAAATTTTAATAAGCGCTAGTACATCATGTATAGTAAATTGTAGATGATTACTTATAAGTATAAGGGGATCATTCCGGATGAACATATGGAATGTTTTGTGGGATCGTACCAGTTTCTTTGTCATTACTAAGAGTAATCATGAGTTTGATTGGGGGATGACAATGCTCCCATCCCCGAACCAGGGCAAATTTCATCCTTTTTGGAGTATCTCATTAATACCCTTACTATAAACGTTATGAGAAAGATCATTTCCACCACATGAAATTTAATATTCTTGGTTTTTTATGAAATTAAAAGCTGATAAAATTCCGTCCTTCAAATTTTAATAAGCGCTAGTACATCTTGTATAGTAAATTGTAGATGATTACTTATAAGTATAGGGGGATCATTCCGGATGAACATATGGAATGTTTTGTGGGATCGTACCAGTTTCTTTGTCATGACTAAGAGTAATCATGAGTTTGCTTGGGGGATGACAATGCTCCCATCCCCGAACCGGGGCTATATTCCATTCTTTTTGGAGTATCCCATTAATACCCTTACTACAAGCATTAGGAGAAAGATCATTTCCACCGCATGGAATCACATGAAATTTAATGTTCTTGGTTTTTTATGAAATTAAAAGCTGATAAAATTCCATCCTTCAAATATAAATAAGCGCTAGTACATCTTTTATAGTAAATTGTAGATGATTACTTATAAGTATACGGGGATCATTCCGAATGAACATATGGAATGTTTTGTGGGATCGTACCTGTTTCTTTGACATGACTAAAAGTGATAATGAATTTGATTGGGGGACGACAATGCTCCCATCCCCGAACCGGGGCAATATTCCATCCTTTTTGGAGTATACCATTAATACCCTTACTATAAGCGTTATGAGAAAGATCATTTCCACCACATGGAATCACATGAAATTTCATATTCTTGGTTTTTTATGAAATTAAAAGCTGATAAAATTCCGTCCTTCAAATTTTAATAAGCGCTAGTACACCTTATTTAGTAAATTGTAGATGATTACTTATAAGTATAGGGGGATCATTCCGGATGAACATATGGAATGTTTTGTTGGATCGTACCAGTTTCTTTGTCATGACTAAGAGTAATCATGAGTTTGCTTGGGGGATGACAATGCTCCCATCCCCGAACCGGGGCTATATTCCATCCTTTTTGGAGTATCCCATTAATACCCTTACTACAAGCATTAGGAGAAAGATCATTTCCACCACATGGAATCACATGAAATTTAATATTCTTGGTTTTTTGTGAAATTCAAAGCTGATAAAATTCCTTCCTTCAAATTTTAATAAACGCTAGTACATCTTGTATAGTAAATTGTAGATGATTACTTATAAGTATAGGGGGATCATTCCGGATGAACATATGGAATGTTTTGGGGGATCGTACCAGTTTCTTTGACATGACTAAAAGTGATAATGAGTTTGATTAGGGGATGACAATGCTCCCATCCCCGAACCGGGGCTATATTCCATCCTTTTTGGAGTATCCCATTAATACCCTTACTACAAGGATTAGGAGAAAGATCATTTTCACCACATGGAATCACATGAAATTTAATATTCTTGGTTTTTTATGAAATTAAAAGCTGATAAAATTCCTTCCTTCAAATTTTAATAAACGCTAGTACATCTTGTATAGTAAATTGTAGATGATTACTTATAAGTATACGGGGATCATTCCGAATGAACATATGGAATATTTTGTGGGATCGTACCAGTTTCTTTGTCATGACTAACAGTGATAATGAGTTTGATTGGGGGATAACAGTGCTCCCATCCCCGAACCGGGGCAATATTCCATCCTTTTTGGAGTATACCATTAATACCCTTACTATAAGCGTTATGAGAAAGATCATTTCCACCACATGGAATCAGATGAAATTTAATATTCTTGGTTTTGTATGAAATTAAAAGTTGATAAAATTCCGTCCTTCAAATTTTAATAAGCGGTAGTACATCTTGTATAGTAAATTGTAGATGATTACTTATAAGTATTGGGGGATCATTCCGGATGAACAAATGGAATGATTGTGAGATCGTACCAGTTTCCTTGTCATGACTAAGAGTAATCATGGGTTTGATTGGGGGATGACAATGCTCCCATCCCCGAACCGGGGCTATATTCCATCCTTTTTGGAGTATCCCATTAATACCCTTACTACAAGCATTAGGAGAAAGATCATTTCCACCACATGGAATCACATGAAATTTAATATTCTTGGTTTTTTGTGAAATTAAAAGCTGATAAAATTCCGTCCTTCAAATTTTAATAAGCGCTAGTACATCTTGTATAGTAAATTGTAGATGATTACTTATAAGTATAGGGGGATCATTCTGGATGAACATATGGAATGTTTTATGGGATCGTACCAGTTTCTTTGTCATGACTAAAAGTGATAATGAGTTTGATTGGGGGATGACAATGCTCCCATCCTCGAACCGGGGCAATATTCCATCCTTTTTAGAGTATACCATTAATACCCTTACTATAAGCGTTATGAGGAAGATCATTTCCACCACATGGAATCACATGAAATTTCATATTCTTGGTTTTTTATGAAATTAAAAGCTGATAAAATTCCGTCCATCAAATTTTAATAAGCTCTAGTACACCTTGTTTAGTAAATTGTAGATGATTACTTATAAGTATAGGGGGATCATTCGGATGAACATATGGAATGTTTTGTGGGATCTTACCAGTTTCTTTGTCATGACTAAGAGTAATCATGAGTTTGATTAGGGGATGACAATGCTCCCATCCCCGAACCGGGGTTATATTCCATCCTTTTTGGAGTATCTTATTAATACCCTTACTACAAGCATTAGGAGAAAGATCATTTCCACCACATGGAATCAGATGAAATTTAATATTCTTGGTTTTTTATGAAATTAAAAGCTGATAAAATTCCGTCCTTCAAATTTTAATAAGCGGTAGTACATCTTGTATAGTAAATTGTAGATGATTACTTATAAGTATTGGGGGATCATTCCGGATGAACAAATGGAATGATTGTGAGATCGTACCAGTGTCCTTGTCATGACTAAGAGTAATCATGGGTTTGATTGGGGGATGACAATGCTCCCATCCCCGAACCGGGGCTATATTCCATCCTTTTTGGAGTATCCCATTAATACCCTTACTACAAGCATTAGGAGAAAGATCATTTCCACCACAGGGAATCACATGAAATTTAATATTCTTGGTTTTTTATGAAATTAAAAGCTGATAAAATTCCTTCCTTCAAATTTTAATAAACGCTAGTACATCTTGTACTGTAAATTGTAGATGATTACTTATAAGTATAGGGGGATCATTCCGGATGAACATATAGAATGTTTTGTGGGATCGTACTAGTTTCTTTGACATGACTAAAAGTGATAATGAGTTTGATTGGGGGATGACAATGCTCCCATCCCCGAACCGGGGCAATATTCCATCCTTTTTGGAGTATCCCATTAATACCCTTACTACAAGCATTAGGGGAAAGATCATTTTCACCACATTGAATCACATGAAATTTAATATTCTTGGTTTTTTATGAAATTAAAAGCTGATAAAATTCCTTCCTTCAAATTTTAATAAACGCTAGTACATCTTGTATAGTAAATTGTAGATGATTACTTATAAGTATACGGGGATCATTCCGAATGAACATATGGAATATTTTGTGGGATCGCACCAGTTTCTTTGTCATGACTAACAGTGATAATGAGTTTGATTGGGGGATAACAGTGCTCCCATCCCCGAACCGGGGCAATATTCCATCCTTTTTGGAGTATACCATTAATACCCTTACTATAAGCATTATGAGAAAGATCATTTCCACCACATGGAATCAGATGAAATTTAATATTCTTGGTTTTTTATGAAATTAAAAGCTGATAAAATTCCGTCCTTTAAATTTTAATAAGCGGTAGTACATCTTGTATAGTAAATTGTAGATGATTACTTATAAGTATTGGGGGATCATTCCGGATGAACAAATGGAATGATTGTGAGATCGTACCAGTTTCCTTGTCATGACTAAGAGTAATCATGGGTTTGATTGGGGGATGACAATGCTCCCATCCCCGAACCGAGGCTATATTCCACCCTTTTTGGAGTATCCCATTAATACCCTTACTACAAGCATTAGGAGAAAGATCATTTCCACCACAGGGAATCACATGAAATTTAATATTCTTGGTTTTTTATGAAATTAAAAGCTGATAAAATTCCTTCCTTCAAATTTTAATAAACGCTAGTACATCTTGTATTGTGAATTGTAGATGATTACTTATAAGTATAGCGGGATCATTCCGGATGAACATATAGAATGTTTTGTGGGATCGTACCAGTTTCTTTGACATGACTAAAAGTGATAATGAGTTTGATTGGGGGATGACAATGCTCCCATCCCCGAACCGGGGCAATATTCCATCCTTTTTGGACTATACCTTTAATACCCTTACTATAAGCATTATGAGAAAGATCATTTCCACTACATGGAATCACATGAAATTTAATATTCTTGGTTTTTTATGAAATTAAAAGCTGATAAAATTCCGTCCTTCAAATTTTAATAAGCGCTAGTACACCTTGTTTAGTAAATTGTAGATGATTACTTATAAGTATTGGGGGATCATTCCGGATGAACAAATGGAATGATTGTGAGATCGTACCAGTTTCTTTGTCATGACTAAGGGTAATCATGAGTTTGATTAGGGGATGACAATGCTCCCATCCCCGAACCGGGGCTATATTCCATCCTTTTTGGAGTATCCATTAATACCCTTACTACAAGCATTAGGAGAAAGATCATTTCCACCACATGGAATCACATGAAACTTAATATTCTTGGTTTTTTATGAAATTAAAAGCTGATAAAATTCCTTGCTTCAAATTTTAATAAACACTAGTACATCTTGTATAGTAAATTGTACATGATTACATATAAGTATAGGGGGATCATTCCAGATGAACATATGGAATGTTTTGTGGGATCGTACCAGTTTCTTTGACATGACTAAAAGTGATAATGAGTTTGATTAGGGGATGACAATGCTCCCATCCCCGAACCGGGGCTATATTCCATCCTTTTTGGAGTATCCCATTAATACCCTTACTACAAGCATTAGGAGAAAGATCATTTTCACCACAAGGAATCACATGAAATTTAATATTCTTAGTTTTTTATGAAATTAAAAACTGATAAAATTCCTTCCTTCAAATTTTAATAAACGCTAGTACATCTTGTATAGTAAATTGTAGATGATTACTTATAAGTATACGGGGATCATTCCGAAGAACATATGGAATATTTTGTGGGATCGTACCAGTTTCTTTGTCATGACTAACAGTGATAATGAGTTTGATTGGGGGATAACAGTGCTCCCATCCCCGAACCGGGGCAATATTCCATCCTTTTTGGAGTATACCATTAATACCCTTACTATAAGCGTTATGAGAAAGATCATTTCCACCATATGGAATCAGATGAAATTTAATATTCTTGGTTTTTTATGAAATTAAAAGCTGATAAAATTCCATCCTTCAAATTTTAATAAGCGCTAGTACATCTTGTATAGTAAATTGTAGATGATTACTTATGAGTATTGGGGGATCATTCCGGATGAACATATGGAATGTTTTGTGGGATCGTACCAGTTTCTTTGACATGACTAAAAGTGATAATGAGTTTGATTAGGGGATGACAATGCTCCCATCCCCGAACCGGGGCTATATTCCATCCTTTTTGGAGTATCCCATTAATACCCTTACTACAAGCATTAGGAGAAAGATCATTTTCACCACATGGAATCACATTAAATTTAATATTCTTGGTTTTTTATGAAATTAAAAGCTGATAAAATTCCTTCCTTCAAATTTTAATAAACGCTAGTACATCTTGTATAGTAAATTGTAGATGATTACTTATAAGTATACGGGGATCATTCCGAAGAACATATGGAATATTTTGTGGGATCGTACAAGTTTCTTTGTCATGACTAACAGTGATAATGAGTTTGATTGGGGATAACAGTGCTCCCATCCCCGAACCGGGGCAATATTCCATCCTTTTTGGAGTATACCATTAATACCCTTACTATAAGCGTTATGAGAAAGATCATTTCCACCACATGGAATCAGATGAAATTTAATATTCTTGGTTTTTTATGAAATTAAAAGCTGATAAAATTCCGTCCTTCAAATTTTAATAAGCGGTAGTACATCTTGTATAGTAAATTGTAGATGATTACTTATAAGTATTGGGGGATCATTCCGGATGAACAAATGAAATGATTGTGAGATCGTACCAGTTTCCTTGTCATGACTAAGAGTAATCATGGGTTTGATTGGGGGATGACAATGCTCCCATCCCCGAACCGGGGCTATATTCCATCCTTTTTGGAGTATCCCATTAATACCCTTACTACAAGCATTAGGAGAAAGATCATTTCCACCACAGGGAATCACATGAAATTTAATATTCTTGGTTTTTTATGAAATTAAAAGCTGATAAAATTCCTTCCTTCAAATTTTAATAAACGCTAGTACATCTTGTATTGTAAATTGTAGATGATTACTTATAAGTATAGGGGGATCATTCCGGATGAACATATAGAATGTTTTGTGGGATCGTACCAGTTTCTTTGACATGACTAAAAGTGATAATGAGTTTGATTGGGGGATGACAATGCTCCCATCCCCGAACCGGGGCAATATTCCATCCTTTTTGGACTATACCTTTAATACCCTTACTATAAGCATTATGAGAAAGATCATTTCCACTACATGAAATCACATGAAATTTAATATTCTTGGTTTTTTATGAAATTAAAAGCTGATAAAATTCCGTCCTTCAAATTTTAATAAGCGCTAGTACACCTTGTTTAGTAAATTGTAGATGATTACTTATAAGTATTGGGGGATCATTCCGGATGAACAAATGGAATGATTGTGAGATCGTACCAGTTTCTTTGTCATGACTAAGGGTAATCATGAGTTTGATTAGGGGATGACAATGCTCCCATCCCCGAACCGGGGCTATATTCCATCCTTTTTGGAGTATCCATTAATACCCTTACTACAAGCATTAGGAGAAAGATCATTTCCACCACATGGAATCACATGAAACTTAATATTCTTGGTTTTTTATGAAATTAAAAGCTGATAAAATTCCTTGCTTCAAATTTTAATAAACACTAGTACATCTTGTATAGTAAATTGTAGATGATTACTTATAAGCATAGGGGGATCATTCCAGATGAACATATGGAATCTTTTGTGGGATCGTAACAGTTTCTTTGACATGACTAAAAGTGATAATGAGTTTGATTAGGGGATGACAATGCTCCCATCCCCGAACCGGGGCTATATTCCATCCTTTTTGGAGTATCCCATTAATACCCTTACTACAAGCATTAGGAGAAAGATCATTTTCACCACATGGAATCACATGAAATTTAATATTCTTAGTTTTTTATGAAATTAAAAACTGATAAAATTCCTTCCTTCAAATTTTAATAAACGCTAGTACATCTTGTATAGTAAATTGTAGATGATTACTTATAAGTATACGGGGATCATTCCGAAGAACATATGGAATATTTTGTGGGATCGTACCAGTTTCTTTGTCATGACTAACAGTGATAATGAGTTTGATTGGGGGATAACAGTGCTCCCATCCCCGAACCGGGGCAATATTCCATCCTTTTTGGAGTATACCATTAATACCCTTACTATAAGCGTTATGAGAAAGATCATTTCCACCATATGGAATCAGATGAAATTTAATATTCTTGGTTTTTTATGAAATTAAAAGCTGATAAAATTCCATCCTTCAAATTTTAATAAGCGCTAGTACATCTTGTATAGTAAATTGTAGATGATTACTTATAAGTATAGGGGGATCATTCCGGATGAACATATGGAATGTTTTGTGGGATCGTACCAGTTTCTTTGACATGACTAAAAGTGATAATGAGTTTGATTAGGGGATGACAATGCTCCCATTCCCGAACCGGGGCTATATTCCATCCTTTTTGGAGTATCCCATTAATACCCTTACTACAAGCATTAGGGGAAAGATCATTTTCACTACATGGAATCACATGAAATTTAATATTCTAGGTTTTTTATGAAATTAAAAGCTGATAAAATTCCTTCCTTCAAATTTTAATAAACGCTAGTACATCTTGTATAGTAAATTGTAGATGATTACTTATAAGTATTGGGGGATCATTCCGAATGAACATATGGAATATTTCGTGGGATCGTACCTATTTCTTTGTCATGACTAACAGTGATAATGAGTTTGATTGGGGGATAACAGTGCTCCCATCCCCGAACCGGGGCAATATTCCATCCTTTTTGGAGTATACCATTAATACCCTTACTATAAGCGTTATGAGAAAGATCATTTCCACCACATGGAATCAGATGAAATTTAATATTCTTGGTTTTTTATGAAATTAAAAGCTGATAAAATTCCGTCCTTTAAATTTTAATAAGTGGTAGTACATCTTGTATAGAAAATTGTAGATGATTACTTATAAGTATTGGGGGATCATTCCGGATGAACAAATGGAATGATTGTGAGATCGTACCAGTTTCCTTGTCATGACTAAGAGTAATCATGGGTTTGATTGGGGGATGACAATGCTCCCATCCCCGAACCGGGGCTATATTCCATCCTTTTTGGAGTATCCCATTAATACCCTTACTACAAGCATTAGGAGAAAGATCATTTCCACCATAGGGAATCACATGAAATTTAATATTCTTGGTTTTTTATGAAATTAAAAGCTGATAAAATTCCTTCCTTCAAATTTTAATAAACGCTAGTACATCTTGTATTGTAAATTGTAGATGATTACTTATAAGTATAGCGGGATCATTCCGGATGAACATATAGAATGTTTTGTGGGATCGTACCAGTTTCTTTGACATGACTAAAAGTGATAATGAGTTTGATTGGGGGATGACAATGCTCCCATCCCCGAACCGGGGCAATATTCCATCCTTTTTGGACTATACCTTTAATACCCTTACTATAAGCATTATGAGAAAGATCATTTCCACTACATGGAATCACATGAAATTTAATATTCTTGGTTTTTTATGAAATTAAAAGCTGATAAAATTCCGTCCTTCAAATTTTAATAAGCGCTAGTACACCTTGTTTAGTAAATTGTAGATGATTACTTATAAGTATTGGGGGATCATTCCGGATGAACAAATGGAATGATTGTGAGATCGTACCAGTTTCTTTGTCATGACTAAGGGTAATCATGAGTTTGATTAGGGGATGACAATGCTCCCATCCCCGAACCGGGGCTATATTCCATCCTTTTTGGAGTATCCATTAATACCCTTACTACAAGCATTAGGAGAAAGATCATTTCCACCACATGGAATCACATGAAACTTAATATTCTTGGTTTTTTATGAAATTAAAAGCTGATAAAATTCCTTGCTTCAAATTTTAATAAACACTAGTACATCTTGTATAGTAAATTGTACATGATTACATATAAGTATAGGGGGATCATTCCAGATGAACATATGGAATGTTTTGTGGGATCGTACCAGTTTCTTTGACATGACTAAAAGTGATAATGAGTTTGATTAGGGGATGACAATGCTCCCATCCCCGAACCGGGGCTATATTCCATCCTTTTTGGAGTATCCCATTAATACCCTTACTACAAGCATTAGGAGAAAGATCATTTTCACCACATGGAATCACATGAAATTTAATATTCTTAGTTTTTTATGAAATTAAAAACTGATAAAATTCCTTCCTTCAAATTTTAATAAACGCTAGTACATCTTGTATAGTAAATTGTAGATGATTACTTATAAGTATACGGGGATCATTCCGAAGAACATATGGAATATTTTGTGGGATCGTACCAGTTTCTTTGTCATGACTAACAGTGATAATGAGTTTGATTGGGGGATAACAGTGCTCCCATCCCCGAACCGGGGCAATATTCCATCCTTTTTGGAGTATACCATTAATACCCTTACTATAAGCGTTATGAGAAAGATCATTTCCACCATATGGAATCAGATGAAATTTAATATTCTTGGTTTTTTATGAAATTAAAAGCTGATAAAATTCCATCCTTCAAATTTTAATAAGCGCTAGTACATCTTGTATAGTAAATTGTAGATGATTACTTATGAGTATTGGGGGATCATTCCGGATGAACATATGGAATGTTTTGTGGGATCGTACCAGTTTCTTTGACATGACTAAAAGTGATAATGAGTTTGATTAGGGGATGACAATGCTCCCATCCCCGAACCGGGGCTATATTCCATCCTTTTTGGAGTATCCCATTAATACCCTTACTACAAGCATTAGGAGAAAGATCATTTTCACCACATGGAATCACATGAAATTTAATATTCTTGGTTTTTTATGAAATTAAAAGCTGATAAAATTCCTTCCTTCAAATTTTAATAAACGCTAGTACATCTTGTATAGTAAATTGTAGATGATTACTTATAAGTATACGGGGATCATTCCGAAGAACATATGGAATATTTTGTGGGATCGTACAAGTTTCTTTGTCATGACTAACAGTGATAATGAGTTTGATTGGGGATAACAGTGCTCCCATCCCCGAACCGGGGCAATATTCCATCCTTTTTGGAGTATACCATTAATACCCTTACTATAAGCGTTATGAGAAAGATCATTTCCACCACATGGAATCAGATGAAATTTAATATTCTTGGTTTTTTATGAAATTAAAAGCTGATAAAATTCTGTCCTTCAAATTTTAATAAGCGGTAGTACATCTTGTATAGTAAATTGTAGATGATTACTTATAAGTATTGGGGGATCATTCCGGATGAACAAATGAAATGATTGTGAGATCGTACCAGTTTCCTTGTCATGACTAAGAGTAATCATGGGTTTGATTGGGGGATGACAATGCTCCCATCCCCGAACCGGGGCTATATTCCATCCTTTTTGGAGTATCCCATTAATACCCTTACTACAAGCATTAGGAGAAAGATCATTTCCACCACAGGGAATCACATGAAATTTAATATTCTTGGTTTTTTATGAAATTAAAAGCTGATAAAATTCCTTCCTTCAAATTTTAATAAACGCTAGTACATCTTGTATTGTAAATTGTAGATGATTACTTATAAGTATAGGGGGATCATTCCGGATGAACATATAGAATGTTTTGTGGGATCGTACCAGTTTCTTTGACATGACTAAAAGTGATAATGAGTTTGATTGGGGGATGACAATGCTCCCATCCCCGAACCGGGGCAATATTCCATCCTTTTTGGACTATACCTTTAATACCCTTACTATAAGCATTATGAGAAAGATCATTTCCACTACATGGAATCACATGAAATTTAATATTCTTGGTTTTTTATGAAATTAAAAGCTGATAAAATTCCGTCCTTCAAATTTTAATAAGCGCTAGTACACCTTGTTTAGTAAATTGTAGATGATTACTTATAAGTATTGGGGGATCATTCCGGATGAACAAATGGAATGATTGTGAGATCGTACCAGTTTCTTTGTCATGACTAAGGGTAATCATGAGTTTGATTAGGGGATGACAATGCTCCCATCCCCGAACCGGGGCTATATTCCATCCTTTTTGGAGTATCCATTAATACCCTTACTATAAGCATTAGGAGAAAGATCATTTCCACCACATGGAATCACATGAAACTTAATATTCTTGGTTTTTTATGAAATTAAAAGCTGATAAAATTCCTTGCTTCAAATTTTAATAAACACTAGTACATCTTGTATAGTAAATTGTAGATGATTACTTATAAGTATAGGGGGATCATTCCAGATGAACATATGGAATCTTTTGTGGGATCGTAACAGTTTCTTTGACATGACTAAAAGTGATAATGAGTTTGATTAGGGGATGACAATGCTCCCATCCCCGAACCGGGGCTATATTCCATCCTTTTTGGAGTATCCCATTAATACCCTTACTACAAGCATTAGGAGAAAGATCATTTTCACCACATGGAATCACATGAAATTTAATATTCTTAGTTTTTTATGAAATTAAAAACTGATAAAATTCCTTCCTTCAAATTTTAATAAACGCTAGTACATCTTGTATAGTAAATTGTAGATGATTACTTATAAGTATACGGGGATCATTCCGAAGAACATATGGAATATTTTGTGGGATCGTACCAGTTTCTTTGTCATGACTAACAGTGATAATGAGTTTGATTGGGGGATAACAGTGCTCCCATCCCCGAACCGGGGCAATATTCCATCCTTTTTGGAGTATACCATTAATACCCTTACTATAAGCGTTATGAGAAAGATCATTTCCACCATATGGAATCAGATGAAATTTAATATTCTTGGTTTTTTATGAAATTAAAAGCTGATAAAATTCCATCCTTCAAATTTTAATAAGCGCTAGTACATCTTGTATAGTAAATTGTAGATGATTACTTATAAGTATAGGGGGATCATTCCGGATGAACATATGGAATGTTTTGTGGGATCGTACCAGTTTCTTTGACATGACTAAAAGTGATAATGAGTTTGATTAGGGGATGACAATGCTCCCATTCCCGAACCGGGGCTATATTCCATCCTTTTTGGAGTATCCCATTAATACCCTTACTACAAGCATTAGGGGAAAGATCATTTTCACTACATGGAATCACATGAAATTTAATATTCTAGGTTTTTTATGAAATTAAAAGCTGATAAAATTCCTTCCTTCAAATTTTAATAAACGCTAGTACATCTTGTATAGTAAATTGTAGATGATTACTTATAAGTATAGGGGGATCATTCCGAATGAACATATGGAATATTTCGTGGGATCGTACCTGTTTCTTTGTCATGACTAACAGTGATAATGAGTTTGATTGGGGGATAACAGTGCTCCCATCCCCGAACCGGGGCAATATTCCATCCTTTTTGGAGTATACCATTAATACCCTTACTATAAGCGTTATGAGAAAGATCATTTCCACCACATGGAATCAGATGAAATTTAATATTCTTGGTTTTTTATGAAATTAAAAGCTGATAAAATTCCGTCCTTTAAATTTTAATAAGTGGTAGTACATCTTGTATAGAAAATTGTAGATGATTACTTATAAGTATTGGGGGATCATTCCGGATGAACAAATGGAATGATTGTGAGATCGTACCAGTTTCCTTGTCATGACTAAGAGTAATCATGGGTTTGATTGGGGGATGACAATGCTCCCATCCCCGAACCGGGGCTATATTCCATCCTTTTTGGAGTATCCCATTAATACCCTTACTACAAGCATTAGGAGAAAGATCATTTCCACCATAGGGAATCACATGAAATTTAATATTCTTGGTTTTTTATGAAATTAAAAGCTGATAAAATTCCTTCCTTCAAATTTTAATAAACGCTAGTACATCTTGTATTGTAAATTGTAGATGATTACTTATAAGTATAGCGGGATCATTCCGGATGAACATATAGAATGTTTTGTGGGATCGTACCAGTTTCTTTGACATGACTAAAAGTGATAATGAGTTTGATTGGGGGATGACAATGCTCCCATCCCCGAACCGGGGCAATATTCCATCCTTTTTGGACTATACCTTTAATACCCTTACTATAAGCATTATGAGAAAGATCATTTCCACTACATGGAATCACATGAAATTTAATATTCTTGGTTTTTTATGAAATTAAAAGCTGATAAAATTCCGTCCTTCAAATTTTAATAAGCGCTAGTACACCTTGTTTAGTAAATTGTAGATGATTACTTATAAGTATTGGGGGATCATTCCGGATGAACAAATGGAATGATTGTGAGATCGTACCAGTTTCTTTGTCATGACTAAGGGTAATCATGAGTTTGATTAGGGGATGACAATGCTCCCATCCCCGAACCGGGGCTATATTCCATCCTTTTTGGAGTATCCATTAATACCCTTACTACAAGCATTAGGAGAAAGATCATTTCCACCACATGGAATCACATGAAACTTAATATTCTTGGTTTTTTATGAAATTAAAAGCTGATAAAATTCCTTGCTTCAAATTTTAATAAACACTAGTACATCTTGTACAGTAAATTGTAGATGATTACTTATAAGTATAGGGGGATCATTCCAGATGAACATATGGAATGTTTTGTGGGATCGTACCAGTTTCTTTGACATGACTAAAAGTGATAATGAGTTTGATTAGGGGATGACAATGCTCCCATCCCCGAACCGGGGCTATATTCCATCCTTTTTGGAGTATCCCATTAATACCCTTACTACAAGCATTAGGAGAAAGATCATTTTCACCACATGGAATCACATGAAATTTAATATTCTTAGTTTTTTATGAAATTAAAAACTGATAAAATTCCTTCCTTCAAATTTTAATAAACGCTAGTACATCTTGTATAGTAAATTGTAGATGATTACTTATAAGTATACGGGGATCATTCCGAAGAACATATGGAATATTTTGTGGGATCGTACCAGTTTCTTTGTCATGACTAACAGTGATAATGAGTTTGATTGGGGGATAACAGTGCTCCCATCCCCGAACCGGGGCAATATTCCATCCTTTTTGGAGTATACCATTAATACCCTTACTATAAGCGTTATGAGAAAGATCATTTCCACCATATGGAATCAGATGAAATTTAATATTCTTGGTTTTTTATGAAATTAAAAGCTGATAAAATTCCATCCTTCAAATTTTAATAAGCGCTAGTACATCTTGTATAGTAAATTGTAGATGATTACTTATAAGTATAGGGGGATCATTCCGGATGAACATATGGAATGTTTTGTGGGATCGTACCAGTTTCTTTGACATGACTAAAAGTGATAATGAGTTTGATTAGGGGATGACAATGCTCCCATCCCCGAACCGGGGCTATATTCCATCCTTTTTGGAGTATCCCATTAATACCCTTACTACAAGCATTAGGAGAAAGATCATTTTCACCACATGGAATCACATGAAATTTAATATTCTTGGTTTTTTATGAAATTAAAAGCTGATAAAATTCCTTCCTTCAAATTTTAATAAACGCTAGTACATCTTGTATAGTAAATTGTAGATGATTACTTATAAGTATACGGGGATCATTCCGAAGAACATATGGAATATTTTGTGGGATCGTACAAGTTTCTTTGTCATGACTAACAGTGATAATGAGTTTGATTGGGGGATAACAGTGCTCCCATCCCCGAACCGGGGCAATATTCCATCCTTTTTGGAGTATACCATTAATACCCTTACTATAAGCGTTATGAGAAAGATCATTTCCACCACATGGAATCAGATGAAATTTAATATTCTTGGTTTTTTATGAAATTAAAAGCTGATAAAATTCCGTCCTTCAAATTTTAATAAGCGGTAGTACATCTTGTATAGTAAATTGTAGATGATTACTTATAAGTATTGGGGGATCATTCCGGATGAACAAATGGAATGATTGTGAGATCGTACCAGTTTCCTTGTCATGACTAAGAGTAATCATGGGTTTGATTGGGGGATGACAATGCTCCCATCCCCGAACCGGGGCTATATTCCATCCTTTTTGTAGTATCCCATTAATACCCTTACTACAAGCATTAGGAGAAAGATCATTTCCACCACAGGGAATCACATGAAATTTCATATTCTTGGTTTTTTATGAAATTAAAAGCTGATAAAATTCCTTCCTTCAAATTTTAATAAACGCTAGTACATCTTGTATTGTAAATTGTAGATGATTACTTATAAGTATAGGGGGATCATTCCGGATGAACATATAGAATGTTTTGTGGGATCGTACCAGTTTCTTTGACATGACTAAGAGTAATCATGAGTTTGCTTGGGGGATGACAATGCTCCCATCCCCGAACCGGTGCTATATTCCATCCTTTTTGGAGTATCCCATTAATACCCTTACTACAAGCATTAGGAGAAAGATCATTTCCACCACAGGGAATCACATGAAATTTCATATTCTTGGTTTTTTATGAAATTAAAAGCTGATAAAATTCCTTCCTTCAAATTTTAATAAACGCTAGTACATCTTGTATAGTAAATTGTAGATGATTACTTATAAGTATAGGGGGATCATTCCGGATGAACATATGGAATGTTTTGTGGGATCGTACCAGTTTCTTTGACATGACTAAAAGTGATAATGAGTTTGATTAGGGGATGACAATGCTCCCATCCCCGAACCGGGGCTATATTCCATCCTTTTTGGAGTATCCCATTAATACCCTTACTACAAGCATTAGGGGAAAGATCATTTTCACCACATGGAATCACATGAAATTTAATATTCTTGGTTTTTTATGAAATTAAAAGCTGATAAAATTCCTTCCTTCAAATTTTAATAAACGCTAGTACATCTTGTATAGTTAATTGTAGATGATTACTTATAAGTATACGGGGATCATTCCGAATGAACATATGGAATATTTTGTGGGATCGTGCCAGTTTCTTTGTCATGACTAACAGTGATAATGAGTTTGATTGGGGTATAACAGTGCTCCCATCCCCGAACCGGGGCAATATTCCATCCTTTTTGGAGTATACCATTAATACCCTTACTATAAGCGTTATGAGAAAGATCATTTCCACCACATGGAATCAGATGAAATTTAATATTCTTGGTTTTTTATGAAATTAAAAGCTGATAAAATTCCGTCCTTCAAATTTTAATAAGCGCTAGTACACCTTTTTTAGTAAATTGTAGATGATTACTTATAAGTATTGGGGGATCAATCCGGATGAACAAATGGAATGATTGTGAGATCGTACCAGTTTCTTTGTCATGACTAAGGGTAATCATGAGTTTGATTAGGGGATGACAATGCTCCCATCCCCGAACCGGGGCTATATTCCATCCTTTTTGGAGTATCCATTAATACCCTTACTACAAGCATTAGGAGAAAGATCATTTCCACCACATGGAATCACATGAAACTTAATATTCTTGGTTTTTTATGAAATTAAAAGCTGATAAAATTCCTTGCTTCAAATTTTAATAAACACTAGTACATCTTGTATAGTAAATTGTAGATGATTACTTATAAGTATAGGGGGATCATTCCAGATGAACATATGGAATGTTTTGTGGGATCGTACCAGTTTCTTTGACATGACTAAAAGTGATAATGAGTTTGATTAGGGGATGACAATGCTCCCATCCCCGAACCGGGGCTATATTCCATCCTTTTTGGAGTATCCCATTAATACCCTTACTACAAGCATTAGGAGAAAGATCATTTTCACCACATGGAATCACATGAAATTTAATATTCTTGGTTTTTTATGAAATTAAAAGCTGATAAAATTCCTTCCTTCAAATTTTAATAAACGCTAGTACATCTTGTATAGTAAATTGTAGATGATTACTTATAAGTATACGGGGATCATTCCGAAGAACATATGGAATATTTTGTGGGATCGTACAAGTTTCTTTGTCATGACTAACAGTGATAATGAGTTTGATTGGGGATAACAGTGCTCCCATCCCCGAACCGGGGCAATATTCCATCCTTTTTGGAGTATACCATTAATACCCTTACTATAAGCGTTATGAGAAAGATCATTTCCACCACATGGAATCAGATGAAATTTAATATTCTTGGTTTTTTATGAAATTAAAAGCTGATAAAATTCTGTCCTTCAAATTTTAATAAGCGGTAGTACATCTTGTATAGTAAATTGTAGATGATTACTTATAAGTATTGGGGGATCATTCCGGATGAACAAATGAAATGATTGTGAGATCGTACCAGTTTCCTTGTCATGACTAAGAGTAATCATGGGTTTGATTGGGGGATGACAATGCTCCCATCCCCGAACCGGGGCTATATTCCATCCTTTTTGGAGTATCCCATTAATACCCTTACTACAAGCATTAGGAGAAAGATCATTTCCACCACAGGGAATCACATGAAATTTAATATTCTTGGTTTTTTATGAAATTAAAAGCTGATAAAATTCCTTCCTTCAAATTTTAATAAACGCTAGTACATCTTGTATTGTAAATTGTAGATGATTACTTATAAGTATAGGGGGATCATTCCGGATGAACATATAGAATGTTTTGTGGGATCGTACCAGTTTCTTTGACATGACTAAAAGTGATAATGAGTTTGATTGGGGGATGACAATGCTCCCATCCCCGAACCGGGGCAATATTCCATCCTTTTTGGACTATACCTTTAATACCCTTACTATAAGCATTATGAGAAAGATCATTTCCACTACATGGAATCACATGAAATTTAATATTCTTGGTTTTTTATGAAATTAAAAGCTGATAAAATTCCGTCCTTCAAATTTTAATAAGCGCTAGTACACCTTGTTTAGTAAATTGTAGATGATTACTTATAAGTATTGGGGGATCATTCCGGATGAACAAATGGAATGATTGTGAGATCGTACCAGTTTCTTTGTCATGACTAAGGGTAATCATGAGTTTGATTAGGGGATGACAATGCTCCCATCCCCGAACCGGGGCTATATTCCATCCTTTTTGGAGTATCCATTAATACCCTTACTATAAGCATTAGGAGAAAGATCATTTCCACCACATGGAATCACATGAAACTTAATATTCTTGGTTTTTTATGAAATTAAAAGCTGATAAAATTCCTTGCTTCAAATTTTAATAAACACTAGTACATCTTGTATAGTAAATTGTAGATGATTACTTATAAGTATAGGGGGATCATTCCAGATGAACATATGGAATCTTTTGTGGGATCGTAACAGTTTCTTTGACATGACTAAAAGTGATAATGAGTTTGATTAGGGGATGACAATGCTCCCATCCCCGAACCGGGGCTATATTCCATCCTTTTTGGAGTATCCCATTAATACCCTTACTACAAGCATTAGGAGAAAGATCATTTTCACCACATGGAATCACATGAAATTTAATATTCTTAGTTTTTTATGAAATTAAAAACTGATAAAATTCCTTCCTTCAAATTTTAATAAACGCTAGTACATCTTGTATAGTAAATTGTAGATGATTACTTATAAGTATACGGGGATCATTCCGAAGAACATATGGAATATTTTGTGGGATCGTACCAGTTTCTTTGTCATGACTAACAGTGATAATGAGTTTGATTGGGGGATAACAGTGCTCCCATCCCCGAACCGGGGCAATATTCCATCCTTTTTGGAGTATACCATTAATACCCTTACTATAAGCGTTATGAGAAAGATCATTTCCACCATATGGAATCAGATGAAATTTAATATTCTTGGTTTTTTATGAAATTAAAAGCTGATAAAATTCCATCCTTCAAATTTTAATAAGCGCTAGTACATCTTGTATAGTAAATTGTAGATGATTACTTATAAGTATAGGGGGATCATTCCGGATGAACATATGGAATGTTTTGTGGGATCGTACCAGTTTCTTTGACATGACTAAAAGTGATAATGAGTTTGATTAGGGGATGACAATGCTCCCATTCCCGAACCGGGGCTATATTCCATCCTTTTTGGAGTATCCCATTAATACCCTTACTACAAGCATTAGGGGAAAGATCATTTTCACTACATGGAATCACATGAAATTTAATATTCTAGGTTTTTTATGAAATTAAAAGCTGATAAAATTCCTTCCTTCAAATTTTAATAAACGCTAGTACATCTTGTATAGTAAATTGTAGATGATTACTTATAAGTATAGGGGGATCATTCCGAATGAACATATGGAATATTTCGTGGGATCGTACCTGTTTCTTTGTCATGACTAACAGTGATAATGAGTTTGATTGGGGGATAACAGTGCTCCCATCCCCGAACCGGGGCAATATTCCATCCTTTTTGGAGTATACCATTAATACCCTTACTATAAGCGTTATGAGAAAGATCATTTCCACCACATGGAATCAGATGAAATTTAATATTCTTGGTTTTTTATGAAATTAAAAGCTGATAAAATTCCGTCCTTTAAATTTTAATAAGTGGTAGTACATCTTGTATAGAAAATTGTAGATGATTACTTATAAGTATTGGGGGATCATTCCAGATGAACAAATGGAATGATTGTGAGATCGTACCAGTTTCCTTGTCATGACTAAGAGTAATCATGGGTTTGATTGGGGGATGACAATGCTCCCATCCCCGAACCGGGGCTATATTCCATCCTTTTTGGAGTATCCCATTAATACCCTTACTACAAGCATTAGGAGAAAGATCATTTCCACCATAGGGAATCACATGAAATTTAATATTCTTGGTTTTTTATGAAATTAAAAGCTGATAAAATTCCTTCCTTCAAATTTTAATAAACGCTAGTACATCTTGTATTGTAAATTGTAGATGATTACTTATAAGTATAGCGGGATCATTCCGGATGAACATATAGAATGTTTTGTGGGATCGTACCAGTTTCTTTGACATGACTAAAAGTGATAATGAGTTTGATTGGGGGATGACAATGCTCCCATCCCCGAACCGGGGCAATATTCCATCCTTTTTGGACTATACCTTTAATACCCTTACTATAAGCATTATGAGAAAGATCATTTCCACTACATGGAATCACATGAAATTTAATATTCTTGGTTTTTTATGAAATTAAAAGCTGATAAAATTCCGTCCTACAAATTTTAATAAGCGCTAGTACACCTTGTTTAGTAAATTGTAGATGATTACTTATAAGTATTGGGGGATCATTCCGGATGAACAAATGGAATGATTGTGAGATCGTACCAGTTTCTTTGTCATGACTAAGGGTAATCATGAGTTTGATTAGGGGATGACAATGCTCCCATCCCCGAACCGGGGCTATATTCCATCCTTTTTGGAGTATCCATTAATACCCTTACTACAAGCATTAGGAGAAAGATCATTTCCACCACATGGAATCACATGAAACTTAATATTCTTGGTTTTTTATGAAATTAAAAGCTGATAAAATTCCTTGCTTCAAATTTTAATAAACACTAGTACATCTTGTACAGTAAATTGTAGACGATTACTTATAAGTATAGGGGGATCATTCCAGATGAACATATGGAATGTTTTGTGGGATCGTACCAGTTTCTTTGACATGACTAAAAGTGATAATGAGTTTGATTAGGGGATGACAATGCTCCCATCCCCGAACCGGGGCTATATTCCATCCTTTTTGGAGTATCCCATTAATACCCTTACTACAAGCATTAGGAGAAAGATCATTTTCACCACATGGAATCACATGAAATTTAATATTCTTAGTTTTTTATGAAATTAAAAACTGATAAAATTCCTTCCTTCAAATTTTAATAAACGCTAGTACATCTTGTATAGTAAATTGTAGATGATTACTTATAAGTATACGGGGATCATTCCGAAGAACATATGGAATATTTTGTGGGATCGTACCAGTTTCTTTGTCATGACTAACAGTGATAATGAGTTTGATTGGGGGATAACAGTGCTCCCATCCCCGAACCGGGGCAATATTCCATCCTTTTTGGAGTATACCATTAATACCCTTACTATAAGCGTTATGAGAAAGATCATTTCCACCATATGGAATCAGATGAAATTTAATATTCTTGGTTTTTTATGAAATTAAAAGCTGATAAAATTCCATCCTTCAAATTTTAATAAGCGCTAGTACATCTTGTATAGTAAATTGTAGATGATTACTTATAAGTATAGGGGGATCATTCCGGATGAACATATGGAATGTTTTGTGGGATCGTACCAGTTTCTTTGACATGACTAAAAGTGATAATGAGTTTGATTAGGGGATGACAATGCTCCCATCCCCGAACCGGGGCTATATTCCATCCTTTTTGGAGTATCCCATTAATACCCTTACTACAAGCATTAGGAGAAAGATCATTTTCACCACATGGAATCACATGAAATTTAATATTCTTGGTTTTTTATGAAATTAAAAGCTGATAAAATTCCTTCCTTCAAATTTTAATAAACGCTAGTACATCTTGTATAGTAAATTGTAGATGATTACTTATAAGTATACGGGGATCATTCCGAAGAACATATGGAATATTTTGTGGGATCGTACAAGTTTCTTTGTCATGACTAACAGTGATAATGAGTTTGATTGGGGGATAACTGTGCTCCCATCCCCGAACCGGGGCAATATTCCATCCTTTTTGGAGTATACCATTAATACCCTTACTATAAGCGTTATGAGAAAGATCATTTCCACCACATGGAATCAGATGAAATTTAATATTCTTGGTTTTTTATGAAATTAAAAGCTGATAAAATTCCGTCCTTCAAATTTTAATAAGCGGTAGTACATCTTGTATAGTAAATTGTAGATGATTACTTATAAGTATTGGGGGATCATTCCGGATGAACAAATGGAATGATTGTGAGATCGTACCAGTTTCCTTGTCATGACTAAGAGTAATCATGGGTTTGATTGGGGGATGACAATGCTCCCATCCCCGAACCGGGGCTATATTCCATCCTTTTTGTAGTATCCCATTAATACCCTTACTACAAGCATTAGGAGAAAGATCATTTCCACCACAGGGAATCACATGAAATTTCATATTCTTGGTTTTTTATG
Organism: Rubia yunnanensis; assembly: GCA_037428765.1. NCBI lineage: Eukaryota > Viridiplantae > Streptophyta > Magnoliopsida > Gentianales > Rubiaceae > Rubia > Rubia yunnanensis. The sequence goes on along the minus strand of CM075062.1, from coordinate 79,950,697 downwards.
AAATTAAAAGCTGATAAAATTCCTTCCTTCAAATTTTAATAAACGCTAGTACATCTTGTATTGTAAATTGTAGATGATTACTTATAAGTATAGGGGGATCATTCCGGATGAACATATAGAATGTTTTGTGGGATCGTACCAGTTTCTTTGACATGACTAAGAGTAATCATGAGTTTGCTTGGGGGATGACAATGCTCCCATCCCCGAACCGGTGCTATATTCCATCCTTTTTGGAGTATCCCATTAATACCCTTACTACAAGCATTAGGAGAAAGATCATTTCCACCACAGGGAATCACATGAAATTTCATATTCTTGGTTTTTTATGAAATTAAAAGCTGATAAAATTCCTTCCTTCAAATTTTAATAAACGCTAGTACATCTTGTATAGTAAATTGTAGATGATTACTTATAAGTATAGGGGGATCATTCCGGATGAACATATGGAATGTTTTGTGGGATCGTACCAGTTTCTTTGACATGACTAAAAGTGATAATGAGTTTGATTAGGGGATGACAATGCTCCCATCCCCGAACCGGGGCTATATTCCATCCTTTTTGGAGTATCCCATTAATACCCTTACTACAAGCATTAGGGGAAAGATCATTTTCACCACATGGAATCACATGAAATTTAATATTCTTGGTTTTTTATGAAATTAAAAGCTGATAAAATTCCTTCCTTCAAATTTTAATAAACGCTAGTACATCTTGTATAGTTAATTGTAGATGATTACTTATAAGTATACGGGGATCATTCCGAATGAACATATGGAATATTTTGTGGGATCGTGCCAGTTTCTTTGTCATGACTAACAGTGATAATGAGTTTGATTGGGGTATAACAGTGCTCCCATCCCCGAACCGGGGCAATATTCCATCCTTTTTGGAGTATACCATTAATACCCTTACTATAAGCGTTATGAGAAAGATCATTTCCACCACATGGAATCAGATGAAATTTAATATTCTTGGTTTTTTATGAAATTAAAAGCTGATAAAATTCCGTCCTTCAAATTTTAATAAGCGCTAGTACACCTTTTTTAGTAAATTGTAGATGATTACTTATAAGTATTGGGGGATCAATCCGGATGAACAAATGGAATGATTGTGAGATCGTACCAGTTTCTTTGTCATGACTAAGGGTAATCATGAGTTTGATTAGGGGATGACAATGCTCCCATCCCCGAGCCGGGGCTATATTCCATCCTTTTTGGAGTATCCATTAATACCCTTACTACAAGCATTAGGAGAAAGATCATTTCCACCACATGGAATCACATGAAACTTAATATTCTTGGTTTTTTATGAAATTAAAAGCTGATAAAATTCCTTGCTTCAAATTTTAATAAACACTAGTACATCTTGTATAGTAAATTGTAGATGATTACTTATAAGTATAGGGGGATCATTCCAGATGAACATATGGAATGTTTTGTGGGATCGTACCAGTTTCTTTGACATGACTAAAAGTGATAATGAGTTTGATTAGGGGATGACAATGCTCCCATCCCCGAACCGGGACTATATTCCATCCTTTTTGGAGTATCCCATTAATACCCTTACTACAAGCATTAGGAGAAAGATCATTTCCACCACATGGAATCACATTAAATTTAATATTCTTAGTTTTTTATGAAATTAAAAGCTGATAAAATTCCTTCCTTCAAATTTTAATAAACACTAGTACATCTTGTATAGTAAATTGTAGATGATTACTTATAAGTATACGGGGATCATTCCGAATGAACGTATGGAATGTTTTGTGGGATCGTACCAGTTTCTTTGACATGACTAAAAGTGATAATGAGTTTGATTAGGGGATGACAATGCTCCCATCCCCAAACCGGGGCTATATTCCATCCTTTTTGGAGTATCCCATTAATACCCTTACTACAAGCATTAGGAGAAAGATCATTTTCACCACATTGAATCACATGAAATTTAATATTCTTGGTTTTTATGAAATTAAAAGCTGATAAAATTCCTTGCTTCAAATTTTAATAAACACTAGTACATCTTGTATAGTAAATTGTAGATGATTACTTATAAGTATACGGGGATCATTCCGAATGAACATATGGAATATTTTGTGGGATCGTACCAGTTTCTTTGTCATGACTAACAGTGATAATGAGTTTGATTGGGGGATAACAGTGCTCCCATCCCCGAACCGGGGCAATATTCCATCCTTTTTGGAGTATACCATTAATACCCTTACTATAAGCGTTATGAGAAAGATCATTTCCACCATATGGAATCAGATGAAATTTAATATTCTTGGTTTTTTATGAAATTAAAAGCTGATAAAATTCCATCCTTCAAATTTTAATAAGCGCTAGTACATCTTGTATAGTAAATTGTAGATGATTACTTATAAGTATAGGGGGATCATTCCGGATGAACATATGGAATGTTTTGTGGGATCGTACCAGTTTCTTTGACATGACTAAAAGTGATAATGAGTTTGATTAGGGGATGACAATGCTCCCATCCCCGAACCGGGGCTATATTCCATCCTTTTTGGAGTATCCCATTAATACCCTTACTACAAGCATTAGGAGAAAGATCATTTTCACCACATGGAATCACATGAAATTTAATATTCTTGGTTTTTATGAAATTAAAAGCTGATAAAATTCCTTCCTTCAAATTTTAATAAACGCTAGTACATCTTGTATAGTAAATTGTAGATGATTAATTATAAGTATACGGGGATCATTCCGAATGAACATATGGAATATTTTGTGGGATCGTACAAGTTTCTTTGTCATGACTAATAGTGATAATGAGTTTGATTGGGGAATAACAGTGCTCCCATCCCCAAACCGGGGCAATATTCCATCCTTTTTGGAGTATACCATTAATACCCTTACTATAAGCGTTATGAGAAAGATCATTTCCACCACATGGAATCAGATGAAATTTAATATTCTTGGTTTTTTATGAAATTAAAAGCTGATAAAATTCCGTCCTTCAAATTTTAATAAGCGGTAGTACATCTTGTATAGTAAATTGTGGATGATTACTTATAAATATTGGGGGATCATTCCGGATGAACAAATGGAATGATTGTGAGATCGTACCAGTTTCCTTGTCATGACTAAGAGTAATCATGGGTTTGATTGGGGGATGACAATGCTCCCATCCCCGAACCGGGGCTATATTCCATCCTTTTTGGAGTATCCCATTAATACCCTTACTACAAGCATTAGGATAGTACATCTTGTATTGTAAATTGCAGATGATTACTTATAAGTATAGGGGGATCATTCCGGATGAACATATAGAATGTTTTGTGGGATCGTACCAGTTTCTTTGACATGACTAAAAGTGATAATGAGTTTGATTGGGGGATGACAATGCTCCCATCCCCGAACCGGGGCAATATTCCATCCTTTTTGGACTATACCTTTAATACCCTTACTATAAGCGTTATGAGAAAGATCATTTCCACCACATGGAATCACATGAAATTTAATATTCTTGGTTTTTTATGAAATTAAAAGCTGATAAAATTCCGTCCTTCAAATTTTAATAAGCGCTAGTACACCTTGTTTAGTAAATTGTAGATGATTACTTATAAGTATTGGGGGATCATTCCGGATGAACAAATGGAATGATTGTGAGATCGTACCAGTTTCTTTGTCATGACTAAGAGTAATCATGAGTTTGATTAGGGGATGACAATGCTCCCATCCCCGAACCGGGGCTATATTCCATCCTTTTTGGAGTATCCATTAATACCCTTACTATAAGCATTAGGAGAAAGATCATTTCCACCACATGGAATCACATGAAACTTAATATTCTTGGTTTTTTATGAAATTAAAAGCTGATAAAATTCCTTCCTTCAAATTTTAATAAACGCTAGTACATCTTGTATAGTAAATTGTAGATGATTACTTATAAGTGTAGGGGGATCATTCCGGATGAACATATGGAATGTTTTGTGCGATCGTACCAGTTTCTTTGACATGACTAAAAGTGATAATAAGTTTGATTAGGGGATGACAATGCTCCCATCCCCGAACCGGGGCAATATTCCCTCCTTTTTGGAGTATACCATTAATACCCTTACTATAAGCGTTATGAGAAAGATCATTTCCACCACATGGAATCAGATGAAATTTAATATTCTTGGTTTTTTATAAAATTAAAAGCTGATAAAATTCCGTCCTTCAAATTTTAATAAGCGGTAGTACATCTTGTATAGTAAATTGTAGATGATTACTTATAAGTATTGGGGGATCATTCCGGATGAACAAATGGAATGATTGTGAGATCGTACCAGTTTCCTTGTCATGACTAAGAGTAATCATGGGTTTGATTGGGGGATGACAATGCTCCCATCCCCGAACCGGGGCTATATTCCATCCTTTTTGGAGTATCCCATTAATACCCTTACTACAAGCATTAGGAGAAAGATCATTTCCACCACAGGGAATCACATGAAATTTAATATTCTTGGTTTTTTATGAAATTAAAAGCTGATAAAATTCCTTCCTTCAAATTTTAATAAACGCTAGTACATCTTGTATTGTAAATTGTAGATGATTACTTATAAGTATAGGGGGATCATTACGGATGAACATATAGAATGTTTTCTGGGATCGTACCAGTTTCTTTGACATGACTAAAAGTGATAATGAGTTTGATTGGGGAATGACAGTGCTCCCATCCCCGAACCGGGGCAATATTCCATCCTTTTTGGAGTATACCATTAATACCCTTACTATAAGCGTTATGAGAAAGATCATTTCCACCACATGGAATCAGATGAAATTTAATATTCTTGGTTTTTTATGAAATTAAAAGCTGATAAAATTCCGTCCTTCAAATTTTAATAAGCGGTAGTACATCTTGTATAGTAAATTGTAGATGATTACTTATAAGTATTGGGGGATCATTCCGGATGAACAAATGGAATGATTGTGAGATCGTACCAGTTTCCTTGTCATGACTAAGAGTAATCATGGGTTTGATTGGGGGATGACAATGCTCCCATCCCCGAACCGGGGCTATATTCCATCCTTTTTGGAGTATCCCATTAATACCCTTACTACAAGCATTAGGAGAAAGATCATTTCCACCACATGGAATCACATGAAACTTAATATTCTTGGTTTTTTATGAAATTAAAAGCTGATAAAATTCCTTGCTTCAAATTTTAATAAACACTAGTACATCTTGTATAGTAAATTGTAGATGATTACTTATAAGTATAGGGGGATCATTCCAGATGAACATATGGAATGTTTTGTGGGATCGTACCAGTTTCTTTGACATGACTAAAAGTGATAATGAGTTTGATTAGGGGATGACAATGCTCCCATCCCCGAACCGGGGCTATATTCCATCCTTTTTGGAGTATCCCATTAATACCCTTACTACAAGCATTAGGAGAAAGATCATTTTCACCACATGGAATCACATGAAATTTAATATTCTTAGTTTTTTATGAAATTAAAAGCTGATAAAATTCCTTCCTTCAAATTTTAATAAACGCTAGTACATCTTGTATAGTAAATTGTAGATGATTACTTATAAGTATACGGGGATCATTCCGAATGAACGTATGGAATGTTTTGTGGGATCGTACCAGTTTCTTTGACATGACTAAAAGTGATAATGAGTTTGATTAGGGGATGACAATGCTCCCATCCCCAAACCGGGGCTATATTCCATCCTTTTTGGAGTATCCCATTAATACCCTTACTACAAGCATTAGGAGAAAGATCATTTTCACCACATGGAATCACATGAAATTTAATATTCTTGGTTTTTATGAAATTAAAAGCTGATAAAATTCCATGCTTCAAATTTTAATAAACACTAGTACATCTTGTATAGTAAATTGTAGATGATTACTTATAAGTATACGGGGATCATTCCGAATGAACATATGGAATATTTTGTGGGATCGTACCAGTTTCTTTGTCATGACTAACAGTGATAATGAGTTTGATTGGGGGATAACAGTGCTCCCATCCCCAAACCGGGGCAATATTCCATCCTTTTTGGAGTATACCATTAATACCCTTACTAAAAGCGTTATGAGAAAGATCATTTCCACCATATGGAATCAGATGAAATTTAATATTCTTGGTTTTTTATGAAATTAAAAGCTGATAAAATTCCATCCTTCAAATTTTAATAAGCGCTAGTACATCTTGTATAGTAAATTGTAGATGATTACTTATAAGTATAGGGGGATCATTCCGGATGAACATATGGAATGTTTTGTGGGATCCTACCAGTTTCTTTGACATGACTAAAAGTGATAATGAGTTTGATTGGGGGATGACAGTGCTCCCATCCCCGAACCGGGGCAATATTACATCCTTTTTGGAGTATACCATTAATACCCTTACTATAAGCGTTATGAGAAAGATCATTTCCACCACATGGAATCAGATGAAATTTAATATTCTTGGTTTTTTATGAAATTAAAAGCTGATAAAATTCCGTCCTTCAAATTTTAATAAACGCTAGTACATCTTGTATAGTAAATTGTAGATGATTACTTATAAGTATACGGGGATCATTCCGAATGAACATATGGAATATTTTGTGGGATCGTACAAGTTTCTTTGTCATGACTAATAGTGATAATGAGTTTGATTGGGGAATAACAGTGCTCCCATCCCCGAACCGGGGCAATATTCCATCCTTTTTGGAGTATACCATTAATACCCTTACTATAAGCGTTATGAGAAAGATCATTTCCACCACATGGAATCAGATGAAATTTAATATTCTTGGTTTTTTATAAAATTAAAAGCTGATAAAATTCCGTCCTTCAAATTTTAATAAGCGGTAGTACATCTTGTATAGTAAATTGTAGATGATTACTTATAAGTATTGGGGGATCATTCCGGATGAACAAATGGAATGATTGTGAGATCGTACCAGTTTCCTTGTCATGACTAAGAGTAATCATGGGTTTGATTGGGGGATGACAATGCTCCCATCCCCGAACCGGGGCTATATTCCATCCTTTTTGGAGTATCCCATTAATACCCTTACTACAAGCATTAGGAGAAAGATCATTTCCACCACAGGGAATCACATGAAATTTAATATTCTTGGTTTTTTAAGAAATTAAAAGCTGATAAAATTCCTTCCTTCAAATTTTAATAAACGCTAGTACATCTTGTATTGTAAATTGTAGATGATTACTTATAAGTATAGGGGGATCATTCCGGATGAACATATAGAATGTTTTGTGGGATCGTACCAGTTTCTTTGACATGACTAAAAGTGATAATGAGTTTGATTGGGGGATGACAGTGCTCCCATCCCCGAACCGGGGCAATATTCCATCCTTTTTGGAGTATACCATTAATACCCTTACTATAAGCGTTATGAGAAAGATCATTTCCACCACATGGAATCAGATGAAATTTAATATTCTTGGTTTTTTATGAAATTAAAAGCTGATAAAATTCCGTCCTTCAAATTTTAATAAGCGGTAGTACATCTTGTATAGTAAATTGTAGATGATTACTTATAAGTATTGGGGGATCATTCCGGATGAACAAATGGAATGATTGTGAGATCGTACCAGTTTCCTTGTCATGACTAAGAGTAATCATGGGTTTGATTGGGGGATGACAATGCTCCCATCCCCGAACCGGGGCTATATTCCATCCTTTTTGGAGTATCCCATTAATACCCTTACTACAAGCATTAGGAGAAAGATCATTTCCACCACAGGGAATCACATGAAATTTAATATTCTTGGTTTTTTAAGAAATTAAAAGCTGATAAAATTCCTTCCTTCAAATTTTAATAAACGCTAGTACATCTTGTATTGTAAATTGTAGATGATTACTTATAAGTATAGGGGGATCATTCCGGATGAACATATAGAATGTTTTGTGGGATCGTACCAGTTTCTTTGACATGACTAAAAGTGATAATGAGTTTGATTGGGGATGACAATGCTCCCATCCCCGAACCGGGGCAATATTCCATCCTTTTTGGACTATACCTTTAATACCCATACTATAAGCGTTATGAGAAAGATCATTTCCACTACATGGAATAACATGAAATTTAATATTCTTGGTTTTTTATGAAATTAAAAGCTGATAAAATTCCGTCCTTCAAATTTTAATAAGTGCTAGTACACCTTGTTTAGTAAATTGTAGATGATTACTTATAAGTATTGGGGGATCATTCCGGATGAACAAATGGAATGATTGTGAGATCGTACCAGTTTCTTTGTCATGACTAAGAGCAATCATGAGTTTGATTAGGGGATGACAATGCTCCCATCCCCGAACCGGGGCTATATTCCATCCTTTTTGGAGTATCCATTAATACCCTTACTACAAGCATTAGGAGAAAGATCATTTCCACCACATGGAATCACATGAAACTTAATATTCTTGGTTTTTTATGAAATTAAAAGCTGATAAAATTCCTTCCTTCAAATTTTAATAAACGCTAGTACATCTTGTATAGTAAATTGTAGACGATTACTTATAAGTATAGGGGGATCATTCCGGATGAACATATGGAATGTTTTGTGGGATCGTACCAGTTTCTTTGACATGACTAAAAGTGATAATGAGTTTGATTAGGGGATGACAATGCTCCCATCCCCAAACCGGGGCTATATTCCATCCTTTTTGGAGTATCCCATTAATACCCTTACTACAAGATTAAGGAGAAAGATCATTTTCACCACATGGAATCACATGAAATTTAATATTCTTGGTTTTTATGAAATTAAAAGCTGATAAAATTCCTTCCTTCAAATTTTAATAAACGCTAGTACATCTTGTATAGTAAATTGTAGATGATTACTTATAAGTATACGGGGATCATTCCGAATGAACATATGGAATATTTTGTGGGATCGTACCAGTTTCTTTGTCATGACTAACAGTGATAATGAGTTTGATTGGAGGATAACAGTGCTCCCATCCCCGAACCGGGGCAATATTCCATCCTTTTTGGAGTATACCATTAATACCCTTACTATAAGCGTTATGAGAAAGATCATTTCCACCATATGGAATCAGATGAAATTTAATATACTTGGTTTTTTATGAAATTAAAAGCTGATAAAATTCCGTCCTTCAAATTTTAATAAGCGCAAGTACATCTTGTATAGTAAATTGTAGATGATTACTTATAAGTATAGGGGGATCATTCCGGATGAACATATGGAATGTTTTGTGGGATCGTACCAGTTTCTTTGACATGACTAAAAGTGATAATGAGTTTGATTAGGGGATGACAATGCTCCCATCCCCGAACCGGGGCTATATTCCATCCTTTTTGGAGTATCCCATTAATACCCTTACTACAAGCATTAGGAGAAAGATCATTTCCACTACATGGAATCACATGAAATTTAATATTCTTGGTTTTTTATGAAATTAAAAGCTGATAAAATTCCGTCCTTCAAATTTTAATAAGCGCAAGTACATCTTGTATAGTAAATTGTAGATGATTACTTATAAGTATAGGGGGATCATTCCGGATGAACATATGGAATGTTTTGTGGGATCGTACCAGTTTCTTTGACATGACTAAAAGTGATAATGAGTTTGATTAGGGGATGACAATGCTCCCATCCCCGAACCGGGGCTATATTCCATCCTTTTTGGAGTATCCCTTTAATACCCTTACTACAAGCATTAGGAGAAAGATCATTTTCACCGCATGGAATCACATGAAATTTAATATTCTTGGTTTTTTATGAAATTAAAAGCTGATAAAATTCCTTCCTTCAAATTTTAATAAACGCTAGTACATCTTGTATAGTAAATTGTAGATGATTACTTATAAGTATACGGGGATCATTCCGAATGAACATATGGAATATTTTGTGGGATCGTACCAGTTTCTTTGTCATGACTAACAGTGATAATGAGTTTGATTGGGGGATAACAGTGCTCCCATCCCCGAACCGGGGCAATATTCCATCCTTTTTGGAGTATACCATTAATACCCTTACTATAAGCGTTATGAGAAAGATCATTTCCACCACATGGAATCAGATGAAATTTAATATTCTTGGTTTTTTGTGAAATTAAAAGCTGATAAAATTCCGTCCTTCAAATTTTAATAAGCGGTAGTACATCTTGTATAGTAAATTGTAGATGATTACTTATAAGTATTGGGGGATCATTCCGGATGAACAAATGGAATGATTGTGAGATCGTACCAGTTTCTTTGTCATGACTAAGAGTAATCATGAGTTTGATTAGGGGATGACAATGCTCCCATCCCCGAACCGGGGCTATATTCCATCCTTTTTGGAGTATCCCATTAATACCCTTACTACAAGCATTAGGAGAAAGATCATTTCCACCACATGGAATCACATGAAACTTAATATTCTTGGTTTTTTATGACATTAAAAGCTGATAAAATTCCTTCCTTCAAATTTTAATAAACGCTAGTACATCTTGTATAGTAAATTGTAGATGATTACTTATAAGTATAGGGGGATCATTCCGGATGAACATATGGAATGTTTTGTGGGATCGTACCAGTTTCTTTGACATGACTAAAAGTGATAATGAGTTTGATTAGGGGATGACAATGCTCCCATCCCCGAACCGGGGCAATATTCCATCCTTTTTGGAGTATACCATTAATACCCTTACTATAAGCGTTATGAGAAAGATCATTTCCACCACATGGAATCAGATGAAATTTAATATTCTTGGTTTTTTATGAAATTAAAAGCTGATAAAATTCCGTCCTTCAAATTTTAATAAGCGGTAGTACGTCTTGTATAGTAAATTGTAGATGATTACTTATAAGTATTGGGGGATCATTCCCGATGAACAAATGGAATGATTGTGAGATCGTACCAGCTTCCTTGTCATGACTAAGAGTAATCATGCGTTTGATTGGGGGATGACAATGCTCCCATCCCCGAACCGGGGCTATATTCCATCCTTTTTGGAGTATCCCATTAATACCCTTACTACAAGCATTAGGAGAAAGATCATTTCCACCACAGGGAATCACATGAAATTTAATATTCTTGGTTTTTTATGAAATTAAAAGCTGATAAAATTCCTTCCTTCAAATTTTAATAAACGCTAGTACATCTTGTATTGTAAATTGTAGATGATTACTTATAAGTATGGGGGGATCATTCCGGATGAACATATAGAATGTTTTGTGGGATCGTACCAGTTTCTTTGACATGACTAAAAGTGATAATGAGTTTGATTGGGGGATGACAATGCTCCCATCCCCGAACCGGGGCAATATTCCATCCTTTTTGGACTATACCTTTAATACCCTTACTATAAGCGTTATGAGAAAGATCATTTCCACCACATGGAATCACATGAAATTTAATATTCTTGGTTTTTTATGAAATTAAAAGCTGATAAAATTCCGTCCTTCAAATTTTAATAAGCGCTAGTACACCTTGTTTAGTAAATTGTAGATGATTACTTATAACTATTGGGGGATCATTCCGGATGAACAAATGGAATGATTGTGAGATCGTACCAGTTTCTTTGTCATGACTAAGAGTAATCATGAGTTTGATTAGGGGATGACAATGCTCCCATCCCCGAACCGGGGCTATATTCCATCCTTTTTGGAGTATCCCATTAATACCCTTACTACAAGCATTAGGAGAAAGATCATTTCCACCACATGGAATCACATCAAACTTAATATTCTTGGTTTTTTATGACATTAAAAGCTGATAAAATTCCTTCCTTCAAATTTTAATAAACGCTAGTACATCTTGTATAGTAAATTGTAGATGATTACTTATAAGTATAGGGGGATCATTCCGGATGAACATATGGAATGTTTTGTGGGATCGTACCAGTTTCGTTGACATGACTAAAAGTGATAATGAGTTTGATTAGGGGATGACAATGCTCCCATCCCCGAACCGGGGCAATATTCCATCCTTTTTGGACTATACCATTAATACCCTTACTATAAGCGTTATGAGAAAGATCATTTCCACCACATGGAATCAGATGAAATTTAATATTCTTGGTTTTTTATGAAATTAAAAGCTGATAAAATTCCGTCCTTCAAATTTTAATAAGCGGTAGTACATCTTGTATAGTAAATTGTAGATGATTACTTATAAGTATTGGGGGATCATTCCGGATGAACAAATGGAATGATTGTGAGATCGTACCAGTTTCCTTGTCATGACTAAGAGTAATCATGCGTTTGATTGGGGGATGACAATGCTCCCATCCCCGAACCGGGGCTATATTCCATCCTTTTTGGAGTATCCCATTAATACCCTTACTACAAGCATTAGGAGAAAGATCATTTCCACCACAGGGAATCACATGAAATTTAATATTCTTGGTTTTTTATGAAATTAAAAGCTGATAAAATTCCTTCCTTCAAATTTTAATAAACGCTAGTACATCTTGTATTGTAAATTGTAGATGATTACTTATAAGTATAGGGGGATCATTCCGGATGAACATATAGAATGTTTTGTGGGATCGTACCAGTTTCTTTGACATGACTAAAAGTGATAATGAGTTTGATTGGGGGATGACAATGCTCCCATCCCCGAACCGGGGCAATATTCCATCCTTTTTGGACTATACCTTTAATACCCTTACTATAAGCGTTATGAGAAAGATCATTTCCACCACATGGAATCACATGAAATTTAATATTCTTGGTTTTTTATGAAATTAAAAGCTGATAAAATTCCGTCCTTCAAATTTTAATAAGCGCTAGTACACCTTGTTTAGTAAATTGTAGATGATTACTTATAAGTATTGGGGGATCATTCCGGATGAACAAATGGAATGATTGTGAGATCGTACCAGTTTCTTTGTCATGACTAAGAGTAAACATGAGTTTGATTAGGGGATGACAATGCTCCCATCCCCGAACCGGGGCTATATTCCATCCTTTTTGGAGTATCCCATTAATACCCTTACTACAAGCATTAGGAGAAAGATCATTTCCACCACAGGGAATCACATCAAACTTAATATTCTTGGTTTTTTATGACATTAAAAGCTGATAAAATTCCTTCCTTCAAATTTTAATAAACGCTAGTACATCTTGTATAGTAAATTGTAGATGATTACTTATAAGTATAGGGGGATCATTCCGGATGAACATATGGAATGTTTTGTGGGATCGTACCAGTTTCGTTGACATGACTAAAAGTGATAATGAGTTTGATTAGGGGATGACAATGCTCCCATCCCCGAACCGGGGCAATATTCCATCCTTTTTGGAGTATACCATTAATACCCTTACTATAAGCGTTATGAGAAAGATCATTTCCACCACATGGAATCAGATGAAATTTAATATTCTTGGTTTTTTATGAAATTAAAAGCTGATAAAATTCCGTCCTTCAAATTTTAATAAGCGGTAGTACATCTTGTATAGTAAATTGTAGATGATTACTTATAAGTATTAGGGGATCATTCCGGATGAACAAATGGAATGATTGTGAGATCGTACCAGTTTCCTTGTCATGACTAAGAGTAATCATGCGTTTGATTGGGGGATGACAATGCTCCCATCCCCGAACCGGGGCTATATTCCATCCTTTTTGGAGTATCCCATTAATACCCTTACTACAAGCATTAGGAGAAAGATCATTTCCACCACAGGGAATCACATGAAATTTAATATTCTTGGTTTTTTTATGAAATAAAAAGCTGATAAAATTCCTTCCTTCAAATTTTAATAAACGCTAGTACATCTTGTATTGTAAATTGTAGATGATTACTTATAAGTATAGGGGGATCATTCCGGATGAACATATAGAATGTTTTGTTGGATCGTACCAGTTTCTTTGACATGACTAAAAGTGATAATGAGTTTGATTGGGGGATGACAATGCTCCCATCCCCGAACCGGGGCAATATTCCATCCTTTTTGGACTATACCTTTAATACCCTTACTATAAGCGTTATGAGAAAGATCATTTCCACCACATGGAATCACATTAAATTTAATATTCTTGGTTTTTTATGAAATTAAAAGCTGATAAAATTCCGTCCTTCAAATTTTAATAAGCGCTAGTACACCTTGTTTAGTAAATTGTAGATGATTACTTATAAGTATTGGGGGATCATTCCGGATGAACAAATGGAATGATTGTGAGATCGTACCAGTTTCCTTGTCATGACTAAGAGTAATCATGCGTTTGATTGGGGGATGACAATGCTCCCATCCCCGAACCGAGGCTATATTCCATCCTTTTTGGAGTATCCCATTAATACCCTTACTACAAGCATTAGGAGAAAGATCATTTCCACCACAGGGAATCACATGAAATTTAATATTCTTGGTTTTTTATGAAATTAAAAGCTGATAAAATTCTTTCCTTCAAATTTTAATAAACGCTAGTACATCTTGTATTGTAAATTGTAGATGATTACTTACAAGTATAGGGGGATCATTCCGGATGAACATATAGAATGTTTTGTGGGATCGTACCAGTTTCTTTGACATGACTAAAAGTGATAATGAGTTTGATTGGGGGATGACAATGCTCCCATCCCCGAACCGGGGCAATATTCCATCCTTTTTGGACTATACCTTTAATACCCTTACTATAAGCGTTATGAGAAAGATCATTTCCACCACATGGAATCACATTAAATTTAATATTCTTGGTTTTTTATGAAATTAAAAGCTGATAAAATTCCGTCCTTCAAATTTTAATAAGCGCTAGTACACCTTGTTTAGTAAATTGTAGATGATTACTTATAAGTATTGGGGGATCATTCCGGATGAACAAATGGAATGATTGTGAGATCGTACCAGTTTCCTTGTCATGACTAAGAGTAATCATGCGTTTGATTGGGGGATGACAATGCTCCCATCCCCGAACCGGGGCTATATTCCATCCTTTTTGGAGTATCCCATTAATACCCTTACTACAAGCATTAGGAGAAAGATCATTTCCACCACATGGAATCACATGAAACTTAATATTCTTGGTTTTTTATGACATTAAAAGCTGATAAAATTCCTTCCTTCAAATTTTAATAAACGCTAGTACATCTTGTATTGTAAATTGTAGATGATTACTTATAAGTATAGGGGGATCATTCCGGATGAACATATAGAATGTTTTGTGGGATCGTACCAGTTTCTTTGACATGACTAAAAGTGATAATGAGTTTGATTGGGGGATGACAATGCTCCCATCCCCGAACCGGGGCAATATTCCATCCTTTTTGGACTATACCTTTAATACCCTTACTATAAGCGTTATGAGAAAGATCATTTCCACCACATGGAATCACATGAAATTTAATATTCTTGGTTTTTTATGAAATTAAAAGCTGATAAAATTCCGTCCTTCAAATTTTAATAAGCGCTAGTACACCTTGTTTAGTAAATTGTAGATGATTACTTATAAGTATTGGGGGATCATTCCGGATGAACAAATGGAATGATTGTGAGATCGTACCAGTTTCTTTGTCATGACTAAGAGTAAACATGAGTTTGATTAGGGGATGACAATGCTCCCATCCCCGAACCGGGGCAATATTCCATCCTTTTTGGAGTATCCCATTAATACCCTTACTACAAGCATTAGGAGAAAGATCATTTCCACCACATGGAATCACATCAAACTTAATATTCTTGGTTTTTTATGACATTAAAAGCTGATAAAATTCCTTCCTTCAAATTTTAATAAACGCTAGTACATCTTGTATAGTAAATTGTAGATGATTACTTATAAGTATAGGGGGATCATTCCGGATGAACATATGGAATGTTTTGTGGGATCGTACCAGTTTCGTTGACATGACTAAAAGTGATAATGAGTTTGATTAGGGGATGACAATGCTCCCATCCCCGAACCGGGGCAATATTCCATCCTTTTTGGAGTATACCATTAATACCCTTACTATAAGCGTTATGAGAAAGATCATTTCCACCACATGGAATCAGATGAAATTTAATATTCTTGGTTTTTTATGAAATTAAAAGCTGATAAAATTCCGTCCTTCAAATTTTAATAAGCGGTAGTACATCTTGTATAGTAAATTGTAGATGATTACTTATAAGTATTAGGGGATCATTCCGGATGAACAAATGGAATGATTGTGAGATCGTACCAGTTTCCTTGTCATGACTAAGAGTAATCATGCGTTTGATTGGGGGATGACAATGCTCCCATCCCCGAACCGGGGCTATATTCCATCCTTTTTGGAGTATCCCATTAATACCCTTACTACAAGCATTAGGAGAAAGATCATTTCCACCACAGGGAATCACATGAAATTTAATATTCTTGGTTTTTTATGAAATTAAAAGCTGATAAAATTCCTTCCTTCAAATTTTAATAAACGCTAGTACATCTTGTATTGTAAATTGTAGATGATTACTTATAAGTATAGGGGGATCATTCCGGAAGAACATATAGAATGTTTTGTTGGATCGTACCAGTTTCTTTGACATGACTAAAAGTGATAATGAGTTTGATTGGGGGATGACAATGCTCCCATCCCCGAACCGGGGCAATATTCCATCCTTTTTGGACTATACCTTTAATACCCTTACTATAAGCGTTATGAGAAAGATCATTTCCACCACATGGAATCACATTAAATTTAATATTCTTGGTTTTTTATGAAATTAAAAGCTGATAAAATTCCGTCCTTCAAATTTTAATAAGCGCTAGTACACCTTGTTTAGTAAATTGTAGATGATTACTTATAAGTATTGGGGGATCATTCCGGATGAACAAATGGAATGATTGTGAGATCGTACCAGTTTCCTTGTCATGACTAAGAGTAATCATGCGTTTGATTGGGGGATGACAATGCTCCCATCCCCGAACCGAGGCTATATTCCATCCTTTTTGGAGTATCCCATTAATACCCTTACTACAAGCATTAGGAGAAAGATCATTTCCACCACAGGGAATCACATGAAATTTAATATTCTTGGTTTTTTATGAAATTAAAAGCTGATAAAATTCTTTCCTTCAAATTTTAATAAACGCTAGTACATCTTGTATTGTAAATTGTAGATGATTACTTACAAGTATAGGGGGATCATTCCGGATGAACATATAGAATGTTTTGTGGGATCGTACCAGTTTCTTTGACATGACTAAAAGTGATAATGAGTTTGATTGGGGGATGACAATGCTCCCATCCCCGAACCGGGGCAATATTCCATCCTTTTTGGACTATACCTTTAATACCCTTACTATAAGCGTTATGAGAAAGATCATTTCCACCACATGGAATCACATTAAATTTAATATTCTTGGTTTTTTATGAAATTAAAAGCTGATAAAATTCCGTCCTTCAAATTTTAATAAGCGCTAGTACACCTTGTTTAGTAAATTGTAGATGATTACTTATAAGTATTGGGGGATCATTCCGGATGAACAAATGGAATGATTGTGAGATCGTACCAGTTTCCTTGTCATGACTAAGAGTAATCATGCGTTTGATTGGGGGATGACAATGCTCCCATCCCCGAACCGGGGCTATATTCCATCCTTTTTGGAGTATCCCATTAATACCCTTACTACAAGCATTAGGAGAAAGATCATTTCCACCACATGGAATCACATGAAACTTAATATTCTTGGTTTTTTATGACATTAAAAGCTGATAAAATTCCTTCCTTCAAATTTTAATAAACGCTAGTACATCTTGTATAGTAAATTGTAGATGATTACTTATAAGTATAGGGGGATCATTCCGGATGAACATATGGAATGTTTTGTGGGATCGTACCAGTTTTGTTGACATTACTAAAAGTGATAATGAGTTTGATTGGGGGATGACAATGCTCCCATCCCCGAACCGGGGCAATATTCCATCCTTTTTGGACTATACCTTTAATACCCTTACTATAAGCGTTATGAGAAAGATCATTTCCACCACATGGAATCACATTAAATTTAATATTCTTGGTTTTTTATGAAATTAAAAGCTGATAAAATTCCGTCCTTCAAATTTTAATAAGCGCTAGTACACCTTGTTTAGTAAATTGTAGATGATTACTTATAAGTATTGGGGGATCATTCCGGATGAACAAATGGAATGATTGTGAGATCGTACCAGTTTCCTTGTCATGACTAAGAGTAATCATGCGTTTGATTGGGGGATGACAATGCTCCCATCCCCGAACCGGGGCTATATTCCATCCTTTTTGGAGTATCCCATTAATACCCTTACTACAAGCATTAGGAGAAAGATCATTTCCACCACATGGAATCACATGAAACTTAATATTCTTGGTTTTTTATGACATTAAAAGCTGATAAAATTCCTTCCTTCAAATTTTAATAAACGCTAGTACATCTTGTATAGTAAATTGTAGATGATTACTTATAAGTATAGGGGGATCATTCCGGATGAACATATGGAATGTTTTGTGGGATCGTACCAGTTTTGTTGACATTACTAAAAGTGATAATGAGTTTGATTGGGGGATGACAATGCTCCCATCCCCGAACCGGGGCAATATTCCATCCTTTTTGGACTATACCTTTAATACCCTTACTATAAGCGTTATGAGAAAGATCATTTCCACCACATGGAATCACATTAAATTTAATATTCTTGGTTTTTTATGAAATTAAAAGCTGATAAAATTCCGTCCTTCAAATTTTAATAAGCGCTAGTACACCTTGTTTAGTAAATTGTAGATGATTACTTATAAGTATTGGGGGATCATTCCGGATGAACAAATGGAATGATTGTGAGATCGTACCAGTTTCCTTGTCATGACTAAGAGTAATCATGCGTTTGATTGGGGGATGACAATGCTCCCATCCCCGAACCGAGGCTATATTCCATCCTTTTTGGAGTATCCCATTAATACCCTTACTACAAGCATTAGGAGAAAGATCATTTCCACCACAGGGAATCACATGAAATTTAATATTCTTGGTTTTTTATGAAATTAAAAGCTGATAAAATTCTTTCCTTCAAATTTTAATAAACGCTAGTACATCTTGTATTGTAAATTGTAGATGATTACTTACAAGTATAGGGGGATCATTCCGGATGAACATATAGAATGTTTTGTGGGATCGTACCAGTTTCTTTGACATGACTAAAAGTGATAATGAGTTTGATTGGGGGATGACAATGCTCCCATCCCCGAACCGGGGCAATATTCCATCCTTTTTGGACTATACCTTTAATACCCTTACTATAAGCGTTATGAGAAAGATCATTTCCACCACATGGAATCACATTAAATTTAATATTCTTGGTTTTTTATGAAATTAAAAGCTGATAAAATTCCGTCCTTCAAATTTTAATAAGCGCTAGTACACCTTGTTTAGTAAATTGTAGATGATTACTTATAAGTATTGGGGGATCATTCCGGATGAACAAATGGAATGATTGTGAGATCGTACCAGTTTCCTTGTCATGACTAAGAGTAATCATGCGTTTGATTGGGGGATGACAATGCTCCCATCCCCGAACCGGGGCTATATTCCATCCTTTTTGGAGTATCCCATTAATACCCTTACTACAAGCATTAGGAGAAAGATCATTTCCACCACATGGAATCACATGAAACTTAATATTCTTGGTTTTTTATGACATTAAAAGCTGATAAAATTCCTTCCTTCAAATTTTAATAAACGCTAGTACATCTTGTATAGTAAATTGTAGATGATTACTTATAAGTATAGGGGGATCATTCCGGATGAACATATGGAATGTTTTGTGGGATCGTACCAGTTTCGTTGACATTACTAAAAGTGATAATGAGTTTGATTGGGGGATGACAATGCTCCCATCCCCGAACCGGGGCAATATTCCATCCTTTTTGGACTATACCTTTAATACCTTTACTATAAGCGTTATGAGAAAGATCATTTCCACCACATGGAATCACATTAAATTTAATATTCTTGGTTTTTTATGAAATTAAAAGCTGATAAAATTCCGTCCTTCAAATTTTAATAAGCGCTAGTACACCTTGTTTAGTAAATTGTAGATGATTACTTATAAGTATTGGGGGATCATTCCGGATGAACAAATGGAATGATTGTGAGATCGTACCAGTTTCCTTGTCATGACTAAGAGTAATCATGCGTTTGATTGGGGGATGACAATGCTCCCATCCCCGAACCGAGGCTATATTCCATCCTTTTTGGAGTATCCCATTAATACCCTTACTACAAGCATTAGGAGAAAGATCATTTCCACCACAGGGAATCACATGAAATTTAATATTCATGGTTTTTTATGAAATTAAAAGCTGATAAAATTCTTTCCTTCAAATTTTAATAAACGCTAGTACATCTTGTATTGTAAATTGTAGATGATTACTTATAAGTATAGGGGGATCATTCCGGATGAACATATAGAATGTTTTGTGGGATCGTACCAGTTTCTTTGACATGACTAAAAGTGATAATGAGTTTGATTGGGTGATGACAATGCTCCCATCCCCGAACCGGGGCAATATTCCATCCTTTTTGGACTATACCTTTAATACCCTTACCATAAGCGTTATGAGAAAGATCATTTCCACCACATAGAATCACATTAAATTTAATATTCTTGGTTTTTTATGAAATTAAAAGCTGATAAAATTCCGTCCTTCAAATTTTAATAAGCGCTAGTACACCTTGTTTAGTAAATTGTAGATGATTACTTATAAGTATTGGGGGATCATTCCGGATGAACAAATGGAATGATTGTGAGATCGTACCAGTTTCTTTGTCATGACTAAGAGTAATCATGAGTTTGATTAGGGGATGACAATGCTCCCATCCCCGAACCGGGGCTATATTCCATCCTTTTTGGCGTATCCCATTAATACCCTTACTACAAGCATTAGGAGAAAGATCATTTCCACCACATGGAATCACATGAAACTTAATATTCTTGGTTTTTTATGACATTAAAAGCTGATAAAATTCCTTCCTTCAAATTTTAATAAACGCTAGTACATCTTGTATAGTAAATTGTAGATGATTACTTATAAGTATAGGGGGATCATTCCGGATGAACATATGGAATGTTTTGTGGGATAGTACCAGTTTCTTTGACATGACTAAAAGTGATAATGAGTTTGATTAGGGGATGACAATGCTCCCATCCCCGAACCGGGGCAATATTCCATCCTTTTTGGAGTATACCATTAATACCCTTACTATAAGCGTTATGAGAAAGATCATTTCCACCACATGGAATCAGATGAAATTTAATATTCTTGGTTTTTTATGAAATTAAAAGCTGATAAAATTCCGTCCTTCAAATTTTAATAAGCGGTAGTACATCTTGTATAGTAAATTGTAGATGATTACTTATAAGTATTGGGGGATCATTCCCGATGAACAAATGGAATGATTGTGAGATCGTACCAGTTTCCTTGTCATGACTAAGAGTAATCATGGGTTTGATTGGGGGATGACAATGCTCCCATCCCCGAACCGGGGCTATATTCCATCCTTTTTGGAGTATCCCATTAATACCCTTACTACAAGCATTAGGAGAAAGATCATTTCCACCACAGGGAATCACATGAAATTTAATATTCTTGGTTTTTTAAGAAATTAAAAGCTGAAAAAATTCCTTCCTTCAAATTTTAATAAACGCTAGTACATCTTGTATTGTAAATTGTAGATGATTACTTATAAGTATAGGGGGATCATTCCGGATGAACATATAGAATGTTTTGTGGGATCGTACCAGTTTCTTTGACATGACTAAAAGTGATAATGAGTTTGATTGGGGGATGACAATGCTCCCATCCCCGAACCGGGGCAATATTCTATCCTTTTTGGACTATACCTTTAATACCCTTACTATAAGCGTTATGAGAAAGATCATTTCCACTACATGGAATCACATGAAATTTAATATTCTTGGTTTTTTATGAAATAAAAAGCTGATAAAATTCCTTCCTTCAAATTTTAATAAACGCTAGTACATCTTGTATTGTAAATTGTAGATGATTACTTATAAGTATAGGGGGTCATTCCGGATGAACATATAGAATGTTTTGTGGGATCGTACCAGTTTCTTTGACATGACTAAAAGTGATAATGAGTTTGATTGGGGGATGACAATGCTCCCATCCCCGAACCGGGGCAATATTCCATCCTTTTTGGAGTATACCATTAATACCCTTACTATAAGCGTTATGAGAAAGATCATTTCCACCACATGGAATCACATGAAATTTAATATTCTTGGTTTTTTATGAAATTAAAAGCTGATAAAATTCCGTCCTTCAAATTTTAATAAGCGCTAGTACACCTTGTTTAGCAAATTGTAGATGATTACTTATAAGTATTGGGGGATCATTCCGGATGAACAAATGGAATGATTGTGAGATCGTACCAGTTTCTTTGTCATGACTAAGAGTAATCATGAGTTTGATTAGGGGATGACAATGCTCCCATCCCCGAACCGGGGCTATATTCCATCCTTTTTGGAGTATCCCATTAATACCCTTACTACAAGCATTAGGCGAAAGATCATTTCCACCACATGGAATCACATGAAACTTAATATTCTTGGTTTTTTATGACATTAAAAGCTGATAAAATTCCTTCCTTCAAATTTTAATAAACGCTAGTACATCTTGTATAGTAAATTGTAGATGATTACTTATAAGTATAGGGGGATCATTCCGGATGAACATATGGAATGTTTTGTGGGATCGTACCAGTTTCGTTGACATGACTAAAAGTGATAATGAGTTTGATTAGGGGATGACAATGCTCCCATCCCCGAACCGGGGCAATATTCCATCCTTTTTGGAGTATACCATTAATACCCTTACTATAAGCGTTATGGGAAAGATCATTTCCACCACATGGAATCAGATGAAATATAATATTCTTGGTTTTTTATGAAATTAAAAGCTGATAAAATTCCGTCCTTCAAATTTTAATAAGCGGTAGTACATCTTGTATAGTAAATTGTAGATGATTACTTATAAGTATTGGGGGATCATTCCGGATGAACAAATGGAATGATTGTGAGATCGTACCAGTTTCCTTGTCATGACTAAGAGTAATCATGCGTTTGATTGGGGGATGACAATGCTCCCATCCCCGAACCGGGGCTATATTCCATCCTTTTTGGAGTATCCCATTAATACCCTTACTACAAGCATTAGGAGAAAGATCATTTCCACCACAGGGAATCACATGAAATTTAATATTCTTGGTTTTTTATGAAATTAAAAGCTGATAAAATTCCTTCCTTCAAATTTTAATAAACGCTAGTACATCTTGTATTGTAAATTGTAGATGATTACTTATAAGTATAGGGGGATCATTCCGGATGAACATATAGAATGTTTTGTGGGATCGTACCAGTTTCTTTGACATGACTAAAAGTGATAATGAGTTTGATTGGGGGATGATAATGCTCCCATCCCCGAACCGGGGCAATATTCCATTCTTTTTGGACTATACCTTTAATACCCTTACTATAAGCGTTATGAGAAAGATCATTTCCACCACATGGAATCACATGAAATTTAATATTCTTGGTTTTTTATGAAATTAAAAGCTGATAAAATTCCGTCCTTCAAATTTTAATAAGCGCTAGTACACCTTGTTTAGTAAATTGTAGATGATTACTTATAAGTATTGGGGGATCATTCCGGATGAACAAATGGAATGATTGTGAGATCGTACCAGTTTCTATGTCATGACTAAGAGTAATCATGAGTTTGATTAGGGGATGACAATGCTCCCATCCCCGAACCGGGGCTATATTCCATCCTTTTTGGAGTATCCCATTAATACCCTTACTACAAGCATTAGGAGAAAGATCATTTCCACCACATGGAATCACATGAAACTTAATATTCTTGGTTTTTTATGACATTAAAAGCTGATAAAATTCCTTCCTTCAAATTTTAATAAACGCTAGTACATCTTGTATAGTAAATTGTAGATGATTACTTATAAGTATAGGGGGATCATTCCGGATGAACATATGGAATGTTTTGTGGGATCGTACCAGTTTCTTTGACATGACTAAAAGTGATAATGAGTTTGATTAGGGGATGACAATGCTCCCATCCCCGAACCGGGGCAATATTCCATCCTTTTTGGAGTATACCATTAATACCCTTACTATAAGCGTTATGAGAAAGATCATTTCCACCACATGGAATCAGATGAAATTTAATATTCTTGGTTTTTTATGAAATTAAAAGCTGATAAAATTCCGTCCTTCAAATTTTAATAAGCGGTAGTACATCTTGTATAGTAAATTGCAGATGATTACTTATAAGTATTGGGGGATCATTCCGGATGAACAAATGGAATGATTGTGAGATCGTACCAGTTTCCTTGTCATGACTAAGAGTAATCATGGGTTTGATTGGGGGATGACAATGCTCCCATCCCCGAACCGGGGCTATATTCCATCCTTTTTGGAGTATCCCATTAATACCCTTACTACAAGCATTAGGAGAAAGATCATTTCCACCACAGGGAATCACATGAAATTTAATATTCTTGGTTTTTTAAGAAATTAAAAGCTGAAAAAATTCCTTCCTTCAAATTTTAATAAACGCTAGTACATCTTGTATTGTAAATTGTAGATGATTACTTATAAGTATAGGGGGATCATTCCGGATGAACATATAGAATGTTTTGTGGGATCGTACCAGTTTCTTTGACATGACTAAAAGTGATAATGAGTTTGATTGGGGGATGACAATGCTCCCATCCCCGAACCGGGGCAATATTCTATCCTTTTTGAACTATACCTTTAATACCCTTACTATAAGCGTTATGAGAAAGATCATTTCCACTACATGGAATCACATGAAATTTAATATTCTTGGTTTTTTATGAAATAAAAAGCTGATAAAATTCCTTCCTTCAAATTTTAATAAACGCTAGTACATCTTGTATTGTAAATTGTAGATGATTACTTATAAGTATAGGGGGGTCATTCCGGATGAACATATAGAATGTTTTGTGGGATCGTACCAGTTTCTTTGACATGACTAAAAGTGATAATGAGTTTGATTGGGGGATGACAATGCTCCCATCCCCGAACCGGGGCAATATTCCATCCTTTTTGGAGTATACCATTAATACCCTTACTATAAGCGTTATGAGAAAGATCATTTCCACCACATGGAATCACATGAAATTTAATATTCTTGGTTTTTTATGAAATTAAAAGCTGATAAAATTCCGTCCTTCAAATTTTAATAAGCGCTAGTACACCTTGTTTAGCAAATTGTAGATGATTACTTATAAGTATAGGGGGATCATTCCGGATGAACAAATGGAATGATTGTGAGATCGTACCAGTTTCTTTGTCATGACTAAGAGTAATCATGAGTTTGATTAGGGGATGACAATGCTCCCATCCCCGAACCGGGGCTATATTCCATCCTTTTTGGAGTATCCCATTAATACCCTTACTACAAGCATTAGGCGAAAGATCATTTCCACCACATGGAATCACATGAAACTTAATATTCTTGGTTTTTTATGACATTAAAAGCTGATAAAATTCCTTCCTTCAAATTTTAATAAACGCTAGTACATCTTGTATAGTAAATTGTAGATGATTACTTATAAGTATAGGGGGATCATTCCGGATGAACATATGGAATGTTTTGTGGGATCGTACCAGTTTCGTTGACATGACTAAAAGTGATAATGAGTTTGATTAGGGGATGACAATGCTCCCATCCCCGAACCGGGGCAATATTCCATCCTTTTTGGAGTATACCATTAATACCCTTACTATAAGCGTTATGAGAAAGATCATTTCCACCACATGGAATCAGATGAAATATAATATTCTTGGTTTTTTATGAAATTAAAAGCTGATAAAATTCCGTCCTTCAAATTTTAATAAGCGGTAGTACATCTTGTATAGTAAATTGTAGATGATTACTTATAAGTATTGGGGGATCATTCCGGATGAACAAATGGAATGATTGTGAGATCGTACCAGTTTCCTTGTCATGACTAAGAGTAATCATGCGTTTGATTGGGGGATGACAATGCTCCCATCCCCGAACCGGGGCTATATTCCATCCTTTTTGGAGTATCCCATTAATACCCTTACTACAAGCATTAGGAGAAAGATCATTTCCACCACAGGGAATCACATGAAATTTAATATTCTTGGTTTTTTATGAAATTAAAAGCTGATAAAATTCCTTCCTTCAAATTTTAATAAACGCTAGTACATCTTGTATTGTAAATTGTAGATGATTACTTATAAGTATAGGGGGATCATTCCGGATGAACATATAGAATGTTTTGTGGGATCGTACCAGTTTCTTTGACATGACTAAAAGTGATAATGAGTTTGATTGGGGGATGATAATGCTCCCATCCCCGAACCGGGGCAATATTCCATCCTTTTTGGACTATACCTTTAATACCCTTACTATAAGCGTTATGAGAAAGATCATTTCCACCACATGGAATCACATGAAATTTAATATTCTTGGTTTTTTATGAAATTAAAAGCTGATAAAATTCCGTCCTTCAAATTTTAATAAGCGCTAGTACACCTTGTTTAGTAAATTGTAGATGATTACTTATAAGTATTGGGGGATCATTCCGGATGAACAAATGGAATGATTGTGAGATCGTACCAGTTTCTATGTCATGACTAAGAGTAATCATGAGTTTGATTAGGGGATGACAATGCTCCCATCCCCGAACCGGGGCTATATTCCATCCTTTTTGGAGTATCCCATTAATACCCTTACTACAAGCATTAGGAGAAAGATCATTTCCACCACATGGAATCACATGAAACTTAATATTCTTGGTTTTTTATGACATTAAAAGCTGATAAAATTCCTTCCTTCAAATTTTAATAAACGCTAGTACATCTTGTATAGTAAATTGTAGATGATTACTTATAAGTATAGGGGGATCATTCCGGATGAACATATGGAATGTTTTGTGGGATCGTACCAGTTTCTTTGACATGACTAAAAGTGATAATGAGTTTGATTAGGGGATGACAATGCTCCCATCCCCGAACCGGGGCAATATTCCATCCTTTTTGGAGTATACCATTAATACCCTTACTATAAGCGTTATGAGAAAGATCATTTCCACCACATGGAATCAGATGAAATTTAATATTCTTGGTTTTTTATGAAATTAAAAGCTGATAAAATTCCGTCCTTCAAATTTTAATAAGCGGTAGTACATCTTGTATAGTAAATTGTAGATGATTACTTATAAGTATTGGGGGATCATTCCGGATGAACAAATGGAATGATTGTGAGATCGTACCAGTTTCCTTGTCATGACTAAGAGTAATCATGGGTTTGATTGGGGGATGACAATGCTCCCATCCCCGAACCGGGGCTATATTCCATCCTTTTTGGAGTATCCCATTAATACCCTTACTACAAGCATTAGGAGAAAGATCATTTCCACCACAGGGAATCACATGAAATTTAATATTATTGGTTTTTTAAGAAATTAAAAGCTGAAAAAATTCCTTCCTTCAAATTTTAATAAACGCTAGTACATCTTGTATTGTAAATTGTAGATGATTACTTATAAGTATAGGGGGATCATTCCGGATGAACATATAGAATGTTTTGTGGGATCGTACCAGTTTCTTTGACATGACTAAAAGTGATAATGAGTTTGATTGGGGGATGACAATGCTCCCATCCCCGAACCGGGGCAATATTCTATCCTTTTTGGACTATACCTTTAATACCCTTACTATAAGCGTTATGAGAAAGATCATTTCCACTACATGGAATCACATGAAATTTAATATTCTTGGTTTTTTATGAAATAAAAAGCTGATAAAATTCCTTCCTTCAAATTTTAATAAACGCTAGTACATCTTGTATTGTAAATTGTAGATGATTACTTATAAGTATAGGGGGGTCATTCCGGATGAACATATAGAATGTTTTGTGGGATCGTACCAGTTTCTTTGACATGACTAAAAGTGATAATGAGTTTGATTGGGGGATGACAATGCTCCCATCCCCGAACCGGGGCAATATTCCATCCTTTTTGGAGTATACCATTAATACCCTTACTATAAGCGTTATGAGAAAGATCATTTCCACCACATGGAATCACATGAAATTTAATATTCTTGGTTTTTTATGAAATTAAAAGCTGATAAAATTCCGTCCTTCAAATTTTAATAAGCGCTAGTACACCTTGTTTAGCAAATTGTAGATGATTACTTATAAGTATTGGGGGATCATTCCGGATGAACAAATGGAATGATTGTGAGATCGTACCAGTTTCTTTGTCATGACTAAGAGTAATCATGAGTTTGATTAGGGGATGACAATGCTCCCATCCCCGAACCGGGGCTATATTCCATCCTTTTTGGAGTATCCCATTAATACCCTTACTACAAGCATTAGGCGAAAGATCATTTCCACCACATGGAATCACATGAAACTTAATATTCTTGGTTTTTTATGACATTAAAAGCTGATAAAATTCCTCCCTTCAAATTTTAATAAACGCTAGTACATCTTGTATAGTAAATTGTAGATGATTACTTATAAGTATAGGGGGATCATTCCGGATGAACATATGGAATGTTTTGTGGGATCGTACCAGTTTCGTTGACATGACTAAAAGTGATAATGAGTTTGATTAGGGGATGACAATGCTCCCATCCCCGAACCGGGGCAATATTCCATCCTTTTTGGAGTATACCATTAATACCCTTACTATAAGCGTTATGAGAAAGATCATTTCCACCACATGGAATCAGATGAAATATAATATTCTTGGTTTTTTATGAAATTAAAAGCTGATAAAATTCCGTCCTTCAAATTTTAATAAGCGGTAGTACATCTTGTATAGTAAATTGTAGATGATTACTTATAAGTATTGGGGGATCATTCCGGATGAACAAATGGAATGATTGTGAGATCGTACCAGTTTCCTTGTCATGACTAAGAGTAATCATGCGTTTGATTGGGGGATGACAATGCTCCCATCCCCGAACCGGGGCTATATTCCATCCTTTTTGGAGTATCCCATTAATACCCTTACTACAAGCATTAGGAGAAAGATCATTTCCACCACAGGGAATCACATGAAATTTAATATTCTTGGTTTTTTATGAAATTAAAAGCTGATAAAATTCCTTCCTTCAAATTTTAATAAACGCTAGTACATCTTGTATTGTAAATTGTAGATGATTACTTATAAGTATAGGGGGATCATTCCGGATGAACATATAGAATGTTTTGTGGGATCGTACCAGTTTCTTTGACATGACTAAAAGTGATAATGAGTTTGATTGGGGGATGATAATGCTCCCATCCCCGAACCGGGGCAATATTCCATCCTTTTTGGACTATACCTTTAATACCCTTACTATAAGCGTTATGAGAAAGATCATTTCCACCACATGGAATCACATGAAATTTAATATTCTTGGTTTTTTATGAAATTAAAAGCTGATAAAATTCCGTCCTTCAAATTTTAATAAGCGCTAGTACACCTTGTTTAGTAAATTGTAGATGATTACTTATAAGTATTGGGGGATCATTCCGGATGAACAAATGGAATGATTGTGAGATCGTACCAGTTTCTATGTCATGACTAAGAGTAATCATGAGTTTGATTAGGGGATGACAATGCTCTCATCCCCGAACCGGGGCTATATTCCATCCTTTTTGGAGTATCCCATTAATACCCTTACTACAAGCATTAGGAGAAAGATCATTTCCACCACATGGAATCACATGAAACTTAATATTCTTGGTTTTTTATGACATTAAAAGCTGATAAAATTCCTTCCTTCAAATTTAATAAACGCTAGTACATCTTGTATAGTAAATTGTAGATGATTACTTATAAGTATAGGGGGATCATTCCGGATGAACATATGGAATGTTTTGTGGGATCGTACCAGTTTCTTTGACATGACTAAAAGTGATAATGAGTTTGATTAGGGGATGACAATGCTCCCATCCCCGAACCGGGGCAATATTCCATCCTTTTTGGAGTATACCATTAATACCCTTACTATAAGCGTTATGAGAAAGATCATTTCCACCACATGGAATCAGATGAAATTTAATATTCTTGGTTTTTTATGAAATTAAAAGCTGATAAAATTCCGTCCTTCAAATTTTAATAAGCGGTAGTACATCTTGTATAGTAAATTGTAGATGATTACTTATAAGTATTGGGGGATCATTCCGGATGAACAAATGGAATGATTGTGAGATCGTACCAGTTTCCTTGTCATGACTAAGAGTAATCATGGGTTTGATTGGGGGATAACAATGCTCCCATCCCCGAACCGGGGCTATATTCCATCCTTTTTGGAGTATCCCATTAATACCCTTACTACAAGCATTAGGAGAAAGATCATTTCCACCACAGGGAATCACATGAAATTTAATATTATTGGTTTTTTAAGAAATTAAAAGCTGAAAAAATTCCTTCCTTCAAATTTTAATAAACGCTAGTACATCTTGTATTGTAAATTGTAGATGATTACTTATAAGTATAGGGGGATCATTCCGGATGAACATATAGAATGTTTTGTGGGATCGTACCAGTTTCTTTGACATGACTAAAAGTGATAATGAGTTTGATTGGGGGATGATAATGCTCCCATCCCCGAACCGGGGCAATATTCTATCCTTTTTGGACTATACCTTTAATACCCTTACTATAAGCGTTATGAGAAAGATCATTTCCACTACATGGAATCACATGAAATTTAATATTCTTGGTTTTTTATGAAATAAAAAGCTGATAAAATTCCTTCCTTCAAATTTTAATAAACGCTAGTACATCTTGTATTGTAAATTGTAGATGATTACTTATAAGTATAGGGGGGTCATTCCGGATGAACATATAGAATGTTTTGTGGGATCGTACCAGTTTCTTTGATATGACTAAAAGTGATAATGAGTTTGATTGGGGGATGACAATGCTCCCATCCCCGAACCGGGGCAATATTCCATCCTTTTTGGAGTATACCATTAATACCCTTACTATAAGCGTTATGAGAAAGATCATTTCCACCACATGGAATCACATGAAATTTAATATTCTTGGTTTTTTATGAAATTAAAAGCTGATAAAATTCCGTCCTTCAAATTTTAATAAGCGCTAGTACACCTTGTTTAGCAAATTGTAGATGATTACTTATAAGTATTGGGGGATCATTCCGGATGAACAAATGGAATGATTGTGAGATCGTACCAGTTTCTTTGTCATGACTAAGAGTAATCATGAGTTTGATTAGGGGATGACAATGCTCCCATCCCCGAACCGGGGCTATATTCCATCCTTTTTGGAGTATCCCATTAATACCCTTACTACAAGCATTAGGCGAAAGATCATTTCCACCACATGGAATCACATGAAACTTAATATTCTTGGTTTTTTATGACATTAAAAGCTGATAAAATTCCTTCCTTCAAATTTTAATAAACGCTAGTACATCTTGTATAGTAAATTGTAGATGATTACTTATAAGTATAGGGGGATCATTCCGGATGAACATATGGAATGTTTTGTGGGATCGTACCAGTTTCGTTGACATGACTAAAAGTGATAATGAGTTTGATTAGGGGATGACAATGCTCCCATCCCCGAACCGGGGCAATATTCCATCCTTTTTGGAGTATACCATTAATACCCTTACTATAAGCGTTATGAGAAAGATCATTTCCACCACATGGAATCAGATGAAATATAATATTCTTGGTTTTTTATGAAATTAAAAGCTGATAAAATTCCGTCCTTCAAATTTTAATAAGCGGTAGTACATCTTGTATAGTAAATTGTAGATGATTACTTATAAGTATTGGGGGATCATTCCGGATGAACAAATGGAATGATTGTGAGATCGTACCAGTTTCCTTGTCATGACTAAGAGTAATCATGCGTTTGATTGGGGGATGACAATGCTCCCATCCCCGAACCGGGGCTATATTCCATCCTTTTTGGAGTATCCCATTAATACCCTTACTACAAGCATTAGGAGAAAGATCATTTCCACCACAGGGAATCACATGAAATTTAATATTCTTGGTTTTTTATGAAATTAAAAGCTGATAAAATTCCTTCCTTCAAATTTTAATAAACGCTAGTACATCTTGTATTGTAAATTGTAGATGATTACTTATAAGTATAGGGGGATCATTCCGGATGAACATATAGAATGTTTTGTGGGATCGTACCAGTTTCTTTGACATGACTAAAAGTGATAATGAGTTTGATTGGGGGATGATAATGCTCCCATCCCCGAACCGGGGCAATATTCCATCCTTTTTGGACTATACCTTTAATACCCTTACTATAAGCGTTATGAGAAAGATCATTTCCACCACATGGAATCACATGAAATTTAATATTCTTGGTTTTTTATGAAATTAAAAGCTGATAAAATTCCGTCCTTCAAATTTTAATAAGCGCTAGTACACCTTGTTTAGTAAATTGTAGATGATTACTTATAAGTATTGGGGGATCATTCCGGATGAACAAATGGAATGATTGTGAGATCGTACCAGTTTCTATGTCATGACTAAGAGTAATCATGAGTTTGATTAGGGGATGACAATGCTCCCATCCCCGAACCGGGGCTATATTCCATCCTTTTTGGAGTATCCCATTAATACCCTTACTACAAGCATTAGGAGAAAGATCATTTCCACCACATGGAATCACATGAAACTTAATATTCTTGGTTTTTTATGACATTAAAAGCTGATAAAATTCCTTCCTTCAAATTTTAATAAACGCTAGTACATCTTGTATAGTAAATTGTAGATGATTACTTATAAGTATAGGGGGATCATTCCGGATGAACATATGGAATGTTTTGTGGGATCGTACCAGTTTCTTTGACATGACTAAAAGTGATAATGAGTTTGATTAGGGGATGACAATGCTCCCATCCCCGAACCGGGGCAATATTCCATCCTTTTTGGAGTATACCATTAATACCCTTACTATAAGCGTTATGAGAAAGATCATTTCCACCACATGGAATCAGATGAAATTTAATATTCTTGGTGTTTTATGAAATTAAAAGCTGATAAAATTCCGTCCTTCAAATTTTAATAAGCGGTAGTACATCTTGTATAGTAAATTGTAGATGATTACTTATAAGTATTGGGGGATCATTCCGGATGAACAAATGGAATGATTGTGAGATCGTACCAGTTTCCTTGTCATGACTAAGAGTAATCATGGGTTTGATTGGGGGATGACAATGCTCCCATCCCCGAACCGGGGCTATATTCCATCCTTTTTGGAGTATCCCATTAATACCCTTACTACAAGCATTAGGAGAAAGATCATTTCCACCACAGGGAATCACATGAAATTTAATATTCTTGGTTTTTTAAGAAATTAAAAGCTGATAAAATTCCTTCCTTCAAATTTTAATAAACGCTAGTACATCTTGTATTGTAAATTGTAGATGATTACTTATAAGTATAGGGGGATCATTCCGGATGAACATATAGAATGTTTTGTGGGATCGTACCAGTTTCTTTGGCATGACTAAAAGTGATAATGAGTTTGATTGGGGGATGACAATGCTCCCATCCCCGAACCGGGGCAATATTCTATCCTTTTTGGACTATACCTTTAATACCCTTACTATAAGCGTTATGAGAAAGATCATTTCCACTACATGGAATCACATGAAATTTAATATTCTTGGTTTTTTATGATATTAAAAGCTGATAAAATTCCTTCCTTCAAATTTTAATAAACGCTAGTACATCTTGTATTGTAAATTTTAGATGATTACTTATAAGTATAGGGGGGTCATTCCGGATGAACATATAGAATGTTTTGTGGGATCGTACCAGTTTCTTTGACATGACTAAAAGTGATAATGAGTTTGATTGGGGGATGACAATGCTCCAATCCCCGAACCGGGGCAATATTCCATCCTTTTTGGAGTATACCATTAATACCCTTACTATAAGCGTTATGAGAAAGATCATTTCCACCATATGGAATTAGATGAAATTTAATATTCTTGGTTTTTTATGAAATTAAAAGCTGATAAAATTCCATCCTTCAAATTTTAATAAGCGCTAGTACACCTTGTTTAGTAAATTGTAGATGATTACTTATAAGTATTGGGGGATCATTCCGGATGAACAAATGGAATGATTGTGAGATCGTACCAGTTTCTTTGTCATGACTAAGAGTAATCATGAGTTTGATTAGGGGATGACAATGCTCCCATCCCCGAACCGGGGCTATATTCCATCCTTTTTGGAGTATCCCATTAATACCCTTACTACAAGCATTAGGAGAAAGATCATTTCCACCACATGGAATCACATGAAACTTAATATTCTTGGTTTTTTATGACATTAAAAGCTGATAAAATTCCTTCCTTCAAATTTTAATAAAAGCTAGTACATCTTGTATAGTAAATTGTAGATGATTACTTATAAGTATAGGGGGATCATTCCGGATGAACATATGGAATGTTTTGTGGGATCGTACCAGTTTCGTTGACATGACTAAAAGTTATAATGAGTTTGATTAGGGGATGACAATGCTCCCATCCCCGAACCGGGGCAATATTCCATCCTTTTTTGAGTATACCATTAATACCCTTACTATAAGCGTTATGAGAAATATCATTTCCACCACATGGAATCAGATGAAATTTAATATTCTTGGTTTTTTATGAAATTAAAAGCTGATAAAATTCCGTCCTTCAAATTTTAATAAGCGGTAGTACATCTTGTATAGTAAATTGTAGATGATTACTTATAAGTATTGGGGGATCATTCCGGATGAACAAATGGAATGATTGTGAGATCGTACCAGTTTCCTTGTCATGACTAAGAGTAATCATGCATTTGATTGGGGGATGACAATGCTCCCATCCCCGAACCGGGGCTATATTCCATCCTTTTTGGAGTATCCCATTAATACCCTTACTACAAGCATTAGGAGAAAGATCATTTCCACCACAGGGAATCACATGAAATTTAATATTCTTGGTTTTTTATGAAATTAAAAGCTGATAAAATTCCTTCCTTCAAATTTTAATAAACGCTAGTACATCTTGTATTGTAAATTGTAGATAATTACTTATAAGTATAGGGGGATCATTCCGGATGAACATATAGAATGTTTTGTGGGATCGTACCAGTTTCTTTGACATGACTAAAAGTGATAATGAGTTTGATTGGGGGATGACAATGCTCCCATCCCCGAACCGGGGCAATATTCCATCCTTTTTGGACTATACCTTTAATACCCTTACTATAAGCGTTATGAGAAAGATCATTTCCACCACATGGAATCACATGAAATTTAATATTCTTGGTTTTTTATGAAATTAAAAGCTGATAAAATTCCGTCCTTCAAATTTTAATAAGCGCTAGTACACCTTGTTTAGTAAATTGTAGATGATTACTTATAAGTATTGGGGGATCATTCCGGATGAACAAATGGAATGATTGTGAGATCGTACCAGTTTCTTTGTCATGACTAAGAGTAATCATGAGTTTGATTAGGGGATGACAATGCTCCCATCCCCGAACCGGGGCTATATTCCATCCTTTTTGGAGTATCCCATTAACACCCTTACTACAAGCATTAGGAGAAAGATCATTTCCACCACATGGAATCACATGAAACTTAATATTCTTGGTTTTTTATGACATTAAAAGCTGATAAAATTCCTTCCTTCAAATTTTAATAAACGCTAGTACATCTTGTATAGTAAATTGTAGATGATTACTTATAAGTATAGGGGGATCATTCCGGATGAACATATGGAATGTTTTGTGGGATCGTACCAGTTTCTTTGACATGACTAAAAGTGATAATGAGTTTGATTAGGGGATGACAATGCTCCCATCCCCGAACCGGGGCAATATTCCATCCTTTTTGGAGTATACCATTAATACCCTTACTATAAGCGTTATGAGAAAGATCATTTCCACCATATGGAATCAGATGAAATTTAATATTCTTGGTTTTTTATGAAATTAAAAGCTGATAAAATTCCGTCCTTCAAATTTTGATAAGCGGTAGTACATCTTGTATAGTAAATTGTAGATGATTACTTATAAGTATTGGGGGATCATTCCGGATGAACAAATGGAATGATTGTGAGATCGTACCAGTTTCCTTGTCATGACTAAGAGTAATCATGGGTTTGATTGGGGGATGACAATGCTCCCATCCCCGAACCGGGGCTATATTCCATCCTTTTTGGAGTATCCCATTAATACCCTTACTACAAGCATTAGGAGAAAGATCATTTCCACCACATGGAATCACATGAAATATAATATTCTTGGTCTTTTATGAAATTAAAAGCTGATAAAATTCCTTCCTTCAAATTTTAATAAACGCTAGTATATCTTGTGTAGTAAATTGTAGATGATTACTTATAAGTATAGGGGGATCATTCCGGATGAACATATAGAATGTTTTGTGGGATCGTACCAGTTTCTTTGACATGACTAAAAGTGATAATGAGTTTGATTAGGGGATGACAATGCTCCCATCCCCGAACCGGGGCAATATTCCATCCTTTTTGGACTATACCTTTAATACCCTTACTATAAGCGTTATGAGAAAGATCATTTCCACCACATGGAATCACATGAAATTTAATATTCTTGGTTTTTTATGAAATTAAAAGCTGATAAAATTCCGTCCTTCAAATTTTAATAAGCGCTAGTACACCTTGTTTAGTAAATTGTAGATGATTACTTATAAGTATTGGGGGATCATTCCGGATGAACAAATGGAATGATTGTGAGATCGTACCAGTTTCTTTGTCATGACTAAGAGTAATCATGAGTTTGATTAGGGGATGACAATGCTCCCATCCCCGAACCGGGGCTATATTCCATCCTTTTTGGAGTATCCCATTAATACCCTTACTACAAGCATTAGGAGAAAGATCATTTCCACCACATGGAATCACATGAAACTTAATATTCTTGGTTTTTTATGACATTAAAAGCTGATAAAATTCCTTCCTTCAAATTTTAATAAACGCTAGTACATCTTGTATAGTAAATTGTAGATGATTACTTATAAGTATAGGGGGATCATTCCGGATGAACATATGGAATGTTTTGTGGGATCGTACTAGTTTCTTTGACAAGACTAAAAGTGATAATGAGTTTGATTAGGGGATGACAATGCTCCCATCCCCAAACCGGGGCTATATTCCATCCTTTTTGGAGTATCCCATTAATACCCTTACTACAAGCATTAGGAGAAAGATCATTTTCACCACATGGAATCACATGAAATTTAATATTCTTGGTTTTTTATGAAATTAAAAGCTGATAAAATTCCTTCCTTCAAATTTTAATAAACGCTAGTACATCTTGTATAGTAAATTGTAGATGATTACTTATAAGTATACGGGGATCATTCCGAATGAACATATGGAATATTTTGTGGGATCGTACCAGTTTCTTTGTCATGACTAACAGTGATAATGAGTTTGATTTGGGGATAACAGTTCTCCCATCCCCGAACCGGGGCAATATTCCATCCTTTTTGGAGTATACCATTACTACCCTTACTATAAGCGTTATGAGAAAGATCATTTCCACCATATGGAATTAGATGAAATTTAATATTCTTGGTTTTTTATGAAATTAAAAGCTGATAAAATTTAGTCCTTCAAATTTTAATAAGCGCTAGTACATCTTGTATAGTAAATTGTAGATGATTACTTATAAGTATTGGGGGATCATTCCGGATGAACAAATAGAATGATTGTGAGATCGTACCAGTTTCTTTGTCATGACTAAGAGTAATCATGAGTTTGATTGGGGGATGACAATGCTCCCATCCCCGAACCGGGGCTATATTCCACCCTTTTTGGAGTATCCCATTAATACCCTTACTACAAGCATTAGGAGAAAGATCATTTCCACCACATGGAAACACATGAAATTTAATATTCTTGGTTTTTTATGAAATTAAAAGCTGATAAAATTCCATCCTTCAAATATAAATAAGCGCTAGTACATCTTGTATAGTAAATTGTAGATGATTACTTATAAGTATACGGGGATCATTCCGAATGAACATATGGAATATTTTGTGGGATCGTACCAGTTTCTTTGTCATGACTAACAGTGATAATGAGTTTGATTGGGGGATGACAGTGCTCCCATCCCCGAACCGGGGCAATATTCCATCCTTTTTGGAGTATACCATTAATACCCTTACTATAAGCGTTATGAGAAAGATAATTTCCACCACATGGAATCACATGAAATTTAATATTCTTGGTTTTTTATGAAATTAAAAGCTGATAAAATTCCATCCTTCAAATTTTAATAAGCGCTAGTACATCTTGTATAGTAAATTGTAGATGATTACTTATAAGTATTGGGGGATCATTCCGGATGAACAAATGGAATGACTGTGAGATCGTACCAGTTTCCTTGTCATGACTAAGAGTAATAATGGGATTGATTGGGGGATGACAATGCTACCATCCCCGAACCGGGGCTATATTCCATCCTTTTTGGAGTATCCCATTAATACCCTTACTACAAGCATTAGGAGAAAGATCATTTCCACCACATGGAATCACATGAAATATAATATTCTTGGTCTTTTATGAAATTAAAAGCTGATAAAATTCCTTCCTTCAAATTTTAATAAACGCTAGTATATCTTGTGTAGTAAATTGTAGATGATTACTTATAAGTATTAGGGGATCATTCCGGATGAACATATGGAATATTTTGTGGGATCGTACCAGTTTCTTTGTCATTACTAAGAGTAATCATGAGTTTTATTGGGGGATGACAATGCTCCCATCCCCGAACCGGGGCTATATTCCATCCTTTTTGGAGTATCCCATTAATACCCTTACTACAAGCATTAGGAGAAAGATCATTTCCACCCCATGGAATCACATGAAATTTAATATTCTTGGTTTTTTATGAAATTAAAAGCAGATCAAATTCCTTCCTTCAAATTTTAATAAACGCTAGTACATCTTGTATAGTAAATTGTAGATGATTACTTATAAGTATAGGGGGATCATTCCGGATGAACATATAGAATGTTTTGTGGCATCGTACCAGTTTCTTTGACATGACTAAAAGTGATAATGAGTTTGATTGGAGGATGACAATGCTCCCATCCCCGAACCGGGGCAATATTCACCCCTTTTTGGAGTATACCATTAATACCCTTACTATAAGCGTTATGAGAAAGATCATTTCCACCAGATGGAATCAGATGAAATTTAATATTCTTGGTTTTTTATGAAATTAAAAGCTGATTAAATTCCGTCCTTCAAATTTTAATAAGCGCTAGTACACCTTGTATAGTAAATTGTAGATGATTACTTATAAGTATTGGGGGATCATTCCAGATGAACAAATGGAATGATTGTGAGATCGTACCAGTTTCTTTGTCATGACTAAGAGTAATCATTAGTTTGATTAGGGGATGACAATGCTCCCATCCCCGAACCGGGGCTATATTCCATCCTTGTTGGAGTATCCCATTAATACCCTTACTACAAGCATTAGGAGAAAGATTATTTCCACCACATGGAATCACATGAAATTTAATATTCTTGGTTTTTTATGAAATTAAAAGCTAATAAAATTCCTTCCTTCAAATTTTAATAAACGCTAGTACATCTTGTATAGTAAATTGTAGATGATTACTTATAAGTATAGCGGGATCATTCCGGATGAACATATGGAATGTTTTGTGGGATCGTACCAGTTTCTTTGATATGACTAAAAGTGATAATGAGTTTGATTGGGGGATGACAATGCTCCCATCCCCGAACCGGGGCAATATTCCGTCCATTTTGGAGTATACCATTAATACCCTTACTATAAACGTTATGAGAAAGATCATTTCCACCACATGAAATTTAATATTCTTGGTTTTTTATGAAATTAAAAGCTGATAAAATTCCGTCCTTCAAATTTTAATAAGCGCTAGTACATCTTGTATAGTAAATTGTAGATGATTACTTATAAGTATAGGGGGATCATTCCGGATGAACATATGGAATGTTTTGTGGGATCGTACCAGTTTCTTTGTCATTAGTAAGAGTAATCATGAGTTTGCTTGGGGGATGACAATGCTCCCATCCCCGAACCGGGGCTATATTCCATCCTTTTTGGAGTATACCATTAATACCCTTACTACAAGCATTAGGAGAAAGATCATTTCCACCACATGGAATCACAAGAAATTTAATATTCTTGGTTTTTTATGAAATTAAAAGCTGATAAAATACCTTCCTTCAAATTTTAATAAGCGCTAGTACATCTTGTACAGTAAATTGTAGATGATTACTTATAAGTATAAGGGGATCATTCCGGATGAACATATGGAATGTTTTGTGGGATCGTACCAGTTTCTTTGTCATTACTAAGAGTAATCATGAGTTTGATTGGGGGATGACAATGCTCCCATCCACGAACCAGGGCAAATTCCATCCTTTTTGGAGTATCTCATTAATACCCTTACTATAAACGTTATGAGAAAGATCATTTCCACCACATGAAATTTAATATTCTTGGTTTTTTATGAAATTAAAAGCTGATAAAATTCCGTCCTTCAAATTTTAATAAGCGCTAGTACATCTTGTATAGTAAATTGTAGATGATTACTTATAAGTATAGGGGGATCATTCCGGATGAACATATGGAATGTTTTGTGGGATCGTACCAGTTTCTTTGTCATTAGTAAGAGTAATCATGAGTTTGCTTGGGGGATGACAATGCTCCCATCCCCGAACCGGGGCTATATTCCATCCTTTTTGGAGTATCCCATTAATACCCTTACTACAAGCGTTAGGAGAAAGATCATTTCCACCACATGGAATCACATGAAATTTAATATTCTTGGTTTTTTACGAAATTAAAAGCTGATAAAATTCCATCCTTCAAATATAAATAAGCGCTAGTACATCTTGTATAGTAAATTGTAGATGATTACTTATAAGTATACGGGGATCATTCCGAATGAACATATGGAATATATTGTGGGATCGTACCAGTTTCTTTGTCATTACTAAGAGTAATCATGAGTTTGATTGGGGGATGACAATGCTCCCATCCCCGAACCGGGGCTATATTCCATCCTTTTTGGAGTATCCCGTTAATACCCTTACTACAAGCATTACGAGAAAGATCATTTCCACCACATGGAATCACATGAAATATAATATTCTTGGTTTTTTATGAAATTAAAAGCTGATAAAATTCCATCCTTCAAATTTTAATAAGCTCTACTACATCTTGTATAGTAAATTGTAAATGATTACTTATAAGTATTGGGGGATCATTCCGGATGAACATATGGAATATATTGTGGGATCGTACCAGTTCCTTTGTCATTACTAAGAGTAATCATGAGTTTGATTGGGGGATGACAATGCTCCCATCCCCGAACCGGGGCTATATTCCATCCTTTTTGGAGTATCCCATTAATACCCTTACTACAAGCATTAGGAGAAAGATCATTTCCACCACATGGAATCACATGAAATATAATATTCTTGGTTTTTTATGAAATTAAAAGCTGATAAAATTCCTTCCTTCAAATTTTAATAAACGCTAGTACATCTTGTATAGTAAATTGTAGATGATTAATTATAAGTATAGGGGGATCATTCCGGATGAACATATAGAATGTTTTGTAGGATCGTACCAGTTTCTTTGACATGACTAAAAGTGATAATGAGTTTGATTGGGGTATGACAATGCTCCCATCCCCGAACCGGGGCAATATTCCATCCTTTTTGGAGTATACCATTAATACCCTTACTATAAGCGTTATGAGAAAGATCATTTCCACCACATGGAATCACATGAAATTTAATATTCTTGGTTTTTTATGAAATTAAAAGCTGATAAAATACCGTCCTTCAAATTTTAATAAGCGCTAGTACACCTTGTTTAGTAAATTGTAGATGATTACTTATAAGTATTGGGGGATCATTCCGGATGAACAAATGGAATGATTGTGAGATCGTACCAGTTTCTTTGTCATGACTAAGAGTAATCATTAGTTTTATTAGGGGATGACAATGATCCCATCCCCGAACCGGGGCTATATTCCATCCTTTTTGGAGTATCCCATTAATACCCTTACTACAAGCATTAGGAGAAAGATCATTTCCACCACATGGAATCACATGAAATTTAATATTCTTGGTTTTTTATGAAATTAAAAGCTGATAAAATTCCTTCCTTCAAATTTTAATAAACGCTAGTACATCTTGTATAGTAAATTGTAGATGATTACTTATAAGTATAGGGGGATCATTCCGGATGAACATATGGAATGTTTTGTGGGATCGTACCAGTTTCTTTGACATGACTAAAAGTGATAATGAGTTTGATTGGGGGATGACAATGCTCCCATCCCCGAACCGGGGCAATATTCCATCCTTTTTGGAGTATACCATTAATACCCTTACTGTAAGCGTTATGAGAAAGATCATTTCCACCACATGGAATCACATGAAATTTAATATTCTTGGTTTTTTATGAAATTAAAAGCTGATAAAATTCCGTCCTTCAAATTTTAATAAGCGCTAGTACAACTTGTATAGTAAATTGTAGATGATTACTTATAAGTATAGGGGGATCATTCCGGATGAACATATGGAATGTTTTGTGGGATCGTACCAGTTTCTTTGTCATTAGTAAGAGTAATCATGAGTTTGCTTGGGGGATGACAATGCTCCCATCCCCGAACCGGGGCTATATTCCATCCTTTTTGGAGTATCCCATTAATACCCTTACTACAAGCATTAGGAGAAAGATCATTTCCACCACATGGAATCACATGAAATTTAATATTCTTGGTTTTTTATGAAATTAAAAGCTGATAAAATTCCATCCTTCAAATATAAATAAGCGCTAGTACATCTTGTATAGTAAATTGTAGATGATTACTTATAAGTATACGGGGATCATTCCGAATGAACATATGGAATATTTTGTGGGATCATACCAGTTTCTTTGTCATGACTAACAGTGATAGTGAGTTTGATTGGGGGACGACAGTGCTCCCATCCCCGAACCGGTGCAATATTCCATCCTTTTTGGAGTATACCATTAATACCTTACTAAAAGCGTTATGAGAAAGATCATTTCCACCACATGGAATCACATGAAATTTAATATTCTTGGTTTTTTATGAAATTAAAAGCTGATAAAATTCCATCCTTCAAATTTTAATAAGCGCTAGTACATCTTGTATAGTAAATTGTAGATGATTACTTATAAGTATTGGGGGATCATTCCGGATGAACATATGGAATATATTGTAGGATCGTACCAGTTTCTTTGTCATTACTAAGAGTAATCATGAGTTTGATTGGGGGATGACAATGCTCCCATCCCCGAACCGGGGCTATATTCCATCCTTTTTGGAGTATCCCATTAATACCCTTACTACAAGCATTAGGAGAAAGATCATTTCCACCACATGGAATCACATGAAATTTAATATTTTTGGTTTTTTATGAAATTAAAAGCTGATAAAATTCCATCCTTCAAATATAAATAAGCGCTAGTACATCTTGTATAGTAAATTGTAGATGATTACTTATAAGTATACGGGGATCATTCCGAATGAACATATGGAATATTTTGTGGGATCATACCAGTTTCTTTTTCATGACTAACAGTGATAGTGAGTTTGATTGGGGGACGACAGTGCTCCCATCCCCGAACCGGTGCAATATTCCATCCTTTTTGGAGTATACCATTAATACCTTACTAAAAGCGTTATGAGAAAGATCATTTCCACCACATGGAATCACATGAAATTTAATATTCTTGGTTTTTCATGAAATTAAAAGCTGATAAAATTCCATCCTTCAAATTTTAATAAGCGCTAGTACATCTTGTATAGTAAATTGTAGATGATTAATTATAAGTATTGGGGGATCATTCCGGATGAACATATGGAATATATTGTAGGATCGTACCAGTTTCTTTGTCATTACTAACAGTAATCATGATTTTGATTGGGGGATGACAATGCTCCCATCCCCGGACCGGGGCTATATTCCATCCTTTTTGGAGTATCCCATTAATACCCTTACTACAAGCATTAGGAGAAAGATCATTTCCACCACATGGAATCACATGAAATCTAACATTCTTGGTTTTTTATGAAATTAAAAGCTGATAAAATTCCTTCCTTCAAATTTTAATAAACGCTAGTACATCTTGTATAGTAAATTGTAGATGATTACATATAAGTATAGGGGGATCATTCCGGATGAACATATGGAATGTTTTGTGGGATCGTACCAGTTTCTTTGACATGACTAAAAGTGATAATGAGTTTGATTGGGGGATGACAATGCTCCCATCCCCGAACCGGGGCAATATTCCATCCTTTTTGGAGTATACCATTAATACCCTTCCTATAAGCGTTATGAGAAAGATCATTTCCACCACATGGAATCACATGAAATTTAATATTCTTGGTTTTTTTATGAAATTAAAAGCTGATAAAATACCGTCCTTCAAATTTTAATAAGCGCTAGTACACCTTGTTTAGTAAATTGTAGATGATTACTTATAAGTATTGGGGGATCATTCCGGATGAACAAATGGAATGATTGTGAGATCGTACCAGTTTCTTTGTCATGACTAAG
Source organism: Rubia yunnanensis (assembly GCA_037428765.1). NCBI lineage: Eukaryota > Viridiplantae > Streptophyta > Magnoliopsida > Gentianales > Rubiaceae > Rubia > Rubia yunnanensis. The sequence goes on along the minus strand of CM075062.1, from coordinate 79,906,115 downwards.
AGTAATCATGAGTTTGATTAGGGGATGACAATGATCCCATCCCCGAACCGGGGCTATATTCCATCCTTTTTGGAGTATCCCATTAATACCCTTACTACAAGCATTAGGAGAAAGATCATTTCCACCACATGGAATCACATGAAATTTAATATTCTTGGTTTTTTATGAAATTAAAAGCTGATAAAATTCCTTCCTTCAAATTTTAATAAACGCTAGTACATCTTGTATAGTAAATTGTAGATGATTACTTATAGGTATAGGGGGATCATTCCGGATGAACATATGGAATGTTTTGTGGGATCGTACCAGTTTCTTTGACATGACTAAAAGTGATAATGAGTTTGATTGGGGGATGACAATGCTCCCATCCCCGAACCGGGGCAATATTCCATCCTTTTTGGAGTATACCATTAATACCCTTACTATAAGCGTTATGAGAAAGATCATTTCCACCACATGGAATCACATGAAATTTAATATTCTTGGTTTTTTATGAAATTTAAAGCTGATAAAATTTCGTCCTTCAAATTTTAATAAGCGCTAGTACACCTTGTTTAGTAAATTGTGGATGATTACTTATAAGTATTGGGAGATCATTCCGGATGAACAAATAGAATGATTGTGAGATCGTACCAGTTTCTTTGTCATAACTAAGAGTAATCATGAGTTTGATTGGGGGATGACAATGCTCCCATCCCCGAACCGGGGCTATATTCCATCCTTTTTGGAGTATACCATTAATACCCTTAATACAAGCATTAGGAGAAAGATCATTTCCACCACATGGAATCACAAGAAATTTAATATTCTTGGTTTTTTATGAAATTAAAAGCTGATAAAATACCTTCCTTCAAATTTTAATAAGCGCTAGTACATCTTGTACAGTAAATTGTAGATGATTACTTATAAGTATAAGGGGATCATTCCGGATGAACATATGGAATGTTTTGTGGGATCGTACTAGTTTCTTTGTCATTACTAAGAGTAATCATGAGTTTGATTGGGGGATGACAATGCTCCCATCCACGAACCAGGGCAAATTCCATCCTTTTTGGAGTATCTCATTAATACCCTTACTATAAACGTTATGAGAAAGATCATTTCCACCACATGAAATTTAATATTCTTGGTTTTTTATGAAATTAAAAGCTGATAAAATTCCGTCCTTCAAATTTTAATAAGCGCTAGTACATCTTGTATAGGAAATTGTAGATGATTACTTATAAGTATAGGGGGATCATTCCGGATGAACATATGGAATGTTTTGTGGGATCGTACCAGTTTCTTTGTCATTAGTAAGAGTAATCATGAGTTTGCTTGGGGGATGACAATGCTCCCATCCCCGAACCGGGGCTATATTCCATCCTTTTTGGAGTATCCCATTAATACCCTTACTACAAGCATTAGGAGAAAGATCATTTCCACCACATGGAATCACATGAAATTTAATATTCTTGGTTTTTTACGAAATTAAAAGCTGATAAAATTCCATCCTTCAAATATAAATAAGCGCTAGTACATCTTGTATAGTAAATTGTAGATGATTACTTATAAGTATACGGGGATCATTCCGAATGAACATATGGAATATTTTGTGGGATCATACCAGTTTCTTTGTCATGACTAACAGTGATAGTGAGTTTGATTGGGGGACGACAGTGCTCCCATCCCCGAACCGGGGCAATATTCCATCCTTTTTGGAGTATACCATTAATACCTTACTAAAAGCGTTATGAGAAAGATCATTTCCACCACATGGAATCACATGAAATTTAATATTCTTGGTTTTTTATGAAATTAAAAGCTGATAAAATTCCATCCTTCAAATTTTAATAAGCGCTAGTACATCTTGTATAGTAAATTGTAGATGATTACTTATAAGTATTGGGGGATCATTCCGGATGAACATATGGAATATATTGTGGGATCGTACCAGTTTCTTTGTCATTACTAAGAGTAATCATGAGTTTGATTGGGGGATGACAATGCTCCCATCCCCGAACCGGGGCTATATTCCATCCTTTTTGGAGTATCCCATTAATACCCTTACTACAAGCATTAGGAGAAAGATCATTTCCACCACATGGAATCACATGAAATTTAACATTCTTGGTTTTTTATGAAATTAAAAGCTGATAAAATTCCTTCCTTCAAATTTTAATAAACGCTAGTACATCTTGTATAGTAAATTGTAGATGATTACTTATAAGTATAGGGGGATCATTCCGGATGAACATATAGAATGTTTTGTAGGATCGTACCAGTTTCTTTGACATGACTAAAAGTGATAATGAGTTTGATTGGGGGATGACAATGCTCCCATCCCCGAACCGGGGCAATATTCCATCCTTTTTGGAGTATACCATTAATACCCTTACTATAAGCGTTATGAGAAAGATCATTTCCACCACATGGAATCACATGAAATTTAATATTCTTGGTTTTTTATGAAATTAAAAGCTGATAAAATACCGTCCTTCAAATTTTAATAAGCGCTAGTACACCTTGTTTAGTAAATTGTAGATGATTACTTATAAGTATTGGGGGATCATTCCGGATGAACAAATGGAATGATTGTGAGATCGTACCAGTTTCTTTGTCATGACTAAGAGTAATCATTAGTTTGATTAGGGGATGACAATGATCCCATCCCCGAAACGGGGCTATATTCCATCCTTTTTGGAGTATCCCATTAATACCCTTACTACAAGCATTAGGAGAAAGATCATTTCCACCACATGGAATCACATGAAATTTAACATTCTTGGTTTTTTATGAAATTAAAAGCTGATAAAATTCCTTCCTTCAAATTTTAATAAACGCTAGTACATCTTGTATAGTAAATTGTAGATGATTACTTATAAGTATAGGGGGATCATTCCGGATGAACATATGGAATGTTTTGTGGGATCGTACCAGTTTCTTTGACATGACTAAAAGTGATAATAAGTTTGATTGGGGGATGACAATGCTCCCATCCCCGAACCGGGGCAATATTCCATCCTTTTTGGAGTATACCATTAATACCCTTACTATAAGCGTTATGAGAAAGATCATTTCCACCACATGGAATCACATGAAATTTAATATTCTTGGTTTTTTATGAAATTAAAAGCTGATAAAATTCCGTCCTTCAAATTTTAATAAGCGCTAGTACACCTTGTTTAGTAAATTGTAGATGATTACTTATAAGTATTGGGGGATCATTCCGGATGAACAAATGGAATGATTGTGAGATCGTACCAGTTTCTTTGCCATGACTAAGAGTAATCATGAGTTTGATTAGGGGATGAAAATGATCCCATCCCCGAACCGGGGCTATATTCCATCCTTTTTGGAGTATCCCATTAATACCCTTACTACAAGCATTAGGAGAAAGATCATTTCCACCACATGGAATCACATGAAATTTAATATTCTTGGTTTTTTATGAAATTAAAAGCTGATAAAATTCCTTCCTTCGAATTTTAATAAACGCTAGTACATCTTGTATAGTAAATTGTAGATGATTACTTATAAGTATAGGGGGATCATTCCGGATGAACATATGGAATGTTTTGTGGGATCGTACCAGTTTCTTTGACATGACTAAAAGTGATAATGAGTTTGATTGGGGGATGACAATGCTCCCATCCCCGAACCGGGGCAATATTCCATCCTTTTTGGAGTATACCATTAATACCCTTACTATAAGTGTTATGAGAAAGATCATTTCCACCACATGGAATCACATGAAATTTAATATTCTTGGTTTTTTATGAAATTAAAAGCTGATAAAATTCCGTCCTTCAAATTTTAATAAGCGCTAGTACACCTTGTTTAGTAAATTGTAGATGATTACTTATAAGTATTGGGGGATCATTCCGGATGAACAAATGGAATGATTGTGAGATCGTACCAGTTTCTTTGTCATGACTAAGAGTAATCATTAGTTTGATTAGGGGATGACAATGATCCCATCCCCGAAACGGGGCTATATTCCATCCTTTTTGGAGTATCCCATTAATACCCTTACTACAAGCATTAGGAGAAAGATCATTTCCACCACATGGAATCACATGAAATTTAATATTCTTGGTTTTTTATGAAATTAAAAGCTGATAAAATTCCTTCCTTCAAATTTTAATAAACGCTAGTACATCTTGTATAGTAAATTGTAGATGATTACTTATAAGTATAGGGGGATCATTCCGGATGAACATATAGAATGTTTTGTAGGATCGTACCAGTTTCTTTGACATGACTAAAAGTGATAATGAGTTTGATTGGGGGATGACAATGCTCCCATCCCCGAACCGGGGCAATATTCCATCCTTTTTGGAGTATACCATTAATACCCTTACTATAAGCGTTATGAGAAAGATCATTTCCACCACATGGAATCACATGAAATTTAATATTCTTGGTTTTTTATGAAATTAAAAGCTGATAAAATACCGTCCTTCAAATTTTAATAAGCGCTAGTACACCTTGTTTAGTAAATTGTAGATGATTACTTATAAGTATTGGGGGATCATTCCGGATGAACAAATGGAATGATTGTGAGATCGTACCAGTTTCTTTGTCATGACTAAGAGTAATCATTAGTTTGATTAGGGGATGACAATGATCCCATCCCCGAAACGGGGCTATATTCCATCCTTTTTGGAGTATCCCATTAATACCCTTACTACAAGCATTAGGAGAAAGATCATTTCCACCACATGGAATCACATGAAATTTAACATTCTTGGTTTTTTATGAAATTAAAAGCTGATAAAATTCCTTCCTTCAAATTTTAATAAACGCTAGTACATCTTGTATAGTAAATTGTAGATGATTACTTATAAGTATAGGGGGATCATTCCGGATGAACATATGGAATGTTTTGTGGGATCGTACCAGTTTCTTTGACATGACTAAAAGTGATAATGAGTTTGATTGGGGGATGACAATGCTCCCATCCCCGAACCGGGGCAATATTCCATCCTTTTTGGAGTATACCATTAATACCCTTACTATAAGCGTTATGAGAAAGATCATTTCCACCACATGGAATCACATGAAATTTAATATTCTTGGTTTTTTTTGAAATTAAAAGCTGATAAAATTCCGTCCTTCAAATTTTAATAAGCGCTAGTACACCTTATTTAGTAAATTGTAGATGATTACTTATAAGTATTGGGGGATCATTCCGGATGAACAAATGGAATGATTGTGAGATCGTACCAGTTTCTTTGCCATGACTAAGAGTAATCATGAGTTTGATTAGGGGATGAAAATGATCCCATCCCCGAACCGGGGCTATATTCCATCCTTTTTGGAGTATCCCATTAATACCCTTACTACAAGCATTAGGAGAAAGATCATTTCCACCACATGGAATCACATGAAATTTAATATTCTTGGTTTTTTATGAAATTAAAAGCTGATAAAATTCCGTCCTTCAAATTTTAATAAGCGCTAGTACACCTTGTTTAGTAAATTGTAGATGATTACTTATAAGTATTGGGGGATCATTCCGGATGAACATATAGAATGTTTTGTAGGATCGTACCAGTTTCTTTGACATGACTAAAAGTGATAATGAGTTTGATTGGGGGTTGACAATGCTCCCATCCCCGAACCGGGGCAATATTCCATCCTTTTTGGAGTATACCATTAATACCCTTACTATAAGCGTTATGAGAAAGATCATTTCCACCACATGGAATCACATGAAATTTAATATTCTTGGTTTTTTATGAAATTAAAAGCTGATAAAATACCGTCCTTCAAATTTTAATAAGCGCTAGTACACCTTGTTTAGTAAATTGTAGATGATTACTTATAAGTATTGGGGGATCATTCCGGATGAACAAATGGAATGATTGTGAGATCGTACCAGTTTCTTTGTCATGACTAAGAGTAATCATTAGTTTGATTAGGGGACGACAATCATCCCATCCCCGAACCGGGGCTATATTCCATCCTTTTTGGAGTATCCCATTAATACCCTTACTACAAGCATTAGGAGAAAGATCATTTCCACCACATGGAATCACATGAAATTTAATATTCTTGGTTTTTTATGAAATTAAAAGCTGATAAAATTCCTTCCTTCAAATTTTAGTAAACGCTAGTACATCTTGTATAGTAAATTGTAGATGATTACTTATAAGTATAGGGGGATCATTCCGGATGAACATATAGAATGTTTTGTAGGATCGTACCAGTTTCTTTGACATGACTAAAAGTGATAATGAGTTTGATTGGGGGTTGACAATGCTCCCATCCCCGAACCGGGGCAATATTCCATCCTTTTTGGAGTATACCATTAATACCCTTACTATAAGCGTTATGAGAAAGATCATTTCCACCACATGGAATCACATGAAATTTAATATTCTTGGTTTTTTATGAAATTAAAAGCTGATAAAATACCGTCCTTCAAATTTTAATAAGCGCTAGTACACCTTGTTTAGTAAATTGTAGATGATTACTTATAAGTATAGGGGGATCATTCCGGATGAACATATGGAATGTTTTGTGGGATCGTACCAGTTTCTTTGACATGACTAAAAGTGATAATGAGTTTGATTGGGGGATGACAATGCTCCCATCCCCGAACCGGGGCAATATTCCATCCTTTTTGGAGTATACCATTAATACCCTTACTATAAGCGTTATGAGAAAGATCATTTCCACCACATGGAATCACATGAAATTTAATATTCTTGGTTTTTTATGAAATTAAAAGCTGATAAAATTCCGTCCTTCAAATTTTAATAAGCGCTAGTACACCTTGTTTAGTAAATTGTAGATGATTACTTATAAGTATTGGGGGATCATTCCGGATGAACAAATGGAATGATTGTGAGATCGTACCAGTTTCTTTGTCATGACTAAGAGTAATCATTAGTTTGATTTGGGGATGACAATGATCCCATCCCCGAAACGGGGCTATATTCCATCCTTTTTGGAGTATCCCATTAATACCCTTACTACAAGCATTAGGAGAAAGATCATTTCCACCACATGGAATCACATGAAATTTAATATTCTTGGTTTTTTATGAAATTAAAAGCTGATAAAATTCCTTCCTTCAAATTTTAATAAACACTAGTACATCTTGTATAGTAAATTGTAGATGATTACTTATAAGTATAGGGGGATCATTCCGGATGAACATATAGAATGTTTTGTAGGATCGTACCAGTTTCTTTGACATGACTAAAAGTGATAATGAGTTTGATTGGGGGTTGACAATGCTCCCATCCCCGAACCGGGGCAATATTCCATCCTTTTTGGAGTATACCATTAATACCCTTACTATAAGCGTTATGAGAAAGATCATTTCCACCACATGGAATCACATGAAATTTAATATTCTTGGTTTTTTATGAAATTAAAAGCTGATAAAATACCTTCCTTCAAATTTTAATAAGCGCTAGTACACCTTGTTTAGTAAATTGTAGATGATTACTTATAAGTATTGGGGGATCATTCCGGATGAACAAATGGAATGATTGTGAGATCGTACCAGTTTCTTTGTCATGACTAAGAGTAATCATTAGTTTGATTAGGGGACGACAATCATCCCATCCCCGAACCGGGGCTATATTCCATCCTTTTTGGAGTATCCCATTAATACCCTTACTACAAGCATTAGGAGAAAGATCATTTCCACCACATGGAATCACATGAAATTTAATATTCTTGGTTTTTTATGAAATTAAAAGCTGATAAAATTCCTTCCTTCAAATTTTAGTAAACGCTAGTACATCTTGTATAGTAAATTGTAGATGATTACTTATAAGTATAGGGGGATCATTCCGGATGAACATATAGAATGTTTTGTAGGATCGTACCAGTTTCTTTGACATGACTAAAAGTGATAATGAGTTTGATTGGGGGTTGACAATGCTCCCATCCCCGAACCGGGGCAATATTCCATCCTTTTTGGAGTATACCATTAATACCCTTACTATAAGCGTTATGAGAAAGATCATTTCCACCACATGGAATCACATGAAATTTAATATTCTTGGTTTTTTATGAAATTAAAAGCTGATAAAATACCGTCCTTCAAATTTTAATAAGCGCTAGTACACCTTGTTTAGTAAATTGTAGATGATTACTTATAAGTATAGGGGGATCATTCCGGATGAACATATGGAATGTTTTGTGGGATCGTACCAGTTTCTTTGACATGACTAAAAGTGATAATGAGTTTGATTGGGGGATGACAATGCTCCCATCCCCGAACCGGGGCAATATTCCATCCTTTTTGGAGTATACCATTAATACCCTTACTATAAGCGTTATGAGAAAGATCATTTCCACCACATGGAATCACATGAAATTTAATATTCTTGGTTTTTTATGAAATTAAAAGCTGATAAAATTCCGTCCTTCAAATTTTAATAAGCGCTAGTACACCTTGTTTAGTAAATTGTAGATGATTACTTATAAGTATTGGGGGATCATTCCGGATGAACAAATGGAATGATTGTGAGATCGTACCAGTTTCTTTGTCATGACTAAGAGTAATCATTAGTTTGATTTGGGGATGACAATGATCCCATCCCCGAAACGGGGCTATATTCCATCCTTTTTGGAGTATCCCATTAATACCCTTACTACAAGCATTAGGAGAAAGATCATTTCCACCACATGGAATCACATGAAATTTAATATTCTTGGTTTTTTATGAAATTAAAAGCTGATAAAATTCCTTCCTTCAAATTTTAATAAACACTAGTACATCTTGTATAGTAAATTGTAGATGATTACTTATAAGTATAGGGGGATCATTCCGGATGAACATATAGAATGTTTTGTAGGATCGTACCAGTTTCTTTGACATGACTAAAAGTGATAATGAGTTTGATTGGGGGTTGACAATGCTCCCATCCCCGAACCGGGGCAATATTCCATCCTTTTTGGAGTATACCATTAATACCCTTACTATAAGCGTTATGAGAAAGATCATTTCCACCACATGGAATCACATGAAATTTAATATTCTTGGTTTTTTATGAAATTAAAAGCTGATAAAATACCGTCCTTCAAATTTTAATAAGCGCTAGTACACCTTGTTTAGTAAATTGTAGATGATTACTTATAAGTATTGGGGGATCATTCCGGATGAACAAATGGAATGATTGTGAGATCGTACCAGTTTCTTTGTCATGACTAAGAGTAATCATTAGTTTGATTAGGGGACGACAATCATCCCATCCCCGAACCGGGGCTATATTCCATCCTTTTTGGAGTATCCCATTAATACCCTTACTACAAGCATTAGGAGAAAGATCATTTCCACCACATGGAATCACATGAAATTTAATATTCTTGGTTTTTTATGAAATTAAAAGCTGATAAAATTCCTTCCTTCAAATTTTAGTAAACGCTAGTACATCTTGTATAGTAAATTGTAGATGATTACTTATAAGTATAGGGGGATCATTCCGGATGAACATATGGAATGTTTTGTGGGATCGTACCAGTTTCTTTGACATGACTAAAAGTGATAATGAGTTTGATTGGGGGATGACAATGCTCCCATCCCCGAACCGGGGCAATATTCCATCCTTTTTGGAGTATACCATTAATACCCTTACTATAAGCATTATGAGAAAGATCATTTCCACCACATGGAATCACATGAAATTTAATATTCTTGGTTTTTTACGAAATTAAAAGCTGAGAAAATTCCGTCCTTCAAATTTTAATAAGCGCTAGTACACCTTGTGTAGTAAATTGTAGATGATTACTTATAAGTATTGGGGGATCATTCCGGATGAACAAATGGAATGATTGTGAGATCGTACCAGTTTCTTTGTCATGACTAAGAGTAATCATGAGTTTGATTAGGGGATGACAATGATCCCATCCCCGAACCGGGGCTATATTCCATCCTTTTTGGAGTATCCCATTAATACCCTTACTACAAGCATTAGGAGAAAGATCATTTCCACCACATGGAATCACATGAAATTTAATATTCTTGGTTTTTTATGAAATTAAAAGCTGATAAAATTCCTTCCTTCAAATTTTAATAAACGCTAGTACATCTTGTATAGTAAATTGTAGATGATTACTTATAAGTATAGGGGGATCATTCCGGATGAACATATGGAATGTTTTGTGGGATCGTACCAGTTTCTTTGACATGACTAAAAGTGATAATGAGTTTGATTGGGGGATTACAATGCTCCCATCCCCGAACCGGGGCAATATTCCATCCTTTTTGGAGTATACCATTAATACCCTTACTATAAGCGTTATGAGAAAGATCATTTCCACCACATGGAATCACATGAAATTTAATATTCTTGGTTTTTTATGAAATTAAAAGCTGATAAAATTCCGTCCTTCAAATTTTAATAAGCGCTAGTACACCTTGTTTAGTAAATTGTAGATGATTACTTATAAGTATTGGGGGATCATTCCGGATGAACAAATGGAATGATTGTGAGATCGTACCAGTTTCTTTGTCATGACTAAGAGTAATCATGAGTTTGATTAGGGGATGACAATGATCCCATCCCCGAACCGGGGCTATATTCCATCCTTTTTGGAGTATCCCATTAATACCCTTACTACAAGCATTAGGAGAAAGATCATTTCCACCACATGGAATCACATGAAATTTAATATTCTTGGTTTTTTATGAAATTAAAAGCTGATAAAATTCCTTCCTTCAAATTTTAATAAACGCTAGTACATCTTGTATAGTAAATTGTAGATGATTACTTATAAGTATAGGGGGATCATTCCGGATGAACATATGGAATGTTTTGTGGGATCGTACCAGTTTCTTTGACATGACTAAAAGTGATAATGAGTTTGATTGGGGGATGACAATGCTCCCATCCCCGAACCGGGGCAATATTCCATCCTTTTTGGAGTATACCATTAATACCCTTACTATAAGCGTTATGAGAAAGATCATTTCCACCACATGGAATCACATGAAATTTAATATTCTTGGTTTTTTATGAAATTAAAAGCTGATAAAATACCGTCCTTCAAATTTTAATAAGCGCTAGTACACCTTGTTTAGTAAATTGTAGATGATTACTTATAAGTATTGGGGGATCATTCCGGATGAACAAATGGAATGATTGTGAGATCGTACCAGTTTCTTTGTCATGACTAAGAGTAATCATTAGTTTGATTAGGGGATGACAATGATCCCATCCCCGAACCGGGGCAATATTCCATCCTTTTTGGAGTATCCCATTAATACCCTTACTACAAGCATTAGGAGAAAGATCATTTCCACCACATGGAATCACATGAAATTTAATATTCTTGGTTTTTTATGAAATTAAAAGCTGATAAAATTCCTTCCTTCAAATTTTAATAAACGCTAGTACATCTTGTATAGTAAATTGTAGATGATTACTTATAAGTATAGGGGGATCATTCCGGATGAACATATGGAATGTTTTGTGGGATCGTACCAGTTTCTTTGACATGACTAAAAGTGATAATGAGTTTGATTGGGGGATGACAATGCTCCCATCCCCGAACCGGGGCAATATTCCATCCTTTTTGGAGTATACCATTAATACCCTTACTATAAGCGTTATGAGAAAGATCATTTCCACCACATGGAATCACATGAAATTTAATATTCTTGGTTTTTTATGAAATTAAAAGCTGATAAAATTCCGTCCTTCAAATTTTAATAAGCGCTAGTACACCTTGTTTAGTAAATTGTAGATGATTACTTATAAGTATTGGGGGATCATTCCGGATGAACAAATGGAATGATTGTGAGATCGTACCAGTTTCTTTGTCATGACTAAGAGTAATCATGAGTTTGATTAGGGGATGACAATGATCCCATCCCCGAACCGGGGCTATATTCCATCCTTTTTGGAGTATACCATTAATACCCTTACTATAAGCGTTATGAGAAAGATCATTTCCACCACATGGAATCACATGAAATTTAATATTCTTGGTTTTTTATGAAATTAAAAGCTGAGAAAATTCCTTCCTTCAAATTTTAATAAACGCTAGTACATCTTGTATAGTAAATTGTAGATGATTACTTATAAGTATAGGGGGATCATTCCGGATGAACATATGGAATGTTTTGTGGGATCGTACCAGTTTCTTTGACATGACTAAAAGTGATAATGAGTTTGATTGGGGGATGACAATGCTCCCATCCCCGAACCGGGGCAATATTCCATCCTTTTTGGAGTATACCATTAATACCCTTACTATAAGCGTTATGAGAAAGATCATTTCCACCACATGGAATCACATGAAATTTAATATTCTTGGTTTTTTATGAAATTAAAAGCTGATAAAATTCCGTCCTTCAAATTTTAATAAGCGCTAGTACACCTTGTTTAGTAAATTGTAGATGATTACTTATAAGTATTGGGGGATCATTCCGGATGAACAAATGGAATGATTGTGAGATCGTACCAGTTTCTTTGTCATGACTAAGAGTAATCATTAGTTTGATTAGGGGACGACAATCATCCCATCCCCGAACCGGGGCTATATTCCATCCTTTTTGGAGTATCCCATTAATACCCTTACTACAAGCATTAGGAGAAAGATCATTTCCACCACATGGAATCACATGAAATTTAATATTCTTGGTTTTTTATGAAATTAAAAGCTGATAAAATTCCTTCCTTCAAATTTTAGTAAACGCTAGTACATCTTGTATAGTAAATTGTAGATGATTACTTATAAGTATAGGGGGATCATTCCGGATGAACATATGGAATGTTTTGTGGGATCGTACCAGTTTCTTTGACATGACTAAAAGTGATAATGAGTTTGATTGGGGGATGACAATGCTCCCATCCCCGAACCGGGGCAATATTCCATCCTTTTTGGAGTATACCATTAATACCCTTACTATAAGCATTATGAGAAAGATCATTTCCACCACATGGAATCACATGAAATTTAATATTCTTGGTTTTTTACGAAATTAAAAGCTGAGAAAATTCCGTCCTTCAAATTTTAATAAGCGCTAGTACACCTTGTGTAGTAAATTGTAGATGATTACTTATAAGTATTGGGGGATCATTCCGGATGAACAAATGGAATGATTGTGAGATCGTACCAGTTTCTTTGTCATGACTAAGAGTAATCATGAGTTTGATTAGGGGATGACAATGATCCCATCCCCGAACCGGGGCTATATTCCATCCTTTTTGGAGTATCCCATTAATACCCTTACTACAAGCATTAGGAGAAAGATCATTTCCACCACATGGAATCACATGAAATTTAATATTCTTGGTTTTTTATGAAATTAAAAGCTGATAAAATTCCTTCCTTCAAATTTTAATAAACGCTAGTACATCTTGTATAGTAAATTGTAGATGATTACTTATAAGTATAGGGGGATCATTCCGGATGAACATATGGAATGTTTTGTGGGATCGTACCAGTTTCTTTGACATGACTAAAAGTGATAATGAGTTTGATTGGGGGATGACAATGCTCCCATCCCCGAACCGGGGCAATATTCCATCCTTTTTGGAGTATACCATTAATACCCTTACTATAAGCGTTATGAGAAAGATCATTTCCACCACATGGAATCACATGAAATTTAATATTCTTGGTTTTTTATGAAATTAAAAGCTGATAAAATACCGTCCTTCAAATTTTAATAAGCGCTAGTACACCTTGTTTAGTAAATTGTAGATGATTACTTATAAGTATTGGGGGATCATTCCGGATGAACAAATGGAATGATTGTGAGATCGTACCAGTTTCTTTGTCATGACTAAGAGTAATCATTAGTTTGATTAGGGGATGACAATGATCCCATCCCCGAACCGGGGCAATATTCCATCCTTTTTGGAGTATCCCATTAATACCCTTACTACAAGCATTAGGAGAAAGATCATTTCCACCACATGGAATCACATGAAATTTAATATTCTTGGTTTTTTATGAAATTAAAAGCTGATAAAATTCCTTCCTTCAAATTTTAATAAACGCTAGTACATCTTGTATAGTAAATTGTAGATGATTACTTATAAGTATAGGGGGATCAATCCGGATGAACATATGGAATGTTTTGTAGGATCGTACCAGTTTCTTTGACATGACTAAAAGTGATAATGAGTTTGATTGGGGGATGACAATGCTCCCATCCCCGAACCGGGGCAATATTCCATCCTTTTTGGAGTATACCATTAATACCCTTACTATAAGCGTTATGAGAAAGATCATTTCCACCACATGGAATCACATGAAATTTAATATTCTTGGTTTTTTATGAAATTAAAAGCTGATAAAATTCCGTCCTTCAAATTTTAATAAGCGCTAGTACACCTTGTTTAGTAAATTGTAGATGATTACTTATAAGTATTGGGGGATCATTCCGGATGAACAAATGGAATGATTGTGAGATCGTACCAGTTTCTTTGTCATGACTAAGAGTAATCATGAGTTTGATTAGGGGATGACAATGATCCCATCCCCGAACCGGGGCTATATTCCATCCTTTTTGGAGTATCCCATTAATACCCTTACTACAAGCATTAGGAGAAAGATCATTTCCACCACATGGAATCACATGAAATTTAATATTCTTGGTTTTTTATGAAATTAAAAGCTTATAAAATTCCGTCCTTCAAATTTTAATAAGCGCTAGTACACCTTGTTTAGTAAATTGTAGACGATTACTTATAAGTATTGGGGATCATTCCGGATGAACAAATGGAATGATTGTGAGATCGTACCAGTTTCTTTGTCATGACTAAGAGTAATCATGAGTTTGATTAGGGGATGACAATGATCCCATCCCCGAACCGGGGCTATATTCCATCCTTTTTGGAGTATACCATTAATACCCTTACTATAAGCGTTATGAGAAAGATCATTTCCACCACATGGAATCACATGAAATTTAATATTCTTGGTTTTTTATGAAATTAAAAGCTGAGAAAATTCCTTCCTTCAAATTTTAATAAACGCTAGTACATCTTGTATAGTAAATTGTAGATGATTACTTATAAGTATAGGGGGATCATTCCGGATGAACATATGGAATGTTTTGTGGGATCGTACCAGTTTCTTTGACATGACTAAAAGTGATAATGAGTTTGATTGGGGGATGACAATGCTCCCATCCCCGAACCGGGGCAATATTCCATCCTTTTTGGAGTATACCATTAATACCCTTACTATAAGCGTTATGAGAAAGATCATTTCCACCACATGGAATCACATGAAATTTAATATTCTTGGTTTTTTATGAAATTAAAAGCTGATAAAATTCCGTCCTTCAAATTTTAATAAGCGCTAGTACACCTTGTTTAGTAAATTGTAGATGATTACTTATAAGTATTGGGGGATCATTCCGGATGAACAAATGGAATGATTGTGAGATCGTACCAGTTTCTTTGTCATGACTAAGAGTAATCATGAGTTTGATTAGGGGATGACAATGATCCCATCCCCGAACCGGGGCTATATTCCATCCTTTTTGGAGTATCCCATTAATACCCTTACTACAAGCATTAGGAGAAAGATCATTTCCACCACATGGAATCACATGAAATTTAATATTCTTGGTTTTTTATGAAATTAAAAGCTGATAAAATTCCTTCCTTCAAATTTTAGTAAACGCTAGTACATCTTGTATAGTAAATTGTAGATGATTACTTATAAGTATAGGGGGATCATTCCGGATGAACATATGGAATGTTTTGTGGGATCGTACCAGTTTCTTTGACATGACTAAAAGTGATAATGAGTTTGATTGGGGGATGACAATGCTCCCATCCCCGAACCGGGGCAATATTCCATCCTTTTTGGAGTATACCATTAATACCCTTACTATAAGCATTATGAGAAAGATCATTTCCACCACATGGAATCACATGAAATTTAATATTCTTGGTTTTTTACGAAATTAAAAGCTGATAAAATTCCGTCCTTCAAATTTTAATAAGCGCTAGTACACCTTGTGTAGTAAATTGTAGATGATTACTTATAAGTATTGGGGGATCATTCCGGATGAACAAATGGAATGATTGTGAGATCGTACCAGTTTCTTTGTCATGACTAAGAGTAATCATGAGTTTGATTAGGGGATGACAATGATCCCATCCCCGAACCGGGGCTATATTCCATCCTTTTTGGAGTATCCCATTAATACCCTTACTACAAGCATTAGGAGAAAGATCATTTCCACCACATGGAATCACATGAAATTTAATATTCTTGGTTTTTTATGAAATTAAAAGCTGATAAAATTCCTTCCTTCAAATTTTAATAAACGCTAGTACATCTTGTATAGTAAATTGTAGATGATTACTTATAAGTATAGGGGGATCATTCCGGTTGAACATATGGAATGTTTTGTGGGATCGTACCAGTTTCTTTGACATGACTAAAAGTGATAATGAGTTTGATTGGGGGATGACAATGCTCCCATCCCCGAACCGGGGCAATATTCCATCCTTTTTGGAGTATACCATTAATACCCTTACTATAAGCGTTATGAGAAAGATCATTTCCACCACATGGAATCACATGAAATTTAATATTCTTGGTTTTTTATGAAATTAAAAGCTGATAAAATACCGTCCTTCAAATTTTAATAAGCGCTAGTACACCTTGTTTAGTAAATTGTAGATGATTACTTATAAGTATTGGGGGATCATTCCGGATGAACAAATGGAATGATTGTGAGATCGTACCAGTTTCTTTGTCATGACTAAGAGTAATCATTAGTTTGATTAGGGGATGACAATGATCCCATCCCCGAACCGGGGCAATATTCCATCCTTTTTGGAGTATCCCATTAATACCCTTACTACAAGCATTAGGAGAAAGATCATTTCCACCACATGGAATCACATGAAATTTAATATTCTTGGTTTTTTATGAAATTAAAAGCTGATAAAATTCCTTCCTTCAAATTTTAATAAACGCTAGTACATCTTGTATAGTAAATTGTAGATGATTACTTATAAGTATAGGGGGATCATTCCGGATGAACATATGGAATGTTTTGTAGGATCGTACCAGTTTCTTTGACATGACTAAAAGTGATAATGAGTTTGATTGGGGGATGACAATGCTCCCATCCCCGAACCGGGGCAATATTCCATCCTTTTTGGAGTATACCATTAATACCCTTACTATAAGCGTTATGAGAAAGATCATTTCCACCACATGGAATCACATGAAATTTAATATTCTTGGTTTTTTATGAAATTAAAAGCTGATAAAATTCCGTCCTTCAAATTTTAATAAGCGCTAGTACACCTTGTTTAGTAAATTGTAGATGATTACTTATAAGTATTGGGGGATCATTCCGGATGAACAAATGGAATGATTGTGAGATCGTACCAGTTTCTTTGTCATGACTAAGAGTAATCATGAGTTTGATTAGGGGATGACAATGATCCCATCCCCGAACCGGGGCTATATTCCATCCTTTTTGGAGTATACCATTAATACCCTTACTATAAGCGTTATGAGAAAGATCATTTCCACCACATGGAATCACATGAAATTTAATATTCTTGGTTTTTTATGAAATTAAAAGCTGAGAAAATTCCTTCCTTCAAATTTTAATAAACGCTAGTACATCTTGTATAGTAAATTGTAGATGATTACTTATAAGTATAGGGGGATCATTCCGGATGAACATATGGAATGTTTTGTGGGATCGTACCAGTTTCTTTGACATGACTAAAAGTGATAATGAGTTTGATTGGGGGATGACAATGCTCCCATCCCCGAACCGGGGCAATATTCCATCCTTTTTGGAGTATACCATTAATACCCTTACTATAAGCGTTATGAGAAAGATCATTTCCACCACATGGAATCACATGAAATTTAATATTCTTGGTTTTTTATGAAATTAAAAGCTGATAAAATACCGTCCTTCAAATTTTAATAAGCGCTAGTACACCTTGTTTAGTAAATTGTAGATGATTACTTATAAGTATTGGGGGATCATTCCGGATGAACAAATGGAATGATTGTGAGATCGTACCAGTTTCTTTGTCATGACTAAGAGTAATCATTAGTTTGATTAGGGGATGACAATGATCCCATCCCCGAACCGGGGCAATATTCCATCCTTTTTGGAGTATCCCATTAATACCCTTACTACAAGCATTAGGAGAAAGATCATTTCCACCACATGGAATCACATGAAATTTAATATTCTTGGTTTTTTATGAAATTAAAAGCTGATAAAATTCCTTCCTTCAAATTTTAATAAACGCTAGTACATCTTGTATAGTAAATTGTAGATGATTACTTATAAGTATAGGGGGATCATTCCGGTTGAACATATGGAATGTTTTGTGGGATCGTACCAGTTTCTTTGACATGACTAAAAGTGATAATGAGTTTGATTGGGGGATGACAATGCTCCCATCCCCGAACCGGGGCAATATTCCATCCTTTTTGGAGTATACCATTAATACCCTTACTATAAGCGTTATGAGAAAGATCATTTCCACCACATGGAATCACATGAAATTTAATATTCTTGGTTTTTTATGAAATTAAAAGCTGATAAAATTCCGTCCTTCAAATTTTAATAAGCGCTAGTACACCTTGTTTAGTAAATTGTAGATGATTACTTATAAGTATTGGGGGATCATTCCGGATGAACAAATGGAATGATTGTGAGATCGTACCAGTTTCTTTGTCATGACTAAGAGTAATCATGAGTTTGATTAGGGGATGACAATGATCCCATCCCCGAACCGGGGCTATATTCCATCCTTTTTGGAGTATCCCATTAATACCCTTACTACAAGCATTAGGAGAAAGATCATTTCCACCACATGGAATCACATGAAATTTAATATTCTTGGTTTTTTATGAAATTAAAAGCTGATAAAATTCCTTCCTTCAAATTTTAATAAACGCTAGTACATCTTGTATAGTAAATTGTAGATGATTACTTATAAGTATAGGGGGATCATTCCGGTTGAACATATGGAATGTTTTGTGGGATCGTACCAGTTTCTTTGACATGACTAAAAGTGATAATGAGTTTGATTGGGGGATGACAATGCTCCCATCCCCGAACCGGGGCAATATTCCATCCTTTTTGGAGTATACCATTAATACCCTTACTATAAGCGTTATGAGAAAGATCATTTCCACCACATGGAATCACATGAAATTTAATATTCTTGGTTTTTTATGAAATTAAAAGCTGATAAAATACCGTCCTTCAAATTTTAATAAGCGCTAGTACACCTTGTTTAGTAAATTGTAGATGATTACTTATAAGTATTGGGGGATCATTCCGGATGAACAAATGGAATGATTGTGAGATCGTACCAGTTTCTTTGTCATGACTAAGAGTAATCATTAGTTTGATTAGGGGATGACAATGATCCCATCCCCGAACCGGGGCAATATTCCATCCTTTTTGGAGTATCCCATTAATACCCTTACTACAAGCATTAGGAGAAAGATCATTTCCACCACATGGAATCACATGAAATTTAATATTCTTGGTTTTTTATGAAATTAAAAGCTGATAAAATTCCTTCCTTCAAATTTTAATAAACGCTAGTACATCTTGTATAGTAAATTGTAGATGATTACTTATAAGTATAGGGGGATCATTCCGGATGAACATATGGAATGTTTTGTAGGATCGTACCAGTTTCTTTGACATGACTAAAAGTGATAATGAGTTTGATTGGGGGATGACAATGCTCCCATCCCCGAACCGGGGCAATATTCCATCCTTTTTGGAGTATACCATTAATACCCTTACTATAAGCGTTATGAGAAAGATCATTTCCACCACATGGAATCACATGAAATTTAATATTCTTGGTTTTTTATGAAATTAAAAGCTGATAAAATTCCGTCCTTCAAATTTTAATAAGCGCTAGTACACCTTGTTTAGTAAATTGTAGATGATTACTTATAAGTATTGGGGGATCATTCCGGATGAACAAATGGAATGATTGTGAGATCGTACCAGTTTCTTTGTCATGACTAAGAGTAATCATGAGTTTGATTAGGGGATGACAATGATCCCATCCCCGAACCGGGGCTATATTCCATCCTTTTTGGAGTATCCCATTAATACCCTTACTACAAGCATTAGGAGAAAGATCATTTCCACCACATGGAATCACATGAAATTTAATATTCTTGGTTTTTTATGAAATTAAAAGCTTATAAAATTCCGTCCTTCAAATTTTAATAAGCGCTAGTACACCTTGTTTAGTAAATTGTAGACGATTACTTATAAGTATTGGGGATCATTCCGGATGAACAAATGGAATGATTGTGAGATCGTACCAGTTTCTTTGTCATGACTAAGAGTAATCATGAGTTTGATTAGGGGATGACAATGATCCCATCCCCGAACCGGGGCTATATTCCATCCTTTTTGGAGTATACCATTAATACCCTTACTATAAGCGTTATGAGAAAGATCATTTCCACCACATGGAATCACATGAAATTTAATATTCTTGGTTTTTTATGAAATTAAAAGCTGAGAAAATTCCTTCCTTCAAATTTTAATAAACGCTAGTACATCTTGTATAGTAAATTGTAGATGATTACTTATAAGTATAGGGGGATCATTCCGGATGAACATATGGAATGTTTTGTGGGATCGTACCAGTTTCTTTGACATGACTAAAAGTGATAATGAGTTTGATTGGGGGATGACAATGCTCCCATCCCCGAACCGGGGCAATATTCCATCCTTTTTGGAGTATACCATTAATACCCTTACTATAAGCGTTATGAGAAAGATCATTTCCACCACATGGAATCACATGAAATTTAATATTCTTGGTTTTTTATGAAATTAAAAGCTGATAAAATTCCGTCCTTCAAATTTTAATAAGCGCTAGTACACCTTGTTTAGTAAATTGTAGATGATTACTTATAAGTATTGGGGGATCATTCCGGATGAACAAATGGAATGATTGTGAGATCGTACCAGTTTCTTTGTCATGACTAAGAGTAATCATGAGTTTGATTAGGGGATGACAATGATCCCATCCCCGAACCGGGGCTATATTCCATCCTTTTTGGAGTATCCCATTAATACCCTTACTACAAGCATTAGGAGAAAGATCATTTCCACCACATGGAATCACATGAAATTTAATATTCTTGGTTTTTTATGAAATTAAAAGCTGATAAAATTCCTTCCTTCAAATTTTAATAAACGCTAGTACATCTTGTATAGTAAATTGTAGATGATTACTTATAAGTATAGGGGGATCATTCCGGATGAACATATGGAATGTTTTGTGGGATCGTACCAGTTTCTTTGACATGACTAAAAGTGATAATGAGTTTGATTGGGGGATGACAATGCTCCCATCCCCGAACCGGGGCAATATTCCATCCTTTTTGGAGTATACCATTAATACCCTTACTATAAGCGTTATGAGAAAGATCATTTCCACCACATGGAATCACATGAAATTTAATATTCTTGGTTTTTTACGAAATTAAAAGCTGAGAAAATTCCGTCCTTCAAATTTTAATAAGCGCTAGTACACCTTGTTTAGTAAATTGTAGATGATTACTTATAAGTATTGGGGGATCATTCCAGATGAACAAATGGAATGATTGTGAGATCGTACCAGTTTCTTTGTCATGACTAAGAGTAATCATGAGTTTGATTAGGGGATGACAATGATCCCATCCCCGAACCGGGGCTATATTCCATCCTTTTTGGAGTATCCCATTAATACCCTTACTACAAGCATTAGGAGAAAGATCATTTCCACCACATGGAATCACATGAAATTTAATATTCTTGGTTTTTTATGAAATTAAAAGCTGAGAGAATTCCTTCCTTCAAATTTTAATAAACGCTAGTACATCTTGTATAGTAAATTGTAGATGATTACTTATAAGTATAGGGGGATCATTCCGGATGAACATATGGAATGTTTTGTGGGATCGTACCAGTTTCTTTGACATGACTAAAAGTGATAATGAGTTTGATTGGGGGATGACAATGCTCCCATCCCCGAACCGGGGCAATATTCCATCCTTTTTGAAGTATACCATTAATACCCTTACTATAAGCCTTATGAGAAAGATCATTTCCACCACATGGAATCACATGAAATTTAATATTCTTGGTTTTTTACGAAATTAAAAGCTGAGAAAATTCCGTCCTTCAAATTTTAATAAGCGCTAGTACACCTTGTTTAGTAAATTGTAGATGATTACTTATAAGTATAAGGGGATCATTCCGGATAAACATATGGAATGTTTTGTGGGATCGTACCAGTTTCTTTGTCATTACTAAGAGTAATCATAAGTTTGATTGGGGGATGACAATGCTCCCATCCCCGAACCAGGGCAAATTCCATCCTTTTTGGAGTATCCCATTAATACCCTTACTACAAGCATTAGGAGAAAGATAATTTCCACCACATGGAATCACATGAAATTTAATATTCTTGGTTTTTTATGAAATTAAAAGTTGATAAAATTCCTTCCTTCAAATTTTAATAAACGCTAGTACATCTTGTATAGTAAATTGTAGATGATTACTTATAAGTATAGGGGGATCATTCCGGATGAACATATGGAATGTTTTGTGGGATCGTACCAGTTTCTTTGACATGACTAAAAGTGATAATGAGTTTGATTAGGGGATGACAATGCTCCCATCCCAGAACCGGGGCAATATTCCATCCTTTTTGGAGTATACCATTAATACCCTTACTACAAGCGTTATGAGAAAGATCATTTCCACCACATGGAATCAGATGAAATTTAATATTCTTGGTTTTTTATGAAATTAAAAGCTGATAAAATTCCGTCCTTCAAATTTTAATAAGCGGTAGTACATCTTGTATAGTAAATTGTAGATGATTACTAATAAGTATTGGGGGATCATTCCGAATGAACAAATAGAATGATTGTGAGATCGTACCAGTTTCTTTGTCATAACTAAGAGTAATCATGAGTTTGATTGGGGGATGACAATGCTCCCATCCCCGAACCGGGGCTATATTCCACCCTTTTTGGAGTATACCATTAATACCCTTACTACAAGCATTAAGAGAAAGATCATTTCCACCACATGGAATCACGAGAAATTTAATATTCTTGGTTTTTTATGAAATTAAAAGCTTATAAAATGCCTTCCTTCAAATTTTAATAAGCGCTAGTACATCTTGTATAGTAAATTGTAGATGATTACTTATAAGTATAAGGGGATCATTCCGGATGAACATATGGAATGTTTTGTGGGATCGTACCAGTTTCTTTGTCATTACTAAGAGTAATCATGAGTTTGATTGGGGGATGACAATGCTCCCATCCCCGAACCAGGGCAAATTCCATCCTTTTTGGAGTAACTCATTAATACCCTTACTATAAATGTTATGAGAATGATCATTTCCACCACATGAAATTTAATATTCTTGGTTTTTTATGAAATTAAAAGCTGATAAAATTCCGTCCATCAAATTTTAATAAGCGCTAGTACATCTTGTATAGTAAATTGTAGATGATTACTTATAAGTATAGGGGGATCATTCCGGATGAACATATGGAATGTTTTGTGGGATCGTACCAGTTTCTTTGTCATGACTAAGAGTAATCATGAGTTTGATTGGGGGATGACAATGCTCCCATCCCCGAACCGGGGCAATATTCCATCCTTTTTGTAGTATTCCATTAATACCCTTGCTATAAGAGTTATGAGAAAGATCATTTACACCACATGGAATCACATGAAATTTAACATTCTTTGTTTTTTTATGAAATTAAAAGCTGATAAAATGCCTTCCTTCAAATTTTAATAAGCGCTAGTACATCTTTTATAGTAAATTGTAGATGATTACTTATAAGTATAAGGGGATCATTCCGGATGAACATATGGAATGTTTTGTGGGATCGTACCAGTTTCTTTGTCATTACTAAGAGTAATCATGAGTTTGATTGGGGGATGACAATGCTCCCATCCCCGAACCAGGGCAAATTCCATCCTTTTTGGAGTATCTCATTAATACCCTTACTATAAACGTTATGAGAAAGATCATTTCCACCACATGAAATTTAATATTCTTGGTTTTTTATGAAATTAAAAGCTGATAAAATTCCGTCCTTCAAATTTTAATAAGCGCTAGTACACCTTGTATAGTAAATTGTAGATGATTACTAATAAGTATTGGGGGATCATTCCGGATGAACAAATAGAATGATTGTGAGATCGTACCAGTTTCTTTGTCATAACTAAGAGTAATCATGAGTTTGATTGGGGGATGACAATGCTCCCATCCCCGAACCGGGGCTATATTCCACCCTTTTTGGAGTATACCATTAATACCCTTACTACAAGCATTAGGAGAAAGATCATTTCCACGACATGGAATCACAAGAAATTTAATATTCTTGGTTTTTTATGAAATTAAAAGCTGATAAAATGCCTTCCTTCAAATTTTAATAAGCGGTAGTACATCTTGAATAGTAAATTGTAGATGATTACTAATAAGTATTGGGGGATCATTCCGGATGAACAAATAGAATGATTGTGAGATCGTACCAGTTTCTTTGTCATAACTAAGAGTAATCATGAGTTTGATTGGGGGATGACAATGCTCCCATCCCCGAACCGGGGCTATATTCCATCCTTTTTGGAGTATCCCATTAATACCTTTACAACAAGCATTAGGAGAAAGATCATTTCCACCACATGGAATCACATGAAATATAATATTATTGGTTTTTTATGAAATTAAAAGCTGATAAAATTCCGTCCTACAAATTTTAATAAGCGCTAGTACACCTTGTTTAGTAAATTGTAGATGATTACTTATAAGTATTAGGGGATCATTTCGGATGAACATATGGAATATATTGTGGGATCGTACCAGTTTCTTTGTCATTACTAAGAGTAATCATGAGTTTGATTGGGGAATGACAATGCTCCCATCCCCGAACCGGGGCTATATTCCTTCCTTTTTGGAGTATCCCATTAATACCCTTACTACAAGCATTAGGAGAAAGATCATTTCCACCACATGGAATCACATGAAATTTAATATTCTTGGTTTTTTATGAAATTAAAAGCTGATAAAATTCCTTCCTTCAAATTTTAATAAACGCTAGTACATCTTGTATAGTAAATTGTAGATGATTACTTATAAGTATAGGGGGATCATTCCGGATGAACATATGGAATGTTTTGTGGGATCGTACCAGTTTCTTTGACATGACTAAAAGTGATAATGAGTTTGATTGGGGGATGACAATGCTCCCATCCACGAACCGGGGCAATATTCCATCCTTTTTGGAGTATACCATTAATACCCTTACTATAAGCGTTATGAGAAAGATCATTTCCACCACATGGAATCACATGAAATTTAATATTCTTGGTTTTTTATGAAATTAAAAGCTGATAAAATTCCGTCCTTCAAAGTTTAATAAGCGCTAGTACACCTTGTTTAGTAAATTGTAGATGATTACTTATAAGTATTGGGGGATCATTCCGGATGAACAAATGGAATGATTGTGAGATCGTACCAGTTTCTTTGTCATGACTAAGAGTAATCATGAGTTTGATTAGGGGATGACAATGATCCCATCCCCGAACCGGGGCTATATTCCATCCTTTTTGGAGTATCCCATTAATACCCTTACTACAAGCATTAGGAGAAAGATCATTTCCACCACATGGAATCACATGAAATTTAATATTATCGGTTTTTTATGAAATTAAAAGCTGATAAAATTCCGTCCTACAAATTTTAATAAGCGCTAGTACACCTTGTTTAGTAAATTGTAGATGATTACTTATAAGTATTAGGGGATCATTTCGGATGAACATATGGAATATATTGTGGGATCGTACCAGTTTCTTTGTCATTACTAAGAGTAATCATGAGTTTGATTGGGGAATGACAATGCTCCCATCCCCGAACCGGGGCTATATTCCATCCTTTTTGGAGTATCCCATTAATACCCTTACTACAAGCATTAGGAGAAAGATCATTTCCACCACATGGAATCACATGAAGTTTAATATTCTTGGTTTTTTATGAAATTAAAAGCTGATAAAATTCCTTCCTTCAAATTTTAATAAACGCTAGTACATCTTGTATAGTAAATTGTAGATGATTACTTATAAGTATAGGGGGATCATTCCGGATGAACATATGGAATGTTTTGTGGGATCGTACCAGTTTCTTTGACATGACTAAAAGTGATAATGAGTTTGATTGGGGGATGACAATGCTCCCATCCCCGAACCGGGGCAATATTCCATCCTTTTTGGAGTATACCATTAATACCCTTACTATAAGCGTTATGAGAAAGATCATTTCCACCACATGGAATCACATGAAATTTAATATTCTTGGTTTTTTATGAAATTAAAAGCTGATAAAATTCCGTCCTTCAAAGTTTAATAAGCGCTAGTACACCTTGTTTAGTAAATTGTAGATGATTACTTATAAGTATTGGGGGATCATTCCGGATGAACAAATGGAATGATTGTGAGATCGTACCAGTTTCTTTGTCATGACTAAGAGTAATCATGAGTTTGATTAGGGGATGACAATGATCCCATCCCCGAACCGGGGCTATATTCCATCCTTTTTGGAGTATCCCATTAATACCCTTACTACAAGCATTAGGAGAAAGATCATTTCCACCACATGGAATCACATGAAATTTAATATTCTTGGTTTTTTATGAAATTAAAAGCTGATAAAATTCCGTCCTTCAAATTTTAATAAGCGCTAGTACACCTTGTTTAGTAAATTGTAGACGATTACTTATAAGTATTGGGGATCATTCCGGATGAACAAATGGAATGATTGTGAGATCGTACCAGTTTCTTTGTCATGACTAAGAGTAATCATGACTTTGATTAGGGGATGACAATGATCCCATCCCCGAACCGGGGCTATATTCCATCCTTTTTGGAGTATCCCATTAATACCCTTACTACAAGCATTAGGAGAAAGATCATTTCCACCACATGGAATCACATGAAATTTAATATTCTTGGTTTTTTATGAAATTAAAAGCTGATAAAATTCCTTCCTTCAAATTTTAATAAACGCTAGTACATCTTGTATAGTAAATTGTAGATGATTACTTATAAGTATAGGGGGATCATTCCGGATGAACATATGGAATGTTTTGTGGGATCGTACCAGTTTCTTTGACATGACTAAAAGTGATAGTGAGTTTGATTGGGGGATGACAATGCTCCCATCCCCGAACCGGGGCAATATTCCATCCTTTTTGGAGTATACCATTAATACCCTTACTATAAGCGTTATGAGAAAGATCATTTCCACCACATGGAATCACATGAAATTTAATATTCTTGGTTTTTTATGAAATTAAAAGCTGATAAAATTCCGTCCTTCAAATTTTAATAAGCGCTAGTACACCTTGTTTAGTAAATTGTAGATGATTACTTATAAGTATTGGGGGATCATTCCGGATGAACAAATGGAATGATTGTGAGATCGTACCAGTTTCTTTGTCATGACTAAGAGTAATCATGAGTTTGATTAGGGGATGACAATGATCCCATCCCCGAACCGGGGCTATATTCCATCCTTTTTGGAGTATCCCATTAATACCCTTACTACAAGCATTAGGAGAAAGATCATTTCCACCACATGGAATCACATGAAATTTAATATTCTTGGTTTTTTATGAAATTAAAAGCTGATAAAATTCCGTCCATCAAATTTTAATAAGCGCTAGTACATCTTGTATAGTAAATTGTAGATGATTACTTATAAGTATAGGGGGATCATTCCGGATGAACATATGGAATGTTTTGTGGGATCGTACCAGTTTCTTTGTCATGACTAAGAGTAATCATGAGTTTGATTGGGGGATGACAATGCTCCCATCCCCGAACCAGGGCAATATTCCATCCTTTTTGTAGTATTCCATTAATACCCTTGCTATAAGAGTTATGAGAAAGATCATTTACACCACATGGAATCAAATGAAATTTAACATTCTTTGTTTTTTTATGAAATTAAAAGCTGATAAAATGCCTTCCTTCAAATTTTAATAAGCGCTAGTACATCTTTTATAGTAAATTGTAGATGATTACTTATAAGTATAAGGGGATCATTCCGGATGAACATATGGAATGTTTTGTGGGATCGTACCAGTTTCTTTGTCATTACTAAGAGTAATCATGAGTTTGATTGGGGGATGACAATGCTCCCATCCCCGAACCAGGGCAAATTCCATCCTTTTTGGAGTATCTCATTAATACCCTTACTATAAACGTTATGAGAAAGATCATTTCCACCACATGATATTTTATATTCTTGGTTTTTTATGAAATTAAAAGCTGATAAAATTCCGTCCTTCAAATTTTAATAAGCGCTAGTACACCTTGTATAGTAAATTGTAGATGATTACTAATAAGTATTGGGGGATCATTCCGGATGAACAAATAGAATGATTGTGAGATCGTACCAGTTTCTTTGTCATAACTAAGAGTAATCATGAGTTTGATTGGGGGATGACAATGCTCCCATCCCCGAACCGGGGCTATATTCCACCCTTTTTGGAGTATACCATTAATACCCTTACTACAAGCATTAGGAGAAAGATCATTTCCACCACATGGAATCACAAGAAATTTAATATTCTTGGTTTTTTATGAAATTAAAAGCTGATAAAATGCCTTCCTTCAAATTTTAATAAGCGGTAGTACATCTTGAATAGTAAATTGTAGATGATTACTAATAAGTATTGGGGGATCATTCCGGATGAACAAATAGAATGATTGTGAGATCGTACCAGTTTCTTTGTCATAACTAAGAGTAATCATGAGTTTGATTGGGGGATGACAATGCTCCCATCCCCGAACCGGGGCTATATTCCATCCTTTTTGGAGTATCCCATTAATACCTTTACTACAAGCATTAGGAGAAAGATCATTTCCACCACATGGAATCACATGAAATTTAATATTCTTGGTTTTTTATGAAATTAAAAGCTGATAAAATTCCATCCTTCAAATTTTAATAAGCGCTAGTACACCTTGTTTAGTAAATTGTAGATGATTACTTATAAGTATTAGGGGATCATTTCGGATGAACATATGGAATATATTGTGGGATCGTACCAGTTTCTTTGTCATTACTAAGAGTAATCATGAGTTTGATTGGGGAATGACAATGCTCCCATCCCCGAACCGGGGCTATATTCCATCCTTTTTGGAGTATCCCATTAATACCCTTACTACAAGCATTAGGAGAAAAATCATTTCCACCACATGGAATCACATGAAATTTAATATTCTTGGTTTTTTATGAAATTAAAAGCAGATAAAATTCCTTCCTTCAAATTTTAATAAACGCTAGTACATCTTGTATAGTAAATTGTAGATGATTACTTATAAGTATAGGGGGATCATTCCGGATGAATATATGGAATGTTTTGTGGGATCGTACCAGTTTCTTTGACATGACTAAAAGTGATAATGAGTTTGATTGGGGGATGACAATGCTCCCATCCCCGAACCGGGGCAATATTCCATCCTTTTTGGAGTATACCATTAATACCCTTACTATAAGCGTTATGAGAAAGATCATTTCCACCACATGGAATCACATGAAATTTAATATTCTTGGTTTTCTATGAAATTAAAAGCTGATAAAATTCCGTCCTTCAAATTTTAATAAGCGCTAGTACACCTTGTTTAGTAAATTGTAGATGATTACTTATAAGTATTGGGGGATCATTCCGGATGAACAAATGGAATGATTGTGAGATCGTACCAGTTTCTTTGTCATGACTAAGAGTAATCATGAGTTTGATTAGGGGATGACAATGATCCCATCCCCGAACCGGGGCTATATTCCATCCTTTTTGGAGTATCCCATTAATACCCTTACTACAAGCATTAGGAGAAAGATCATTTCCACCACATGGAATCACATGAAATTTAATATTCTTGGTTTTTTATGAAATTAAAAGCTTATAAAATTCCGTCCTTCAAATTTTAATAAGCGCTAGTACACCTTGTTTAGTAAATTGTAGACGATTACTTATAAGTATTGGGGATCATTCCGGATGAACAAATGGAATGATTGTGAGATCGTACCAGTTTCTTTGTCATGACTAAGAGTAATCATGAGTTTGATTAGGGGATGACAATGATCCCATCCCCGAACCGGGGCTATATTCCATCCTTTTTGGAGTATCCCATTAATACCCTTACTACAAGCATTAGGAGAAAGATCATTTCCACCACATGGAATCACATGAAATTTAATATTCTTGGTTTTTTATGAAATTAAAAGCTGATAAAATTCCTTCCTTCAAATTTTAATAAACGCTAGTACATCTTGTATAGTAAATTGTAGATGATTACTTATAAGTATAGGGGGATCATTCCGGATGAACATATGGAATGTTTTGTGGGATCGTACCAGTTTCTTTGACATGACTAAAAGTGATAGTGAGTTTGATTGGGGGATGACAATGCTCCCATCCCCGAACCGGGGCAATATTCCATCCTTTTTGGAGTATACCATTAATACCCTTACTATAAGCGTTATGAGAAAGATCATTTCCACCACATGGAATCACATGAAATTTAATATTCTTGGGTTTTTATGAAATTAAAAGCTGATAAAATTCCGTCCTTCAAATTTTAATAAGCGCTAGTACACCTTGTTTAGTAAATTGTAGATGATTACTTATAAGTATTGGGGGATCATTCCTCATGAACAAATGGAATGATTGTGAGATCGTACCAGTTTCTTTGTCATGACTAAGAGTAATCATGAGTTTGATTAGGGGATGACAATGATCCCATCCCCGAACCGGGGCTATATTCCATCCTTTTTGGAGTATCCCATTAATACCCTTACTACAAGCATTAGGAGAAAGATCATTTCCACCACATGGAATCACATGAAATTTAATATTCTTGGTTTTTTATGAAATTAAAAGCTGATAAAATTCCGTCCTTCAAATTTTAATAAGCGCTAGTACACCTTGTTTAGTAAATTGTAGATGATTACTTATAAGTATTGGGGATCATTCCGGATGAACAAATGGAATGATTGTGAGATCGTACCAGTTTCTTTGTCATGACTAGGAGTAATCATGAGTTTGATTAGGGGATGACAATGATCCCATCCCCGAACCGGGGCTATATTCCATCCTTTTTGGAGTATCCCATTAATACCCTTACTACAAGCATTAGGAGAAAGATCATTTCCACCACATGGAATCACATGAAATTTAATATTCTTGGTTTTTTATGAAATTAAAAGCTGATAAAATTCCGTCCTTCAAATTTTAATAAGCGCTAGTACATCTTGTATAGTAAATTGTAGATGATTACTTATAAGTATACGGGGATCATTCCGAATGAACATATGGAATATTTTGTGGGATCGTACCAGTTTCTTTGTCATGACTAACAGTGATAATGAGTTTGATTAGGGGATGACAGTGCTCCCATCCCCGAACCGGGGCAATATTCCATCCTTTTTGGAGTATACCATTAATACCCATACTATAAGCGTTATGAGAAAGATCATTTCCACCAAATGGAATCACATGAAATTTAATATTCTTGGTTTTTTATGAAATTAAAAGCTGATAAAATTCCGTCCTTCAAATTTTAATAAGCGCTAGTAGATCTTGTATAGTAACTTGTAGATGATTACTTATAAGTATTGGGGGATCATTCCGGATGAACAAATGGAATGATTGTGAGATCGTAACAGTTTCTTTGTCATGACTAAGAGAAATCATGAGTTTGATTGGGGGATGACAATGCTCCCATCCCCGAACCGGGGCTATATTCCATCCTTTTTGGAGTATACCATTAATACCCTTACTATAAGCGTTATGAGAAAGATCATTTCCACCACATGGAATCACATGAAATTTAATATTCTTGGTTTTTTATGAAATTAAAAGCTGATAAAATTCCATCCTTCAAATTTTAATAAGCGCTAGTACATCTTGTATAGTAAATTTTAGATGATTACACATAAGTATAGGGGGATCATTCCGGATGAACAAATGGAATGATTGTGAGATCGTTCCAGTTTCTTTGTCATGACTAAGAGTAATCATGAGTTTGATTGGGGGATGGCAATGCTCCCATCCCCGAACCAGGGCTATATTCCATCCTTTTTGGAGTATCCCATTAATACCCTTACTACAAGCATTAGGAGAAAGATCATTTCCACCACATGGAATCACATGAAATTTAATATTCTTGGTTTTATATGAAATTAAAATCTGATAAAATTCCTTCCTTCAAATTTTAATAAACGCTAGTACATCTTGTATAGTAAATTGTAGATGATTACTTATAAGTATAGGGGGATCATTCCGGATGAACATATGGAATGTTTTGTGGGATCGTACCAGTTTCTTTTTCATTACTAAGAGTAATCACGAGTTTGATTGGGGGATGACAATGCTCCCATCCCCGAACCGGGGCAATATTCCATCCTTTTTGGAGTATACCATTAATACCCTTACTATAAACGTTATGAGAAAGATCATTTCCACCACATGGTATCACATGAAATTTAATATTCTTGGTTTTTTATGAAATTAAAAGCTGATAAAATTCCTTCCTTCAAATTTTAATAAACGCTAGTACATCTTGTATAGTAAATTGTAGATGATTACTCATAAGTATAGGGGGATCATTCCGGATGAACAAATGGAATGATTGTGAGATCGTACCAGTTTCTTTGTCATGACTAAGAGTAATCATGAGTTTGATTGGGGGATGACAATGCTCCCATCCCCGAACCGGGGCTATATTCCGTCCTTTTTGGAGTATCCCATTAATACCCTTACTACAAGCATTAGGAGAAAGATCATTTCCACCACATGGAATCACATGAAATTTAATATTCTTGGTTTTATATGAAATTAAAAGCTGATAAAATTCCATCCTTCAAATTTTAATAAGCGCTAGTACATCTTGTGTAGTAAATTGTAGATGATTACTTATAGTATAGGGGGATCAATCCGGATGAACATATGGAATGTTTTGTGGGATCATACCAGTTTCTTTGTCATGACTAAGAGTAATCATGAGTTTGATTGGGGGATGACAATGCTCCCATCCCCGAACCGGGGCTATATTCCATCCTTTTTGGAGTATCCCATTAATACCCTTACTACAAGCATTAGGAGAAAGATCATTTCCACCACATGGAATCACATGAAATTTAATATTCTTGGTTTTATATGAAATTAAAAGCTGATAAAATTCCGTCCTTCAAATTTTAATAAGCGCTAGTACATCTTGTATAGTAAATTGTAGATGATTACTTATAAGTATACGGGGATCATTCCGAATGAACATATGGAATATTTTGTGGGATCGTACCAGTTTCTTTGTCATGACTAACAGTGATAATGAGTTTGATTAGGGGATGACAGTGCTCCCATCCCCGAACCGGGGCAATATTCCATCCTTTTTGGAGTATACCATTAATACCCATACTATAAGCGTTATGAGAAAGATCATTTCCACCAAATGGAATCACATGAAATTTAATATTCTTGGTTTTTTATGAAATTAAAAGCTGATAAAATTCCGTCCTTCAAATTTTAATAAGCGCTAGTAGATCTTGTATAGTAACTTGTAGATGATTACTTATAAGTATTGGGGGATCATTCCGGATGAACAAATGGAATGATTGTGAGATCGTAACAGTTTCTTTGTCATGACTAAGAGAAATCATGAGTTTGATTGGGGGATGACAATGCTCCCATCCCCGAACCGGGGCTATATTCCATCCTTTTTGGAGTATACCATTAATACCCTTACTATAAGCGTTATGAGAAAGATCATTTCCACCACATGGAATCACATGAAATTTAATATTCTTGGTTTTTTATGAAATTAAAAGCTGATAAAATTCCATCCTTCAAATTTTAATAAGCGCTAGTACATCTTGTATAGTAAATTTTAGATGATTACACATAAGTATAGGGGGATCATTCCGGATGAACAAATGGAATGATTGTGAGATCGTTCCAGTTTCTTTGTCATGACTAAGAGTAATCATGAGTTTGATTGGGGGATGGCAATGCTCCCATCCCCGAACCAGGGCTATATTCCATCCTTTTTGGAGTATCCCATTAATACCCTTACTACAAGCATTAGGAGAAAGATCATTTCCACCACATGGAATCACATGAAATTTAATATTCTTGGTTTTATATGAAATTAAAATCTGATAAAATTCCTTCCTTCAAATTTTAATAAACGCTAGTACATCTTGTATAGTAAATTGTAGATGATTACTTATAAGTATAGGGGGATCATTCCGGATGAACATATGGAATGTTTTGTGGGATCGTACCAGTTTCTTTTTCATTACTAAGAGTAATCACGAGTTTGATTGGGGGATGACAATGCTCCCATCCCCGAACCGGGGCAATATTCCATCCTTTTTGGAGTATACCATTAATACCCTTACTATAAACGTTATGAGAAAGATCATTTCCACCACATGGAATCACATGAAATTTAATATTCTTGGTTTTTTATGAAATTAAAAGCTGATAAAATTCCTTCCTTCAAATTTTAATAAACGCTAGTACATCTTGTATAGTAAATTGTAGATGATTACTCATAAGTATAGGGGGATCATTCCGGATGAACAAATGGAATGATTGTGAGATCGTACCAGTTTCTTTGTCATGACTAAGAGTAATCATGAGTTTGATTGGGGGATGACAATGCTCCCATCCCCGAACCGGGGCTATATTCCGTCCTTTTTGGAGTATCCCATTAATACCCTTACTACAAGCATTAGGAGAAAGATCATTTCCACCACATGGAATCACATGAAATTTAATATTCTTGGTTTTATATGAAATTAAAAGCTGATAAAATTCCATCCTTCAAATTTTAATAAGCGCTAGTACATCTTGTGTAGTAAATTGTAGATGATTACTTATAGTATAGGGGGATCAATCCGGATGAACATATGGAATGTTTTGTGGGATCATACCAGTTTCTTTGTCATGACTAAGAGTAATCATGAGTTTGATTGGGGGATGACAATGCTCCCATCCCCGAACCGGGGCTATATTCCATCCTTTTTGGAGTATCCCATTAATACCCTTACTACAAGCATTAGGAGAAAGATCATTTCCACCACATGGAATCACATGAAATTTAATATTCTTGGTTTTATATGAAATTAAAAGCTGATAAAATTCCGTCCTTCAAATTTTAATAAGCGCTAGTACATCTTGTATAGTAAATTGTAGATGATTACTTATAAGTATTGGGGGATCATTCCGGATGAACAAATGGAATGATTGTGAGATCGTACCAGTTTCTTTGTCATGACTAAGAGAAATCATGAGTTTGATTGGGGGATGACAATGCTCCCATCCCCGAACCGGGGCTATATTCCATCCTTTTTGGAGTATACCATTAATACCCTTACTATAAGCGTTATGAGAAAGATCATTTCCACCACATGGAATCACATGAAATTTAATATTCTTGGTTTTTTATGAAATTAAAAGCTGATAAAATTCCATCCTTCAAATTTTAATAAGCGCTAGTACATCTTGTATAGTAAATTGTAGATGATTACTCATAAGTATAGGGGGATCATTCCGGATGAACAAATGGAATGATTGTGAGATCGTACCAGTTTCTTTGTCATGACTAAGAGTAATCATGAGTTTGATTGGGGGATGACAATGCTCCCATCCCCGAACCGGGGCTATATTCCGTCCTTTTTGGAGTATCCCATTAATACCCTTACTACAAGCATTAGGAGAAAGATCATTTCCACCACATGGAATCACATGAAATTTAATATTCTTGGTTTTATATGAAATTAAAAGCTGATAAAATTCCATCCTTCAAATTTTAATAAGCGCTAGTACATCTTGTGTAGTAAATTGTAGATGATTACTTATAGTATAGGGGGATCAATCCGGATGAACATATGGAATGTTTTGTGGGATCATACCAGTTTCTTTGTCATGACTAAGAGTAATCATGAGTTTGATTGGGGGATGACAATGCTCCCATCCCCGAACCGGGGCTATATTCCATCCTTTTTGGAGTATCCCATTAATACCCTTACTACAAGCATTAGGAGAAAGATCATTTCCACCACATGGAATCACATGAAATTTAATATTCTTGGTTTTATATGAAATTAAAAGCTGATAAAATTCCGTCCTTCAAATTTTAATAAGCGCTAGTACATCTTGTATAGTAAATTGTAGATGATTACTTATAAGTATTGGGGGATCATTCCGGATGAACAAATGGAATGATTGTGAGATCGTACCAGTTTCTTTGTCATGACTAAGAGAAATCATGAGTTTGATTGGGGGATGACAATGCTCCCATCCCCGAACCAGGGCTATATTCCATCCTTTTTGGAGTATACCATTAATACCCTTACTATAAGCGTTATGAGAAAGATCATTTCCACCACATGGAATCACATGAAATTTAATATTCTTGGTTTTTTATGAAATTAAAAGCTGATAAAATTCCATCCTTCAAATTTTAATAAGCGCTAGTACATCTTGTATAGTAAATTGTAGATGATTACTCATAAGTATAGGGGGATCATTCCGGATGAACAAATGGAATGATTGTGAGATCGTTCCAGTTTCTTTGTCATGACTAAGAGTAATCATGAGTTTGATTGGGGGATAGCAATGCTCCCATCCCCGAACCGGGGCTATATTCCATCCTTTTTGGAGTATCCCATTAATACCCTTACTACAAGCATTAGGAGAAAGATCATTTCCACAACATGGAATCACATGAAATTTAATATTCTTGGTTTTTTATGAAATTAAAATCTGATAAAATTCCTTCCTTCAAATTTTAATAAACGCTAGTACATCTTGTATAGTAAATTGTAGATGATTACTTATAAGTATAGGGGGATCATTCCGGATGAACATATGGAATGTTTTGTGGGATCGTACCAGTTTCTTTTTCATTACTAAGAGTAATCACGAGTTTGATTGGGGGATGACAATGCTCCCATCCCCGAACCGGGGCAATATTCCATCCTTTTTGGAGTATACCATTAATACCCTTACTATAAACGTTATGAGAAAGATCATTTCCACCACATGGAATCACATGAAATTTAATATTCTTGGTTTTTTATGAAATTAAAAGCTGATAAAATTCCGTCCTTCAAATTTTAATAAGCGCTAGTACATCTTGTATAGTAAATTGTAGATGATTACTTATAAGTATTGGGGGATCATTCCGGATGAACAAATGGAATGATTGTGAGATCGTACCAGTTTCTTTGTCATGACTAAGAGAAATCATGAGTTTGATTGGGGGATGACAATGCTCCCATCCCCGAACCGGGGCTATATTCCATCCTTTTTGGAGTATACCATTAATACCCTTACTATAAGCGTTATGAGAAAGATCATTTCCACCACATGGAATCACATGAAATTTAATATTCTTGGTTTTTTATGAAATTAAAAGCTGATAAAATTCCATCCTTCAAATTTTAATAAGCGCTAGTACATCTTGTATAGTAAATTGTAGATGATTACTCATAAGTATAGGGGGATCATTCCGGATGAACAAATGGAATGATTGTGAGATCGTTCCAGTTTCTTTGTCATGACTAAGAGTAATCATGAGTTTGATTGGGGGATAGCAATGCTCCCATCCCCGAACCGGGGCTATATTCCATCCTTTTTGGAGTATCCCATTAATACCCTTACTACAAGCATTAGGAGAAAGATCATTTCCACCACATGGAATCACATGAAATTTAATATTCTTGGTTTTTTATGAAATTAAAATCTGATAAAATTCCTTCCTTCAAATTTTAATAAACGCTAGTACATCTTGTATAGTAAATTGTAGATGATTACTTATAAGTATAGGGGGATCATTCCGGATGAACATATGGAATGTTTTGTGGGATCGTACCAGTTTCTTTTTCATTACTAAGAGTAATCACGAGTTTGATTGGGGGATGACAATGCTCCCATCCCCGAACCGGGGCAATATTCCATCCTTTTTGGAGTATACCATTAATACCCTTACTATAAACGTTATGAGAAAGATCATTTCCACCACATGGAATCACATGAAATTTAATATTCTTGGTTTTTTATGAAATTAAAAGCTGATAAAATTCCTTCCTTCAAATTTTAATAAACGCTAGTACATCTTGTATAGTAAATTGTAGATGATTACTCATAAGTATAGGGGGATCATTCCGGATGAACAAATGGAATGATTGTGAGATCGTACCAGTTTCTTTGTCATGACTAAGAGTAATCATGAGTTTGATTGGGGAATGACAATGCTCCCATCCCCGAACCAGGGCTATATTCCGTCCTTTTTGGAGTATCCCATTAATACCCTCACTACAAGCATTAGGAGAAAGATCATTTCCACCACATGGAATCACATGAAATTTAATATTCTTGGTTTTATATGAAATTAAAAGCTGATAAAATTCCATCCTTCAAATTTTAATAAGCGCTAGTACATCTTGTGTAGTAAATTGTAGATGATTACTTATAGTATAGGGGGATCATTCCGGATGAACATATGGAATGTTTTGTGGGATCATACCAGTTTCTTTGTCATGACTAAGAGTAATCATGAGTTTGATTGGGGGATGACAATGCTCCCATCCCCGAACCGGGGCTATATTCCATCCTTTTTGGAGTATCCCATTAATACCCTTACTACAAGTATTAGGAGAAAGATCATTTCCACCACATGGAATCACATGAAATATAATATTCTTGGTTTTTTATGAAATTAAAAGCTGATAAAATTCCTTCCTTCAAATTTTAATAAACGCTAGTACATCTTGTATAGTAAATTGTAGATGATTACTTATAAGTATAGGGGGATCATTCCGGATGAACATATGGAATGTTTCGTGGGATCGTACCAGTTTCTTTTTCATTACTAAGAGTAATCATGAGTTTGATTGGGGGATGACAATGCTCCCATCCCCGAACCGGGGCAATATTCCATCCTTTTTGGAGTATACCATTAATACCCTTACTATAAACGTTATGAGAAAGATCATTTCCACCACATGGAATCACATGAAATTTAATATTCTTGGTTTTTTATGAAATTAAAAGCTGATAAAATTCCATCCTTCAAATTTTAATAAGCGCTAGTACATCTTGTATAGTAAATTGTAGATGATTACTTATAAGTATACGGGGATCATTCGGAATGAACATATGGAATATTTTGTGGGATCGTACCAGTTTCTTTGTCATGACTAATAGTGATAATGAGTTTGATTGGGGGATGACAGTGCTCCCATCCCCGAACCGGGGCAATATTCCATCCTTTTTGGAGTATACCATTAATACCCTTACTATAAGCGTTATGAGAAAGATCATTTCCACCACAGGGAATCACATGAAATTTAATATTCTTGGTTTTTTATGAAATTAAAAGCTGATAAAATTCCATCCTTCAAATTTTAATAAGCGCTACTACATCTTGTATAGTAAATTGTAGATGATTACTTATAAGTATACGGGGATCATTCCGAATGAACATATGGAATATTTTGTGGGATTGTACCAGTTTCTTTGTCATGACTAACAATGATAATGAGTTTGATTGGGGGATGACAGTGCTCCCATCCCCGAACCGGGGCAATATTCCATCCTTTTTGGAGTATACCATTAATACCCTTACTATAAGCGTTATGAGAAAGATCATTTCCACCACAGGGAATCACATGAAATTTAATATTCTTGGTTTTTTATGAAATTAAAAGCTGATAAAATTCCATCCTTCAAATTTTAATAAGCGCTAGAACATCTTGTATAGTAAATTGTAGATGATTACTTATAAGTATACGGGGATCATTCCGAATGAACATATGGAATATTTTGTGGGATCGTGCCAGTTTCTTTGTCATGACTAATAGTGATAATGAGTTTGATTAGGGGATGACAGTGCTCCCATCCCCGAACCGGGGCAATATTCCATCCTTTTTGGAGTATACCATTAATACCCATACTATAAGCGTTATGAGAAAGATCA
Source organism: Rubia yunnanensis (assembly GCA_037428765.1). Taxonomy (NCBI): domain Eukaryota; kingdom Viridiplantae; phylum Streptophyta; class Magnoliopsida; order Gentianales; family Rubiaceae; genus Rubia; species Rubia yunnanensis. Next base: position 79,866,091 of record CM075062.1, on the reverse strand, counting down.
TTTCCACCAAATGGAATCACATGAAATTTAATATTCTTGGTTTTTTATGAAATTAAAAGCTGATAAAATTCCGTCCTTCAAATTTTAATAAGCGCTAGTACATCTTGTATAGTAAATTGTACATGATTACTTATAAGTATACGGGGATCATTCCGAATGAACATATGGAATATTTTGTGGGATCGTACCAGTTTCTTTGTCATGACTAACAGTGATAATGAGTTTGATTGGGGGATGACAGTGCTCCCATCCCCGAACCGGGGCAATATTCCATCCTTTTTGGAGTATACCATTAATATCCTTACTATAAGCGTTATGAGAAAGATCATTTCCACCACAGGGAATCACATGAAATTTAATATTCTTGGTTTTTTATGAAATTAAAAGCTGATAAAATTCCGTCCTTCAAATTTTAATAAGCGCTAGTACATCTTGTATAGTAAATTGTAGATGATTACTTATAAGTATTGGGGGATCATTCCGGATGAACAAATGGAATGATTGTGAGATCGTACCAGTTTCTTTGTGATGACTAAGACTAATCATGAGTTTGATTGGGGATGACAATGCTCCCATCCCCGAACCGGGGCTATATTCCATCCTTTTTAGAGTATACCATTAATACCCTTACTATAAGCGTAATGAGAAAGATCATTTCCACCACATGGAATCACATGAAATTTAATATTCTTGGTTTTTTATGAAATTAAAAGCTGATAAAATTCCGTACTTCAAATTTTAATAAGCGCTAGTACATCTTGTATAGTAAATTTTAGATGATTACTCATAAGTATAGGGGGATCATTCCGGATGAACAAATGTAATGATTGTGAGATCGTACCAGTTTCTTTGTCATGACTAAGAGTAATCATGAGTTTGATTGGGGGATGGCATTGCTCCCATCCCCGAACCGGGGCTATATTCCATCCTTTTTGGAGTATCCCATTAATACCCTTACTACAAGCATTAGGAGAAAGATCATTTCCACCACATGGAATCACATGAAATTTAATATTCTTGGTTTTTTATGAGATTAAAAGCTGATAAAATTCCTTCCTTCAAATTTTAATAAACGCTAGTACATCTTGTATAGTAAATTGTAGATGATTACTCATAAGTATAGGGGGATCATTCCGGATGAACAAATGGAATGATTGTGAGATCGTACCAGTTTCTTTGTCATGACTAATAGTAATCATGAGTTTGATTGGGGGATGACAATGCTCCCATCCCCGAACCAGGGCTATATTCCGTCCTTTTTGGAGTATCCCATTAATACCCTTACTACAAGCATTAGGAGAAAGATCATTTCCACCACATGGAATCACATGAAATTTAATATTCTTGGTTTTATATGAAATTAAAAGCTGATAAAATTCCGTCCTTCAAATTTTAATAAGCGCTAGTACATCTTGTGTAGTAAATTGTAGATGATTACTTATAGTATAGGGGGATCATTCTGGATGAACATATGGAATGTTTTGTGGGATCATACAAGTTTCTTTGTCATGACTAAGAGTAATCATGAGTTTGATTGGGGGATGACAATGCTCCCATCCCCGAACCGGGGCTATATTCCATCCTTTTTGGAGTATCCCATTAAATACCCTTACTACAAGTATTAGGATAAAGATCATTTCCACCACATGGAATCACATGAAATATAATATTCTTGGTTTTTTATGAAATTAAAAGCTGATAAAATTCCTTCCTTCAAATTTTAATAAACGCTAGTACATCTTGTATAGTAAATTGTAGATGATTACTTATAAGTATAGGGGGATCATTCCGGATGAACAAATGGAATGATTGTGAGATCGTACCAGTTTCTTTGTCATGACTAAGAGTAATCATGAGTTTGATTGGGGGATGACAATGCTCCCATACCCGAACCGGGGCTATATTCCATCCTTTTTGGAGTATCCCATTAATACCCTTACTACAAGCATTAGGAGAAAGATCATTTCCACCACATGGAATCACATGAAATTTAATATTCTTGGTTTTATATGAAATTAAAAGCTGATAAAATTCCGTCCTTCAAATTTTAATAAGCGCTAGTACATCTTGTGTAGTAAATTGTAGATGATTACTTATAGTATAGGGGGATCATTACGGATGAACATATGGAATGTTTTGTGGGATCGTACCAGTTTCTTTGTCATGACTAAGAGTAATCATGAGTTTGATTGGGGGATGACAATGCTCCCATCCCCGAACCGGGGCTATATTCCATCCTTTTTGGAGTATACCATTAATACCCTTACCATAAGCGTTATGAGAAAGATCATTTCCACCACATGGAATCACATGAAATATAATATTCTTGGTTTTTTATAAAATTAAAAGCTGATAAAATTCCTTCCTTCAAATTTTAATAAACGCTAGTACATCTTGTATAGTAAATTGTAGATGATTACTTATATGTATAGGGGGATCATTCCGGATGAACATATGGAATGTTTTGTGGGATCGTACCAGTTTCTTTTTCATTACTAAGAGTAATCATGAGTTTGATTGGGGGATGACAATGCTCCCATCCCCGAACCGGGGCAATATTCCATCCTTTTTGGAGTATACCATTAATACCCTTACTATAAACTTTATGAGAAAGATCATTTCCACCACATGGAATCACATAAAATTTAATATTCTTGGTTTTTTATGAAATTGAAAGCTGATAAAATTCCTTCCTTCAAATTTTAATAAACGCTAGTACATCTTGTATAGTAAATTGTAGATGATTACTCATAAGTATAGGGGGATCATTCTGGATGAACAAATGGAATGATTGTGAGATCGTACCAGTGTCTTTGTCATGACTAAGAGTAATCATGAGTTTGATTGGGGGATGACAATGCTCCCATACCCGAACCGGGGCTATATTCCATCCTTTTTGGAGTACCCCATTAATACCCTTACTACAAGCATTAGGAGAAAGATCATTTCCACCACATGGAATCACATGAAATTTAATATTCTTGGTTTTATATGAAATTAAAAGCTGATAAAATTCCGTCCTTCAAATTTTAATAAGCGCTAGTACATCTTGTGTAGTAAATTGTAGATGATTACTTATAGTATAGGGGGATCATTCCGGATGAACATATGGAATGTTTTGTGGGATCATACCATTTTCTTTGTCATGACTAAGAGTAATCATGAGTTTGATTGGGGGATGACAATGCTCCCATCCCCGAACCGGGGCTATATTCCATCCTTTTTGGAGTATCCCATTAATACCCTTACTACAAGCATTAGGAGAAAGATCATTTCCACCACATGGAATCACATGAAATATAATATTCTTGGTTTTTTATGAAATTAAAAGCCGATAAAATTCCTTCCTTCAAATTTTAATAAACGCTAGTACATCTTGTATGGTAAATTGTAGATGATTACTTATAAGTATAGGGGGATCATTCCGGATGAACATATGGAATGTTTTGTGGGATCGTACCAGTTTCTTTTTCATTACTAAGAGTAATCATGAGTTTGATTGGGGGATGACAATGCTCCCATCCCCGAACCGGGGCAATATTCCATCCTTTTTGGAGTATACCATTAATACCCTTACTATAAACGTTATGAGAAAGATCATTTCCACCACATGGAATCACATGAAATTTAATATTCTTGGTTTTTTATGAAATTAAAAGCTGATAAAATTCCATCCTTCAAATTTTAATAAGCGCTAGTACATCTTGTATAGTAAATTGTAGATGATTACTTATAAGTATACGGGGATCATTCCGAATGAACATATGGAATATTTTGTGGGATCGTACCAGTTTCTTTGTCATGACTAACAGTGATAATGAGTTTGATTAGGGGATGACAGTGCTCCCATCCCAGAACCGGGGCAATATTCCATCCTTTTTGGAGTATACCATTAATACCCATACTATAAGCGTTATGAGAAAGATCATTTCCACCAAATGGAATCACATGAAATTTAATATTCTTGGTTTTTTATGAAATTAAAAGCTGATAAAATTCCATCCTTCAAATTTTAATAAGCGCTAGTACATCTTGTATAGTAAATTGTAGATGATTACTTATAAGTATTGGGGGATCATTCCGGATGAACAAATGGAATGATTGTGAGATCGTACCAGTTTCTTTGTCATGACTAAGAGAAATCATGAGTTTGATTGGGGGATGACAATGCTCCCATCCCCGAACCGGGGCTATATTCCATCCTTTTTGGAGTATACCATTAATACCCTTACTATAAGCGTTATGAGAAAGATCATTTCCACCACATGGAATCACATGAAATTTAATATTCTTGGTTTTTTATGAAATTAAAAGCTGATAAAATTCCATCCTTCAAATTTTAATAAGCGCTAGTACATCTTGTGTAGTAAATTGTAGATGATTACTCATAAGTATAGGGGGATCATTCCGGATGAACAAATGGAATGATTGTGAGATCGTACCAGTTTCTTTGTCATGACTAAGAGTAATCATGAGTTTGATTTGGGGATGGCAATGCTCCCATCCCCGAACCGGGGCTATATTCCATCATTTTTGGAGTATCCCATTAATAACCTTACTACAAGCAATAGGAGAAAGATCATTTCCACCACATGGAATCACATGAAATTTAATATTCTTGGTTTTTTATGAAATTAAAAGCTGATAAAATTCCTTCCTTCAAATTTTAATAAACGCTAGTACATCTTGTATAGTAAATTGTAGATGATTACTCATAAGTATAGGGGGATCATTCCGGATGAACAAATGGAATGATTGTGAGATCATACCAGTTTCTTTGTCATGACTAAGAGTAATCATGAGTTTGATTGGGGGATGACAATGCTCCCATCCCCGAACCGGGGCTATATTCCATCCTTTTTGGAGTATCCCATTAATACCCTTACTACAAGCATTAGGAGAAAGATCATTTCCACCACATGGAATCACATGAAATTTAATATTCTTGGTTTTATATGAAATTATAAGCTGATAAAATTCCGTCCTTCAAATTTTAATAAGCGCTAGTACATCTTGTGTAGTAAATTGTAGATGATTACTTATAGTATAGGGGGATCATTCCGGATGAACATATGGAATGTTTTGTGGGATCATACCAGTTTCTTTGTCATGACTAAGAGTAATCATGAGTTTGATTGGGGGATGACAATGCTCCCATCCCCGAACCGGGGCAATATTCCATCCTTTTTGGAGTATACCATTAATACCCTTACTATAAACGTTATGAGAAAGATCATTTCCACCACATGGAATCACATGAAATTTAATATTCTTGGTTTTTTATGAAATTAAAAGCTGATAAAATTCCATCCTTCAAATTTTAATAAGCGCTAGTACATCTTGTATAGTAAATTGTAGATGATTACTTATAAGTATACGGGGATCATTCCGAATGAACATATGGAATATTTTGTGGGATCGTACCAGTTTCTTTGTCATGACTAACAGTGATAATGAGTTTGATTAGGGGATGACAGTGCTCCCATCCCAGAACCGGGGCAATATTCCATCCTTTTTGGAGTATACCATTAATACCCATACTATAAGCGTTATGAGAAAGATCATTTCCACCAAATGGAATCACATGAAATTTAATATTCTTGGTTTTTTATGAAATTAAAAGCTGATAAAATTCCATCCTTCAAATTTTAATAAGCGCTAGTACATCTTGTATAGTAAATTGTAGATGATTACTTATAAGTATTGGGGGATCATTCCGGATGAACAAATGGAATGATTGTGAGATCGTACCAGTTTCTTTGTCATGACTAAGAGAAATCATGAGTTTGATTGGGGGATGACAATGCTCCCATCCCCGAACCGGGGCTATATTCCATCCTTTTTGGAGTATACCATTAATACCCTTACTATAAGCGTTATGAGAAAGATCATTTCCACCACATGGAATCACATGAAATTTAATATTCTTGGTTTTTTATGAAATTAAAAGCTGATAAAATTCCATCCTTCAAATTTTAATAAGCGCTAGTACATCTTGTGTAGTAAATTGTAGATGATTACTCATAAGTATAGGGGGATCATTCCGGATGAACAAATGGAATGATTGTGAGATCGTACCAGTTTCTTTGTCATGACTAAGAGTAATCATGAGTTTGATTTGGGGATGGCAATGCTCCCATCCCCGAACCGGGGCTATATTCCATCATTTTTGGAGTATCCCATTAATACCCTTACTACAAGCAATAGGAGAAAGATCATTTCCACCACATGGAATCACATGAAATTTAATATTCTTGGTTTTTTATGAAATTAAAAGCTGATAAAATTCCTTCCTTCAAATTTTAATAAACGCTAGTACATCTTGTATAGTAAATTGTAGATGATTACTCATAAGTATAGGGGGATCATTCCGGATGAACAAATGGAATGATTGTGAGATCATACCAGTTTCTTTGTCATGACTAAGAGTAATCATGAGTTTGATTGGGGGATGACAATGCTCCCATCCCCGAACCGGGGCTATATTCCATCCTTTTTGGAGTATCCCATTAATACCCTTACTACAAGCATTAGGAGAAAGATCATTTCCACCACATGGAATCACATGAAATTTAATATTCTTGGTTTTATATGAAATTATAAGCTGATAAAATTCCGTCCTTCAAATTTTAATAAGCGCTAGTACATCTTGTGTAGTAAATTGTAGATGATTACTTATAGTATAGGGGGATCATTCCGGATGAACATATGGAATGTTTTGTGGGATCATACCAGTTTCTTTGTCATGACTAAGAGTAATCATGAGTTTGATTGGGGGATGACAATGCTCCCATCCCCGAACCGGGGCTATATTCCATCCTTTTTGGAGTATCCCATTAATACCCTTACTACAAGCATTAGGAGAAAGATCATTTCCACCACATGGAATCACATGAAATATAAATTCTTGGTTTTTTATGAAATTAAAAGCTGATAAAATTCCTTCCTTCAAATTTTAATAAACGCTAGTACATCTTGTATAGTAAATTGTAGATGATTACTTATAAGTATAGGGGGATCATTCCGGATGAACATATGGAATGTTTTGTGGGATCGTACCAGTTTCTTTTTCATTACTAAGAGTAATCATGAGTTTGATTGGGGGATGACAATGCTCCCATCCCCGAACCGGGGCAATATTCCATCCTTTTTGTAGTATACCATTAATACCCTTACTATAAACGTTATGAGAAATATCATTTCCACCACATGGAATCACATGAAATTTAATATTCTTGGTTTTTTATGAAATTAAAAGCTGATAAAATTCCTTCCTTCAAATTTTAATAAACGCTAGTACATCTTGTATAGTAAATTGTAGATGATTACTCATAAGTATAGGGGGATCATTCCGGATGAACAAATGGAATGATTGTGAGATCGTACCAGTTTCTTTGTCATGACTAAGAGAAATCATGAGTTTGATTGGGGGATGACAATGCTCCCATCCCCGAACCGGGGCTATATTCCATCCTTTTTGGAGTATACCATTAATACCCTTACTATAAGCGTTATGAGAAAGATCATTTCCACCACATGGAATCACATGAAATTTAATATTCTTGGTTTTTTATGAAATTAAAAGCTGATAAAATTCCATCCTTCAAATTTTAATAAGCGCTAGTACATCTTGTATAGTAAATTGTAGATGATTACTCATAAGTATAGGGGGATCATTCCGGATGAACAAATGGAATGATTGTGAGATCGTACCAGTTTCTTTGTCATGACTAAGAGTAATCATGAGTTTGATTGGGGGATGGCAATGCTCCCATCCCCGAACCGGGGCTATATTCCATCCTTTTTGGAGTATCCCATTAATACCCTTACTACAAGCATTAGGAGAAAGATCATTTCCACCACATGGAATCACATGAAATTTAATATTCTTGGTTTTTTATGAAATTAAAAGCTGATAAAATTCCTTCCTTCAAATTTTAATAAACGCTAGTTCATCTTGTATAGTAAATTGTAGATGATTACTTATAGTATAGGGGGATCATTCCGGATAAACATATGGAATGTTTTGTGGGATCATACCAGTTTCTTTGTCATGACTAAGAGTAATCATGAGTTTGATTGGGGGATGATAATGCTCCCATCCCCGAACCGGGGCTATATTCCATCCTTTTTGGAGTATCCCATTAATACCCTTACTACAAGCATTAGGAGAAAGATCATTTCCACCACATGGAATCACATGAAATTTAATATTCTTGGTTTTATATGAAATTATAAGCTGATAAAATTCCGTCCTTCAAATTTTAATAAGCGCTAGTACATCTTGTGTAGTAAATTGTAGATGATTACTTATAGTATAGGGGGATCATTCCGGATAAACATATGGAATGTTTTGTGGGATCATACCAGTTTCTTTATCATGACTAAGAGTAATCATGAGTTTGATTGGGGGATGACAATGCTCCCATCCCCGAACCGGGGCTATATTCCATCCTTTTTGGAGTATCCCATTAATACCCTTACTACAAGCATTAGGAGAAAGATCATTTCCACCACATGGAATCACATGAAATATAATATTCTTGGTTTTTTATGAAATTAAAAGCTGATAAAATTCCTTCCTTCAAATTTTAATAAACGCTAGAACATCTTGTATATTAAATTGTAGATGATTACTTATAAGTATAGGGGGATCATTCCGGATGAACATATGGAATGTTTTGTGGGATCGTACCAGTTTCTTTTTCATTACTAAGAGTAATCATGAGTTTGATTGGGGGATGACAATGCTCCCATCCCCGAACCGGGGCAATATTCCATCCTTTTTGGAGTATACCATTAATACCCTTACTATAAACGTTATGAGAAATATCATTTCCACCACATGGAATCACATGAAATTTAATATTCTTGGTTTTTTATGAAATTAAAAGCTGATAAAATTCCTTCCTTCAAATTTTAATAAACGCTAGTACATCTTGTATAGTAAATTGTAGATGATTACTCATAAGTATAGGGGGATCATTCCGGATGAACAAATGGAATGATTGTGAGATCGTACCAGTTTCTTTGTCATGACTAAGAGTAATCATGAGTTTGATTGGGGGATGACAATGCTCCCATCCCCGAACCGGGGCTATATTCCGTCCTTTTTGGAGTATCCCATTAATACCCTTACTACAAGCATTAGGAGAAAGATCATTTCCACCACATGGAATCATATGAAATTTAATATTCTTGGTTTTATATGAAATTAAAAGCTGATAAAATTCCGTCCTTCAAATTTTAATAAGCGCTAGTACATCTTGTGTAGTAAATTGTAGATGATTACTTATAGTATAGGGGGATCAATCCGGATGAACATATGGAATGTTTTGTGGGATCATACCAGTTTCTTTGTCATGACTAAGAGTAATCATGAGTTTGATTGGGGGATGACAATGCTCCCATCCCCGAACCGGGGCTATATTCCATCCTTTTTGGAGTATCCCATTAATACCCTTACTACAAGCATTAGGAGAAAGATCATTTCCACCATATGGAATCAAATGAAATATAATATTCTTGGTTTTTTATGAAATTAAAAGCTGATAAAATTCCTTCCTTCAAATTTTAATAAACGCTAGTACATCTTGTATAGTAAATTGTAGATGATTACTTATAAGTATAGGGGGATCATTCCGGATGAACATATGGAATGTTTTGTGGGATCGTACCAGTTTCTTTTTCATTACTAAGAGTAATCACGAGTTTGATTGGGGGATGACAATGCTCCCATCCCCGAACCGGGGCAATATTCCATCCTTTTTGGAGTATACCATTAATACCCTTACTATAAACGTTATGAGAAAAATCATTTCCACCACATGGAATCACATGAAATTTAATATTCTTGGTTTTTTATGAAATTAAAAGCTGATAAAATTCCTTCCTTCAAATTTTAATAAACGCTAGTACATCTTGTATAGTAAATTGTAGATGATTACTCATAAGTATAGGGGGATCATTCCGGATGAACAAATGGAATGATTGTGAGATCGTACCAGTTTCTTTGTCATGACTAAGAGTAATCATGAGTTTGATTGGGGGATGACAATGCTCCCATCCCCGAACCGGGGCTATATTCCGTCCTTTTTGGAGTATCCCATTAATACCCTTACTACAAGCATTAGGAGAAAGATCATTTCCACCACATGGAATCACATGAAATTTAATATTCTTGGTTTTATATGAAATTAAAAGCTGATAAAATTCCGTCCTTCAAATTTTAATAAGCGCTAGTACATCTTGTGTAGTAAATTGTAGATGATTACTTATAGTATAGGGGGATCATTCCGGATGAACATATGGAATGTTTTGTGGGATCATACCAGTTTCTTTGTCATGACTAAGAGTAATCATGAGTTTGATTGGGGGATGACAATGCTCCCATCCCCGAACCGGGGCTATATTCCATCCTTTTTGGAGTATCCCATTAATACCCTTACTACAAGTATTAGGAGAAAGATCATTTCCACCACATGGAATCACATGAAATATAATATTCTTGGTTTTTTATGAAATTAAAAGCTGATAAAATTCCTTCCTTCAAATTTTAATAAACGCTAGTACATCTTGTATAGTAAATTGTAGATGATTACTTATAAGTATAGGGGGATCATTCCGGATGAACATATGGAATGTTTCGTGGGATCGTACCAGTTTCTTTTTCATTACTAAGAGTAATCATGAGTTTGATTGGGGGATGACAATGCTCCCAACCCCGAACCGGGGCAATATTCCATCCTTTTTGGAGTATACCATTAATACCCTTACTATAAACGTTATGAGAAAGATCATTTCCACCACATGGAATCACATGAAATTTAATATTCTTGGTTTTTTATGAAATTAAAAGCTGATAAAATTCCATCCTTCAAATTTTAATAAGCGCTAGTACATCTTGTATAGTAAAGTGTAGATGATTACTTATAAGTATACGGGGATCATTCCGAATGAACATATGGAATATTTTGTGGGATCGTACCAGTTTCTTTGTCATGACTAACAGTGATAATGAGTTTGATTGGGGGATGACAGTGCTCCCATCCCCGAACCGGGGCAATATTCCATCCTTTTTGGAGTATACCATTAATACCCTTACTATAAGCGTTATGAGAAAGATCATTTCCACCACAGGGAATCACATGAAATTTAATATTCTTGGTTTTTTATGAAATTAAAAGCTGATAAAATTCCGTCCTTCAAATTTTAATAAGCGCTAGTACATCTTGTATAGTAAATTGTAGATGATTACTTATAAGTATTGGGGGATCATTCCGGATGAACAAATGGAATGATTGTGAGATCGTACCAGTTTCTTTGTGATGACTAAGAGTAATCATGAGTTTGAATGGGGGATGACAATGCTCCCATCCCCGAACCGGGGCTATATTCCATCCTTTTTGGAGTATACCATTAATACCCTTACTATAAGCGTTATGAGAAAGATCATTTCCACCATATGGAATCACATGAAATTTAATATTCTTGGTTTTTTTATGAAATTAAAAGCTGATAAAATTCCGTACGTCAAATTTTAATAAGCGCTAGTACATCTTGTATAGTAAATTGTAGATGATTACTCATAAGTATAGTGGGATCATTCCGGATGAACAAATGGAATGGTTGTGAGATCGTACCAGTTTCTTTGTCATGACTAAGAGTAATCATGAGTTTGATTGGGGGATGGCAATGCTCCCATCCCCGAACCGGGGCTATATTCCATCCTTTTTGGAGTATCCCATTAATACCCTTACTACAAGCATTAGGAGAAAGATCATTTCCACCACATGGAATCACATGAAATTTAATATTCTTGGTTTTTTATGAAATTAAAAGCTGATAAAATTCCTTCCTTCAAATTTTAATAAACGCTAGTACATCTTGTATAGTAAATTGTAGATGATTACTCATAAGTATAGGGAGATCATTCCGGATGAACAAATGGAATGATTGTGAGATCGTACCAGTTTCTTTGTCATGACTAAGAGTAATCATGAGTTTGATTGAGGGATGACAATGCTCCCATCCCCGAACCGGGGCTATATTCCGTCCTTTTTGGAGTATCCCATTAATACCCTTACTACAAGCATTAGGAGAAAGGTCATTTCCACCACATGGAATCACATGAAATTTAATATTCTTGGTTTTATATGAAATTAAAAGCTGATAAAATTCCGTCCTTCAAATTTTAATAAGCGCTAGTACATCTTGTGTAGTAAATTGTAGATGATTACTTATAGTATAGGGGGATCATTCCGGATGAACATATGGAATGTTTTGTGGGATCATACCAGTTTCTTTGTCATGACTAAGAGTAATCATGAGTTTGATTGGTGGATGACAATGCTCCCATCCCCGAACCGGGGCTATATTCCATCCTTTTTGGAGTATCCCATTAATACCCTTACTACGAGTATTAGGAGAAAGATCATTTCCACCACATGGAATCACATGAAATATAATATTCTTGGTTTTTTATGAAATTAAAAGCTGATAAAATTCCTTCCTTCAAATTTTAATAAACGCTAGTACATCTTGTATAGTAAATTGTAGATGATTACTTATAAGTATAGGGGGATCATTCCGGATGAACATATGGAATGTTTCGTGGGATCGTACCAGTTTCTTTTTCATTACTAAGAGTAATCATGAGTTTGATTGGGGGATGACAATGCTCCCATCCCCGAACCTGGGCAATATTCCATCCTTTTTGGAGTATACCATTAATACCCTTACTATAAACGTTATGAGAAAGATCATTTCCACCACATGGAATCACATGAAATTTAATATTCTTGGTTTTTTATGAAATTAAAAGCTGATAAAATTCCATCCTTCAAATTTTAATAAGCGCTAGTACATCTTGTATAGTAAATTGTAGATGATTACTTATAAGTATTGGGGGATCATTCCGGATGAACAAATGGAATGATTGTGAGATCGTACCAGTTTCTTTGTGATGACTAAGAGTAATCATGAGTTTGATTGGGGGATGACAATGCTCCCATCCCCGAACCGGGGCTATATTCCATCCTTTTTGGAGTATACCATTAATACCCTTACTATAAGCGTTATGAGAAAGATCATTTCCACCACATGGAATCACATGAAATTTAATATTCTTGGTTTTTTATGAAATTAAAAGCTGATAAAATTCCGTAATTCAAATTTTAATAAGCGCTAGTACATCTTGTATAGTAAATTGTAGATGATTACTCATAAGTATAGGGGGATCATTCCGGATGAACAAATGGAATGATTGTGAGATCGTACCAGTTTCTTTGTCATGACTAAGAGTAATCATGAGTTTGATTGGGGGATGACAATGCTCCCATCCCCGAACCGGGGCTATATTCCATCCTTTTTGGAGTATCCCATTAATACCCTTACTACAAGCATTAGGAGAAAGATCATTTCCACCACATGGAATCACAAGAAATTTAATATTCTTGGTTTTTTATGAAATTAAAAGCTGATAAAATTCCTTCCTTCAAATTTTAATAAACGCTAGTACATCTTGTATAGTAAATTGTAGATGATTACTCATAAGTATAGGGGGATCATTCCGGATGAACAAATGGAATGATTGTGAGATCGTACCAGTTTCTTTGTCATGACTAAGAGTAATCATGAGTTTGATTGGGGGATGACAATGCTCTCATCCCCGAACCGGGGCTATATTCCGTCCTTTTTGGAGTATCCCATTAATACCCTTACTACAAGCATTAGGAGAAAGATCATTTCCACCGCATGGAATCACATGAAATTTAATATTCTTGGTTTTATATGAAATTAAAAGCTGATAAAATTCCGTCCTTCAAATTTTAATAAGCGCTAGTACATCTTGTGTAGTAAATTGTAGATGATTACTTATAGTATAGGGGGATCATTCCGGATGAACATATGGAATGTTTTGTGGGATCATACCAGTTTCTTTGTCATGACTAAGAGTAATCATGAGTTTGATTGGGGGATGACAATGCTCCCATCCCCGAACCGGGGCTATATTCCATCCTTTTTGGAGTATCCCATTAATACCCTTACTACAAGCATTAGGAGAAAGATCATTTCCACCACATGGAATCACATGAAATATAATATTCTTGGTTTTTTATGAAATTAAAAGCTGATAAAATTCCTTCCTTCAAATTTTAATAAACGCTAGTACATCTTGTATAGTAAATTGTAGATGATTACTCATAAGTATAGGGGGATCATTCCGGATGAACAAATGGAATGATTGTGAGATCGTACCAGTTTCTTTGTCATGACTAAGAGTAATCATGAGTTTGATTGGGGGATGAGAATGCTCCCATCCCCGAACCGGGGCTATATTCCATCCTTTTTGGAGTATCCCATTAATACCCTTACTACAAGCATTAGGAGAAAGATCATTTCCACCACATGGAATCACATGAAATTTAATATTCTTGGTTTTATATGAAATTAAAAGCTGATAAAATTCCGTCCTTCAAATTTTAATAAGCGCTAGTACATCTTGTTTAGTAAATTGTAGATGATTACTTATAGTATAGGGGGATCATTCCGGATGAACATATGGAATGTTTTGTGGGATCATACCAGTTTCTTTGTCATGACTAAGAGTAATCATGAGTTTGATTGGGGGACGACAATGCTCCCATCCCCGAACCGGGGCTATATTCCATCCTTTTTGGAGTATCCCATTAATACCCTTACTACAAGCATTAGGAGAAAGATCATTTCCACCACATGGAATCACATGAAATATAATATTCTTGGTTTTTTATGAAATTAAAAGCTGATAAAATTCCTTCCTTCAAATTTTAATAAACGCTAGTACATCTTGTATAGTAAATTGTAGATGATTACTTATAAGTATAGGGGGATCATTCCGGATGAACATATGGAATGTTTCGTGGGATCGTACCAGTTTCTTTTTCATTACTAAGAGTAATCATGAGTTTGATTGGGGGATGACAATGCTCCCATCCCCGAACCGGGGCAATATTCCATCCTTTTTGGAGTATACCATTAATACCCTTACTATAAACGTTATGAGAAAGATCATTTCCACCACATGGAATCACATGAAATTTAATATTCTTGGTTTTTTATGAAATTAAAAGCTGATAAAATTCCATCCTTCAAATTTTAATAAGCGCTAGTACATCTTGTATAGTAAATTGTAGATGATTACTTATAAGTATACGGGGATCATTCCGAATGAACATATGGAATATTTTGTGGGATCGTACCAGTTTCTTTGTCATGACTAACAATGATAATGAGTTTGATTGGGGGATGACAGTGCTCCCATCCCCGAAACGGGGCAATATTCAATTCTTTTTGGAGTATACCATTAATACCCTTACTATAAGCATTATGAGAAAGATCATTTCCACCACAGGGAATCACATGAAATTTAATATTCTTGGTTTTTTATGAAATTAAAAGCTGATAAAATTCCGTCCTTCAAATTTTAATAAGCGCTAGTACATCTTGTATAGTAAATTGTAGATGATTACTTATAAGTATTGGGGGATCATTCCGGATGAACAAATGGAATGATTGTGAGATCGTACCAGTTTCTTTGTGATGACTAAGAGTAATCATGAGTTTGATTGGGGGATGACAATGCTCCCATCCCCGAACCGGGGCTATATTCCATCCTTTTTGGAGTATACCATTAATACCCTTACTATAAGCGTTATGAGAAAGATCATTTCCACCACATGGAATCACATGAAATTTAATATTCTTGGTTTTTTATGAAATTAAAAGCTTATAAAATTCCGTACTTCAAATTTTAATAAGCGCTAGTACATCTTGTATAGTAAATTGTAGATGATTACTCATAAGTATAGGGGGATCATTCCGGATGAACAAATGGAATGATTGTGAGATCGTACCAGTTTCTTTGTCATGACTAAGAGTAATCATGAGTTTGATTGGGGGATGACAATGCTCCCATCCCCGAACCGGGGCTATATTCCATCCTTTTTGGAGTATCCCATTAATACCCTTACTACAAGCATTAGGAGAAAGATCATTTCCACCACATGGAATCACAAGAAATTTAATATTCTTGGTTTTTTATGAAATTAAAAGCTGATAAAATTCCTTCCTTCAAATTTTAATAAACGCTAGTACATCTTGTATAGTAAATTGTAGATGATTACTCATAAGTATAGGGGGATCATTCCGGATGAACAAATGGAATGATTGTGAGATCGTACCAGTTTCTTTGTCATGACTAAGAGTAATCATGAGTTTGATTGGGGGATGACAATGCTCTCATCCCCGAACCGGGGCTATATTCCGTCCTTTTTGGAGTATCCCATTAATACCCTTACTACAAGCATTAGGAGAAAGATCATTTCCACCACATGGAATCACATGAAATTTAATATTCTTGGTTTTATATGAAATTAAAAGCTGATAAAATTCCGTCCTTCAAATTTTAATAAGCGCTAGTACATCTTGTGTAGTAAATTGTAGTGATTACTTATAGTATAGGGGGATCATTCCGGATGAACATATGGAATGTTTTGTGGGATCATACCAGTTTCTTTGTCATGACTAAGAGTAATCATGAGTTTGATTGGGGGATGACAATGCTCCCATCCCCGAACCGGGGCTATATTCCATCCTTTTTGGAGTATCCCATTAATACCCTTACTACAAGCATTAGGAGAAAGATCATTTCCACCACATGGAATCACATGAAATATAATATTCTTGGTTTTTTATGAAATTAAAAGCTGATAAAATTCCTTCCTTCAAATTTTAATAAACGCTAGTACATCTTGTATAGTAAATTGTAGATGATTACTCATAAGTATAGGGGGATCATTCCGGATGAACAAATGGAATGATTGTGAGATCGTACCAGTTTCTTTGTCATGACTAAGAGTAATCATGAGTTTGATTGGGGGATGACAATGCTCCCATCCCCGAACCGGGGATATATTCCATCCTTTTTGGAGTATCCCATTAATACCCTTACAACAAGCATTAGGAGAAAGATCATTTCCACCACATGGAATCACATGAAATTTAATATTCTTGGTTTTATATGAAATTAAAAGCTGATAAAATTCCGTCCTTCAAATTTTAATAAGTGCTAGTACATCTTGTGTAGTAAATTGTAGATGATTACTTATAGTATAGGGGGATCATTCCGGATGAACATATGGAATGTTTTGTGGGATCATACCAGTTTCTTTGTCATGACTAAGAGTAATCATGAGTTTGATTGGGGGACGACAATGCTCCCATCCCCGAACCGGGGCTATATTCCTTCCTTTTTGGAGTATCCCATTAATACCCTTACTACAAGCATTAGGAGAAAGATCATTTCCACCACATGGAATCACATGAAATATAATATTCTTGGTTTTTTATGAAATTAAAAGCTGATAAAATTCCTTCCTTCAAATTTTAATAAACGCTAGTACATCTTGTATAGTAAATTGTAGATGATTACTTATAAGTATAGGGGGATCATTCCGGATGAACATATGGAATGTTTTGTGGGATCGTACCAGTTTCTTTTTCATTACTAAGAGTAATCATGAGTTTGATTGGGGGATGACAATGCTCCCATCCCCGAACCGGGGCAATATTCCATCCTTTTTGGAGTATACCATTAATACCCTTACTATAAAAGTTATGAGAAAGATCATTTCCACCACATGGAATCACATGAAATTTAATATTCTTGGTTTTTTATGAAATTAAAAGCTGATAAAATTCCATCCTTCAAATTTTAATAAGCGCTAGTACATCTTGTATAGTAAATTGTAGATGATTACTTATAAGTATACGGGGATCATTCCGAATGAACATATGGAATATTTTGTGGGATCGTACCAGTTTCTTTGTCATGACTAACAGTGATAATGAGTTTGATTGGGGGATGACAGTGCTCCCATCCCCGAACCGGGGCAATATTCCATCCTTTTTGGAGTATACCATTAATACCCTTACTATAAGCGTTATGAGAAAGATCATTTCCACCACAGGGAATCACATGAAATTTAATATTCTTGGTTTTTTATGAAATTAAAAGCTGATAAAATTCCGTCCTTCAAATTTTAATAAGCGCTAGTACATCTTGTATAGTAAATTGTAGATGATTACTTATAAGTATTGGGGGATCATTCCGGATGAACAAATGGAATGATTGTGAGATCGTACCAGTTTCTTTGTCATGACTAAGAGTAATCATGAGTTTGATTGGGGGAAGACAATGCTCCCATCCCCGAACCGGGGCTATATTCCATCCTTTTTGGAGTATACCATTAATACCCTTACTATAAGCGTTATGAGAAAGATCATTTCCACCACATGGAATCACATGAAATTTAATATTCTTGGTTTTTTATGAAATTAAAAGCTGATAAAATTCCTTCCTTCAAATTTTAATAAGCGCTAGTACATCTTGTATAGTAAATTGTAGATGATTACTCATAAGTATAGGGGGATCATTCCGGATGAACAAATGGAATGATTGTGAGATCGTACCAGTTTCTTTGTCATGACTAAGAGTAATCATGAGTTTGATTGGGGGATGGCAATGCTCCCATCCCCGAACCGGGGCTATATTCCATCCTTTTTGGAGTATCCCATTAATACCCTTACTACAAGCATTAGGAGAAAGATCATTTCCACCACATGGAATCACATGAAATTTAATATTCTTGGTTTTTTATGAAATTAAAAGCTGATAAAATTCTTTCCTTTAAATTTTAATAAACGCTAGTACATCTTGTATAGTAAATTATAGATGATTACTTAGTATAGGGGGATCATTCCGGATGAACATATGGAATGTTTTGTGGGATCGTACTAGTTTCTTTGACATGACTAAAAGTGATAATGAGTTTGATTGGGGGATGACAATGCTCCCATCCCCGAACCGGGGCAATATTCCATCCTTTTTGTAGTATACCGTTAATACCCTTACTATAAACGTTATGAGAAAGATCATTTCCACCACATGGAATCACATGAAATTTAATATTCTTGGTTTTTTATGAAATTAAAAGCTGATAAAATTCCATCCTTCAAATTTTAATAAGCGCTAGTACATCTTGTATAGTAAATTGTAGATGATTACTTATAAGTATACGGGGATCATTCCGAATGAACATATGGAATATTTTGTGGGATCGTACCAGTTTCTTTGTCATGACTAACATTGATAATGAGTTTGATTGGGGGATGACAGTGCTCCCATCCCCGAACCGGGGCAATATTCCATCCTTTTTGGAGTATACCATTAATACCCTTACTATAAGCGTTATGAGAAAGATCATTTCCACCACATGGAATCACATGAAATTCAATATTCTTGTTTTTTTATGAAATTAAAAGCTGAGAAAATTCCATCCTTCAAATTTTAATAAGCGCTAGTACATCTTGTATAGTAAATTGTAGATGATTACTTATAAGTATTGGGGGATCATTCCGGATGAACAAATGGAATGATTGTGAGATCGTACCAGTTTCCTTGTCATGACTAAGAGTAATCATGGGTTTGATTGGGGGATGACAATGCTCCCATCCCCGAACCAGGGCTATATTCCATTCTTTTTGGAGTATCCCATTAATACCCTTACTACAAGCATTAGGAGAAAGATCATTTCCACCACTTGGAATCACATGAAATATAATATTCTTGGTTTTTTATGAAATTAAAAGCTGATAAAATTCCTTCTGTCAAATTTTAATAAACGCTAGTACATCTTGTATAGTAAATTGTAGATGATTACTTATAAGTATAGGGGGATCATTCCAGATGAACATATGGAATGTTTTGTGGGATCGTACCAGTTTCTTTGACATGACTAAAAGTGATAATGAGTTTGATTGGGGGATGACAATGCTCCCATCCCCGAACTGGGGCAATATTCCATCCTCTTTGGAGTATACCATTAATACCCTTACTATAAACATTATGAGAAAGATCATTTCCACCACAAGGAATCACACGAAATTTAATATTCTTGGTTTTTTATGAAATTAAAAGCTGATAAAATTCCATCCTTCAAATTTTAATAAGCGCTAGTACATCTTGTATAGTGAATTGTAGATAATTACTTATAAGTATACGGGGATCATTCCGAATGAACATATGGAATATTTTGTGGGATCGTTCCAGTTTCTTTGTCATGACTAACAGTGATAATGAGTTTGATTGGGGGATGACAGTGCTCCCATCCCCGAACCGGGGCAATATTCCATTCTTTTTGGAGTATACCATTAATACCCTTACTATTAGCGTTATGAAAAAGATCATTTCCACCACATGAAATCACACGAAATTTAATATTCTTGGTTTTTTATGAAATTAAAAGCTGATAAAATTCCGTCCTTCAAATTTTAATAAGCGCTAGTACATCTTGTATAGTAAATTGTAGATGATTACTTATAAGTATTGGGGGATCATTCCGGATGAACAAATGGAATGATTGTGAGATCGTACCAGTTTCCTTGTCATGACTAAGAGTAATCATGAGTTTGATTGGGGGATGACAATGCTCCCATCCCCGAACCTGGGCAATATTCCATCCTTTTTGGAGTATACCATTAATACCCTTACTATAAACGTTATGAGAAAGATCATTTCCACCACATGGAATCACATGAAATTTAATATTCTTGGTTTTTTATGAAATTAAAAGCTGATAAAATTCCATCCTTCAAATTTTAATAAGCGCTAGTACATCTTGTATAGTAAATTGTAGATGATTACTTATAAGTATACGGGGATCATTCCGAATGAACATATGGAATATTTTGTGGGATCGTACCAGTTTCTTTGTCATGACTAACAATGATAATGAGTTTGATTGGGGGATGACAGTGCTCCCATCCCCGAACCGGGGCAATATTCCATCGTTTTTGGAGTATACCATTAATACCCTTACTATAAGCGTTATGAGAAAGATCATTTCCACCACATGGAATCACATGAAATTTAATATTCTTGGTTTTTTATGAAATTAAAAGCTGATAAAATTCTTTCCTTTAAATTTTAATAAACGCTAGTACATCTTGTATAGTAAATTATAGATGATTACTTATAAGTATAGGGGGATCATTCCGGATGAACATATGGAATGTTTTGTGGGATCGTACTAGTTTCTTTGACATGACTAAAAGTGATAATGAGTTTGATTGGGGGATGACAATGCTCCCATCCCCGAACCGGGGCAATATTCCATCCTTTTTGTAGTATACCGTTAATACCCTTACTATAAACGTTATGAGAAAGATCATTTCCACCACATGGAATCACATGAAATTTAATATTCTTGGTTTTTTATGAAATTAAAAGCTGATAAAATTCCATCCTTCAAATTTTAATAAGCGCTAGTACATCTTGTATAGTAAATTGTAGATGATTACTTATAAGTATACGGGGATCATTCCGAATGAACATATGGAATATTTTGTGGGATCGTACCAGTTTCTTTGTCATGACTAACATTGATAATGAGTTTGATTGGGGGATGACAGTGCTCCCATCCCCGAACCGGGGCAATATTCCATCCTTTTTGGAGTATACCATTAATACCCTTACTATAAGCGTTATGAGAAAGATCATTTCCACCACATGGAATCACATGAAATTCAATATTCTTGTTTTTTTATGAAATTAAAAGCTGAGAAAATTCCATCCTTCAAATTTTAATAAGCGCTAGTACATCTTGTATAGTAAATTGTAGATGATTACTTATAAGTATTGGGGGATCATTCCGGATGAACAAATGGAATGATTGTGAGATCGTACCAGTTTCCTTGTCATGACTAAGAGTAATCATGGGTTTGATTGGGGGATGACAATGCTCCCATCCCCGAACCAGGGCTATATTCCATTCTTTTTGGAGTATCCCATTAATACCCTTACTACAAGCATTAGGAGAAAGATCATTTCCACCACTTGGAATCACATGAAATATAATATTCTTGGTTTTTTATGAAATTAAAAGCTGATAAAATTCCTTCTGTCAAATTTTAATAAACGCTAGTACATCTTGTATAGTAAATTGTAGATGATTACTTATAAGTATAGGGGGATCATTCCAGATGAACATATGGAATGTTTTGTGGGATCGTACCAGTTTCTTTGACATGACTAAAAGTGATAATGAGTTTGATTGGGGGATGACAATGCTCCCATCCCCGAACTGGGGCAATATTCCATCCTCTTTGGAGTATACCATTAATACCCTTACTATAAACATTATGAGAAAGATCATTTCCACCACAAGGAATCACACGAAATTTAATATTCTTGGTTTTTTATGAAATTAAAAGCTGATAAAATTCCATCCTTCAAATTTTAATAAGCGCTAGTACATCTTGTATAGTGAATTGTAGATAATTACTTATAAGTATACGGGGATCATTCCGAATGAACATATGGAATATTTTGTGGGATCGTTCCAGTTTCTTTGTCATGACTAACAGTGATAATGAGTTTGATTGGGGGATGACAGTGCTCCCATCCCCGAACCGGGGCAATATTCCATTCTTTTTGGAGTATACCATTAATACCCTTACTATTAGCGTTATGAAAAAGATCATTTCCACCACATGAAATCACACGAAATTTAATATTCTTGGTTTTTTATGAAATTAAAAGCTGATAAAATTCCGTCCTTCAAATTTTAATAAGCGCTAGTACATCTTGTATAGTAAATTGTAGATGATTACTTATAAGTATTGGGGGATCATTCCGGATGAACAAATGGAATGATTGTGAGATCGTACCAGTTTCCTTGTCATGACTAAGAGTAATCATGAGTTTGATTGGGGGATGACAATGCTCCCATCCCCGAACCTGGGCAATATTCCATCCTTTTTGGAGTATACCATTAATACCCTTACTATAAACGTTATGAGAAAGATCATTTCCACCACATGGAATCACATGAAATTTAATATTCTTGGTTTTTTATGAAATTAAAAGCTGATAAAATTCCATCCTTCAAATTTTAATAAGCGCTAGTACATCTTGTATAGTAAATTGTAGATGATTACTTATAAGTATACGGGGATCATTCCGAATGAACATATGGAATATTTTGTGGGATCGTACCAGTTTCTTTGTCATGACTAACAATGATAATGAGTTTGATTGGGGGATGACAGTGCTCCCATCCCCGAACCGGGGCAATATTCCATCGTTTTTGGAGTATACCATTAATACCCTTACTATAAGCGTTATGAGAAAGATCATTTCCACCACATGGAATCACATGAAATTTAATATTCTTGGTTTTTTATGAAATTAAAAGCTGATAAAATTCCGTCCTTCAAATTTTAATAAGCACTAGTACATCTTGTATAGTAAATTGTAGATGATTACTTATAAGTATTGGGGGATCATTCCGGATGAACAAATGGAATGATTGTGAGATCGTACCAGTTTCTTTGTCATGACTAAGAGTAATCGTGAGTTTGATTGGGCGATGACAATGCTCCCATCCCCGAACCGGGGCTATATTCCATCCTTTTTGGAGTATCCCATTAATACCCTTACTACAAGCATTAGGAGAAAGATCATTTCCACCACATGGAATCACATGAAATTTAATATTCTTGGTTTTATATGAAATTAAAAGCTGATAAAATTCCGTCCTTCAAATTTTAATAAGCGCTAGTACGTCTTGCATAGTAAATTGTAGATGATTACTTATGAGTATTGGGGGATCATTCTGGATGAACAAATGGAATGATTGTGAGATCGTACCAGTTTGCTTGTCATGACTAAGAGTAATCATGAGTTTGATTGGGGGATGACAATGCTCCCATCCCCGAACCGGGGCTATATTCCATCCTTTTTGGAGTATCCCATTAATACCCTTACTACAAGCATCAGGAGAAAGATCATTTCCACCACATGGAATCACATAAAATTTAATATTCTTGGTTTTATATGAAATTAAAAGCTGATAAAATTCCGTCCTTCAAATTTTAATAAGCGCTAGTACGTCTTGTATAGTAAATTGTAGATGATTACTTATGAGTATTGGGGGATCATTCTGGATGAACAAATGGAATGATTGTGAGATCGTACCAGTTTGCTTGTCATGACTAAGAGTAATCATGAGTTTGATTGGGGGATGACAATGCTCCCATCCCCGAACCGGGGCTATATTCCATCCTTTTTGGAGTATCCCATTAATACCCTTACTACAAGCATCAGGAGAAAGATCATTTCCACCACATGGAATCACATGAAATTTAATATTCTTGGTTTTTTATGAAATTAAAAGCTGATAAAATTCCTTCCTTCAAATTTTAATAAACGCTAGTACATCTTGTATAGTAAATTGTAGATGATTACTTATAAGTATAGGGGGATCATTCCGGATGAACATATGGAATGTTTTGTGGGATCGTACCAGTTTCTTTGACATGACTAAAAGTGATAATGAGCTTGATTGGGGGATGACAATGCTCCCATCCCCGAACCGGGGAAATATTCCATCCTTTTTGGAGTACACCATTAATACCCTTACTATAAACGTTATGAGAAAGATCATTTCCACCACATGGAATCACATGACATTTAATATTCTTTGTTTTTTATGAAATTAAAAGCTGATAAAATTCCATCCCCCAAATTTTAATAAGCGCTAGTACATCTTGTATAGTAAATTGTAGATGATTACTTATAAGTATACGGGGATCATTCCGAATGAACATATGGAATATTTTGTGGGATCCTACCAGATTCTTTGTCATGACTAACAGTGATAATGAGTTTGATTGGGGGATGACAGTGCTCCCATCCCCGAACCGGGGCAATATTCCATCCTTTTTGGAGTATACCATTAATACCCTTACTATAAACGTTATGAGAAAGATCATTTCCACCACATGGAATCACATGAAATCTAATATTCTTGGTTTTTTATGAAATTAAAAGCAGATAAAATTCCATCCTTCAAATTTTAATAAGCGCTAGTACATCTTGTATAGTAAATTGTAGATGATTACTTATAAGTATACGGGGATCATTCCGAATGAACATATGGAATATTTTGTGGGATCGTACCAGTTTCTTTGTCATGACTAACAGTGATAATGAGTTTGATTGGGGGATGACAGTGCTCCCATCCCCGAACCGGGGCAATATTCCATCCTTTTTGGAGTATACCATTAATACCCTTACTATAAGCGTTATGAGAAAGATCATTTCCACCACATGGAATCACACGAAATTTAATATTTTTTTTTATGAAATTAAAAGCTGATAAAATTCCGTCCTTCAAATTTTAATAAGCGCTAGTACATCTTGTATAGTAAATTGTAGATGATTACTTATAAGTATTGGGGGATCATTCCGGATGAACAAATGGGATGATTGTGAGATTGTACCAGTTTCCTTGTCATGACTAAGAGTAATCATGAGTTTGATTGGGGGATGACAATGTTCCCATCCCCGAACCGGGGCTATATTCCATCCTTTTTTGAGTATCCCATTAATACCCTTACTACAAGCATTAGGAGAAAGATCATTTCCACCACATGGAATCACATGAAATTTAATATTCTTGGTTTTTTATGAAATTAAAAGCTGATAAAATTCCCTCCTTCAAATTTTAATAAACGCTAGTACATCTTGTAGAGTAAATTGTAGATGATTACTTATAAGTATAGGGGGATCATTCCGGATGAACATATGGAATGTTTTGTGGGATCGTACCAGTTTCTTTGACATGACTAAAAGTGATAATGAGTTTGATTGGGGGATGACAATGCTCCCATCCCCGAACCGGGGCAATATTCCATCCTTTTTGGAGTAAACCATTAATACCCTTACTATAAGCGTTATGAGAAAGATCATTTCCACCACATTTCACACGAAATTTAATATTCTTGGTTTTTTATGAAATTAAAAGCTGATAAAATTCCGTCCTTCAAATTTTAATAAGCGCTAGTACATCTTGTATAGTAAATTGTAGATGATTACTTATAAGTATTGGTGGATCTTTCCGGATGAACAAATGGAATGATTGTGAGATCGTACCAGTTTCCTTGTCATGACTAAGAGTAATCATGAGTTTGATTGGGGTATGACAATGCTCCTATCCCCGAACCGGGGCTATATTCCATCCTTTTTGGAGTATCCCATTAATACCCTTACTACAAGCATTAGGAGAAAGATCATTTCCACCACATGGAATCACATGAAATTTAATATTCTTGGTTTTTTATGAAATTAAAAGCTGATAATATTCCTTCCCTCAAATTTTAATAAACGCTAGTACATCTTGTATAGTAAATTGTAGATAATTACTTATAAGTATATGGGGATCATTCCAGATGAACATATGGAATGTTTTTTGGGATCGTACCAGTTTCTTTGACATGACTAAAAGTGATAATGAGTTTGATTGGGGGATGACAATGCTCCCATCCCCGAACCGGGGCAATATTCCATCCTTTTTTGAGTATACCATTACTACCGTTACTATAAACGTTATGAGAAAGATCATTTCCACCACATGGAATCACACGAAATTTAATATTCTTCGTTTTTTATGAAATTAAAAGCTGATCAAATTCCGTCCTTCAAATTTTAATAAGCGCTAGTACATCTTGTATAGTAAATTGTAGATAATTACTTATAAGTATTGGGAGATCATTCCGGATGAACAAATGGAATGATTGAGAGATCGTACCAGTTTCCTTGTCATGACTAAGAGTAATCATGAGTTTGATTGGGGGATGACAATGCTCCCATCCCCGAACCGGGGCTATATTCCATCCTTTTTGGAGTATCCCATTAATACCCTTACTACAAGCATTAGGAGAAAGATCATTTCCACCACATGGAATCACATGAAATTTAATATTCTTGGTTTTTTATGAAATTAAAAGCTGATAAAATTCCTTCCTTCAAATTTTAATAAACGCTAGTACATCTTGTATAGTAAATTGTAGATGATTACTTATAAGTATAGGGGGATCATTCCGGATGAACATATGGAATGTTTTGTGGGATCGTACCAGTTTCTTTGTCATGACTAACAGTGATAATGATTTTGATTGGGGGATGACAGTGCTCCCATCCCCGAACCGGGGCAATATTCCATCCTTTTTGGAGTAAACCATTAATACCCTTACTATAAGCGTTATGAGAAAGATCATTTCCACCACATGGAATCACACGAAATTTAATATTCTTGGTTTTTTATGAAATTAAAAGCTGATAAAATTCCGTCCTTCAAATTTTAATAAGCGCTAGTACATCTTGTATAGTAAATTGTAGATGATTACTTATAAGTATTGGGGGATCATTCCGGATGAACAAATGGAATGATTGTGAGATCGTAGCAGTTTCCTTGTCATGACTAAGAGTAATCATGAGTTTGATTGGGGGATGACAATGCTCCCATCCCCGAACCGGAGCTATATTCAATCCTTTTTGGAGTATCCCATTAATACCCTTACTGCAAGCATTAGGAGAAAGATCATTTCCACCACAGGGAATCACATGAAATTTAATATTCTTGGTTTTTTATGAAATTAAAAGCTGATAATATTCCTTCCTTCAAATTTTAATAAACGCTAGTACATCTTGTATAGTAAATTGTAGATAATTACTTATAAGTATAGGGGGATCATTCCGGATGAACATATGGAATGTTTTGTGGGATCGTACCAGTTTCTTTGACATGACTAAAAGTGATAATGAGTTTGATTGGGGGATGACAATGCTCCCATCCCCGAACCGGGGCAATATTCCATCCTTTTTGGAGTATACCATTACTACCCTTACCATAAACGTTATGAGAAAGATCATTTCCACCACATGGAATCACACGAAATTTAATATTCTTGGTTTTTTTTGAAATTAAAAGCTGATAAAATTCCGTCCTTCAAATTTTAATAAGCGCTAGTACATCTTGTATAGTAAATTGTAGATGATTACTTATAAGTATTGGGGGATCATTCCGGATGAACAAATGGAATGATTGTGAGATCGTACCAGTTTCCTTGTCATGACTAAGAGTAATCATGAGTTTGATTGGGGGATGACAATGCTCCCATCCCCGAACCGGGGCTATATTCCATCCTTTTTGGAGTATCCCATTAATACCCTTACTACAAGCATTAGGAGAGAGATCATTTCCACCACATGGAATCACATGAAATTTAATATTCTTGGTTTTTTATGAAATTAAAAGCTGATAAAATTCCTTCCTTCAAATTTTAATAAACGCTAGTACATCTTGTATAGTAAATTGTAGATGATTACTTATAAGTATAGGGGGATCATTCCGGATGAACATATGGAATGTTTTGTGGGATCGTACCAGTTTCTTTGACATGACTAAAAGTGATAATGAGTTTGATTGGGGGATGACAATGCTCCCATCCCCGAACCGGGGCAATATTCCATCCTTTTTTGAGTATACCATTACTACCGTTACTATAAACGTTATGAGAAAGATCATTTCCACCACATGGAATCACACGAAATTTAATATTCTTCGTTTTTTATGAAATTAAAAGCTGATCAAATTCCGTCCTTCAAATTTTAATAAGCGCTAGTACATCTTGTATAGTAAATTGTAGATAATTACTTATAAGTATTGGGAGATCATTCCGGATGAACAAATGGAATGATTGAGAGATCGTACCAGTTTCCTTGTCATGACTAAGAGTAATCATGAGTTTGATTGGGGGATGACAATGCTCCCATCCCCGAACCGGGGCTATATTCCATCCTTTTTGGAGTATCCCATTAATACCCTTACTACAAGCATTAGGAGAAAGATCATTTCCACCACATGGAATCACATGAAATTTAATATTCTTGGTTTTTTATGAAATTAAAAGCTGATAAAATTCCTTCCTTCAAATTTTAATAAACGCTAGTACATCTTGTATAGTAAATTGTAGATGATTACTTATAAGTATAGGGGGATCATTCCGGATGAACATATGGAATGTTTTGTGGGATCGTACCAGTTTCTTTGTCATGACTAACAGTGATAATGATTTTGATTGGGGGATGACAGTGCTCCCATCCCCGAACCGGGGCAATATTCCATCCTTTTTGGAGTAAACCATTAATACCCTTACTATAAGCGTTATGAGAAAGATCATTTCCACCACATGGAATCACACGAAATTTAATATTCTTGGTTTTTTATGAAATTAAAAGCTGATAAAATTCCGTCCTTCAAATTTTAATAAGCGCTAGTACATCTTGTATAGTAAATTGTAGATGATTACTTATAAGTATTGGGGGATCATTCCGGATGAACAAATGGAATGATTGTGAGATCGTAGCAGTTTCCTTGTCATGACTAAGAGTAATCATGAGTTTGATTGGGGGATGACAATGCTCCCATCCCCGAACCGGAGCTATATTCAATCCTTTTTGGAGTATCCCATTAATACCCTTACTGCAAGCATTAGGAGAAAGATCATTTCCACCACAGGGAATCACATGAAATTTAATATTCTTGGTTTTTTATGAAATTAAAAGCTGATAATATTCCTTCCTTCAAATTTTAATAAACGCTAGTACATCTTGTATAGTAAATTGTAGATAATTACTTATAAGTATAGGGGGATCATTCCGGATGAACATATGGAATGTTTTGTGGGATCGTACCAGTTTCTTTGACATGACTAAAAGTGATAATGAGTTTGATTGGGGGATGACAATGCTCCCATCCCCGAACCGGGGCAATATTCCATCCTTTTTGGAGTATACCATTACTACCCTTACCATAAACGTTATGAGAAAGATCATTTCCACCACATGGAATCACACGAAATTTAATATTCTTGGTTTTTTTTGAAATTAAAAGCTGATAAAATTCCGTCCTTCAAATTTTAATAAGCGCTAGTACATCTTGTATAGTAAATTGTAGATGATTACTTATAAGTATTGGGGGATCATTCCGGATGAACAAATGGAATGATTGTGAGATCGTACCAGTTTCCTTGTCATGACTAAGAGTAATCATGAGTTTGATTGGGGGATGACAATGCTCCCATCCCCGAACCGGGGCTATATTCCATCCTTTTTGGAGTATCCCATTAATACCCTTACTACAAGCATTAGGAGAGAGATCATTTCCACCACATGGAATCACATGAAATTTAATATTCTTGGTTTTTTATGAAATTAAAAGCTGATAAAATTCCTTCCTTCAAATTTTAATAAACGCTAGTACATCTTGTATAGTAAATTGTAGATGATTACTTATAAGTATAGGGGGATCATTCCGGATGAACATATGGAATGTTTTGTGGGATCGTACCAGTTTCTTTCACATGACTAAAAGTGATAATGAGTTTGATTGGGGGATGACAATGCTCTCATCCCCGAACCGGGGCAATATTCCATCCTTTTTGGAGTATACCATTAATACCCTTACTATAAACGTTATGAGAAAGATCATTTCCACCACATGGAATCACATGAAATTTAATATTCTTGGTTTTTTATGAAATTAAAAGCTGATAAAATTCCATCCTTCAAATTTTAATAAGCGCTAGTACATCTTGTACAGTAAATTGTAGATGATTACTTATAAGTATACGGGGATCATTCCGAATGAACATATGGAATATTTTGTGGGATCGTACCAGTTTCTTTGTCATGACTAACAGTGATAATGAGTTTGATTGGGGGATGATAGTGCTCCCATCCCCGAACCGGGGCAATATTCCATCCTTTTTGGAGTAAACCATTAATACCCTTACTATAAGCGTTATGAGAAAGATCATTTCCACCACATGGAATCACACGAAATTTAATATTCTTGGTTTTTTAAGAAATTAAAAGCTGATAAAATTCCGTCCTTCAAATTTTAATAAGCGCTAGTACATGTTGTATAGTAAATTGTAGATGATTACTTATAAGTATTGGGGGATCATTCCGGATGAACAAATGGAATGATTGTGAGATCGTAGCAGTTTCCTTGTCATGACTAAGAGTAATCATGAGTTTGATTGGGGGATGACAATGCTCCCATCCCCGAACCGGAGCTATATTCAATCCTTTTTGGAGTATCCCATTAATACCCTTACTGCAAGCATTAGGAGAAAGATCATTTCCACCACAGGGAATCACATGAAATTTAATATTTTTGGTTTTTTATGAAATTAAAAGCTGATAATATTCCTTCCTTCAAATTTTAATAAACGCTAGTACATCTTGTATAGTAAATTGTAGATAATTACTTATAAGTATAGGGGGATCATTCCGGATGAACATATGGAATGTTTTGTGGGATCGTACCAGTTTCTTTGACATGACTAAAAGTGATAATGAGTTTGATTGGGGGATGACAATGCTCCCATCCCCGAACCGGGGCAATATTCCATCCTTTTTGGAGTATACCATTACTACCCTTACCATAAACGTTATGAGAAAGATCATTTCCACCACATGGAATCACACGAAATTTAATATTCTTGGTTTTTTTTGAAATTAAAAGCTGATAAAATTCCGTCCTTCAAATTTTAATAAGCGCTAGTACATCTTGTATAGTAAATTGTAGATGATTACTTATAAGTATTGGGGGATCATTCCGGATGAACAAATGGAATGATTGTCAGATCGTACCAGTTTCCTTGTCATGACTAAGAGTAATCATGAGTTTGATTGGGGGATGACAATGCTCCCATCCCCGAACCGGGGCTATATTCCATCCTTTTTGGAGTATCCCATTAATACCCTTACTACAAGCATTAGGAGAAAGATCATTTCCACCACATGGAATCACATGAAATTTAATATTTTATTTTTTTATGAAATTAAAAGCTGATAAAATTCTTTCCTTCAAATTTTAATAAACGCTAGTACATCTTGTATAGTAAATTGTAGATGATTACTTATAAGTATAGGGGGATCATTCCGGATGAACATATGGAATGTTTTGTGGGTTCGTACCAGTTTCTTTGATATGACTAAAAGTGATAATGAGTTTGATTGGGGGATGACAGTGCTCCCATCCCCGAACCGGGGCAATATTCCATCATTTTTGGAGTATACCATTAATAACCTTACTATAAGCGTTATGAGAAAGATCATTTCCACCACATGGAATCACACGAAATTTAATATTCTTGGTTTTTTATGAAATTAAAAGCTGATAAAATTCCGTCCTTCAAATTTTAATAAGAGCTAGTACATCTTGTATAGTAAATTGTAGATGATTACTTATAAGTATTGGGGGATCATTCCGGATGAACAAATGGAATGATTGTGAGATCGTACCAGTTTCTTTGTCATGACTAAGAGTAATCATGGGTTTGATTTGGGGATCACAATGCTCCCATCCCCGAACCGGGGCTATATTCCATCCTTTTTGGAGTATCCCATTAATACCCTTACTACAAGCATTAGGAGAAAGATCATTTCCACCACATGGAATCACATGAAATATAATATTCTTGGTTTTTTATGAAATTAAAAGCTGATAAAATTCCGTCCTTTAAATTTTAATAAGCGCTAGTACATCTTGTATAGTAAATTGAAGATGATTACTTATAAGTATTGGGGGATCATTCCGGATGAAGAAATGGAATGATTGCGAGATCGTACCAGTTTCTTTGTCATGACTAAGAGTAATCATGGGTTTGATTTGGGGATCACAATGCTCCCATTCCCGAACCGGGGCAATATTCCATCCTTTGTGGAGTATACCACTATTACCCTTACTATAAGCGTTATGAGAAAGATCATTTCCACCACATGGAATCACATGAAATATAATATTCTTGGTTTTTTATGAAACTAAACGCTGATAAAATTCTGTCCTTCAAATTTTAATAAGTGCTAGTACATCTTGTATAGTAAATTGTAGATGATTACTTATAAGTATAGGGGGATCATTCCGGATGAACATATGGAATGTTTTGTGGGATCGTACCAGTTTCTTTGACATGACTAAAAGTGATAATGAGTTTGATTGGGGGGTGACAGTGCTCCCATCCCCGAACCGGGGCAATATTCCATCCTTTTTGGAGTATCCCATTAATACCCTTACTACAAGCATTAGGAGAAAGATCATTTCCACCACATGGAATCACATGAAATTTAATATTCTTGGTTTTATATGAAATTAAAAGTCGATAAAATTCCGTCCTTCAAATTTTAATAAGCGCTAGTACATCTTGTGTAGTAAATTGTAGATGATTACTTATAGTATAGGGGGATCATTCCGGATGAACATATGGAATGTTTTGTGGGATCATACCAGTTTCTTTGTCATGACTAAGAGTAATCATGAGTTTGATTGGGGGATGACAATGCTCCCATCCCCGAACCGGGGCTATATTCCATCCTTTTTGGAGTATCCCATTAATACCCTTACTACAAGCATTAGGAGAAAGATCATTTCCACCACATGGAATCATATGAAATTTAATATTCTTGGTTTTTTACGAAATTAAAAGCTGATAAAATTCCTTCCTTTAAAATTTTAATAAACTCTAATACATCTTGTATAGTAAATTGTAGATGATTACTTATCAACGGCACTGTGTGCGAATCCTCTTTCACTGTGTGCGAATAATCTGCGCCTCCGTCTTCTCCAACCTCCGGCACCGCCGCGATGGCGGAGCCACCACCAGCTCCCCCTTACCATCCTTTCTCTTACGCCCAAGCTGTGAACCAGGAGCTACGCGAAGCTCTAGGTCTTCCCCAATCAGACCCGACTGATACCAACTACTCCTCCTTCATCCCCAAATCGAGAATCGAACACTTGGGAGAGCCGGGTCTCCACTTCTCGGAGGAAGAATGCCTCAAACTGGAAGCTCCGCTCAAATGGACTCTGGTCGGCAAATTCGCCCGAAGCCGGCCTCAATTGGAAAGACTCCGGAAGGATTTCCTCACCGCCGGTTTCAAAGGGCACAACCAGATCACCCTCCTTGACAACAAACAGGTTTTAATTTCCTTTTCACTCCCTGATGATTACTACCGTTGTTGGCTTCACAAAACCTGGGATTTTGTGGCCTATTCCATTAGAATTACCAAATGGGAGCCAAATTTCAATCCCAATGCCGACTCACCCATTGTCCCAATCTGGGTCTCATTATATGGCTTACCCCAACAGTTCTTTGACAAAGATGTTCTAATGTCTATCGGTAGTATTATTGGCTCTCCGGTCAGGGTGGATAGAGCATCCCTTAATAGAACAAGACCTCATGTGGCTAGGATTTGTGTCGAATTAGATGTTACCAAACCCAGACTGGATAGAATATGGCTTAGTTTTAGAGAGGTGGGATTCTGGCAATACATAGAGTATGAAAACATCCCCCATTATTGCGCTAACTGCTTGAAATTAGGCCATCTTGACACTGTCTGCAGGTTTGATAAAAGCTCCTCCAAATTCACTCCCTGGAAACCACAGGGGAACTCACAAATCCCAGGTAACAAGCCCATTCCCAGGATGTACAGGGCAGGTCCACAGGTAAAAGGAATGGCTTATCTTCCACTGCTGTTTACATCCCTAAATCTCAGCCGACCTTTAAGAACAAAGTTGACAATGCTGCTAACAAGATCCCCCAAATCCCCTTGTCTCAAGCAGGTACCTCGGCCCCAACCAAAATCATAAGCTCGGATCACTCCAACCTTGGAAATGGACCCCTGGACTCCGCCCCACAAGCAGTGACCAAAGACTCAAGTTCGAAAGATTGGTTCCCTGATCAGGGTCCCCAGGTTCCCCCTATTACCCTTTTAACTGCTAATGTGATGCCTAATGCTGAAATTCCATCTGTTCCTGAATCTGCTAATGTGATGCCTAATGGTCCTACTCAACTGATCTCCACAAACTCTAAACCTTATTCACCAAACAAGTCTTCCTTATCCTCTCCACCGAGCCCTTCAGAGATCACACCCAATCTCTCCTTACAAAATCACTCTCAGGAATCTACTGAAAACAAGTCTCCCACAGCTCCCTCTAACCCCCAATCCCTAAACAACTCCCCTTTGCAAGATCCCAGCCATCTTCCTGTGGTGGTCACTTCCTCAAAAAACACTGTTCCCCCACCAGTAGTAGCTTGGACTGGTAAAAACACCTCACCCACATGTGAGCACACCATCTCCTCCTCAATGGCCTCAACCGGAAACTCTCACCACATGTTTGCCAAAAGTCACTTCCATAAATCCTTAGATTGGATTAACACAGAGGTCTCCCTCAAACAACAATCCCACCTACATAATCAGGAAAATCTCAGTTTTGAACATTTAAAAGCTATCCTCCTCAAAGACCATCAACGAATAACAAACATTCTCAACCCCCCCTCAATCGGATTTTAAAAACAAACAAAGAAAATACACCAAAAAGGATTACACCTCCACCCCGAAAACGGTTTTCACCCGTTCCTCATTGTCTCTTTCCAAGGATTATCCATGATTAATATCTGTGTCTGGAATATTAGAGGAATAGGCAACAACCCATCTCTGACCCGTTTGAGAAATATTAAAAGACGTAATTCGATCAAAGTCTGTGCCCTAATTGAACCTATCCTGAGTACAGCCCAAATCCAGCCCACCTCAACCAAGCTAGGTTTCAAACACTCCTATGCTAATCCTATCACCAAAATCTGGCTTCTATGGGATGAAGACATAACAGTTGACATAATCAAAGTAGCAGACCAGTTCATCATTGCAAAAATCAAAGCTTCTTTTCTACCTTTTGAATGCCAAATAGGTTTCATCTATGCTAAACACACGATTCTCGAACGAAATATTTTATGGCAAGCTTTAGCTCATTTCAACAAGGAACCTTTATGCTTGATTGGAGACTTCAATGTCATAGCTAAAAATGAAGAGTATCTGGGGAATTCCATCCCAAACCAAGCCAGTATAAGGAACTTCAACACCTTCCTAAATGATCAACAATTGTCAGAGATCCCCACCTCTGGAAGTTTATTCACTTGGACCGGGATGAGAACAAAAGGGAGAGTATGGAAACGTTTAGACAGAGGCATCTCCAACAGTAGCTGGTGGACAAACTTCCCCAGCTCAAAAATAAAAACACTTGCCAGGGAAGGCTCAGACCATACCCCTCTAATCCTTACTATCTCTAGTGCACAGTCTAAGTCTTCCCCCAAGCCTTTTAGATTCCAGGAATGCTGGACCAACCACCCCTCCTTTACAGACCTTGTGAAAGATGCTTGGAACATCCACACCCATCTCAAAGGAATGAGAAGACTAGTCTTCAAACTCAAGTTTTTAAAACAATCTCTCAAAACCTGGAACAAGGAAACCTTTGGTAATGTGTTCGACAAGACCCAACTCTGTGAAGAACTTCTCCTCAAAGCTGAACAGGATCTACAACAGCTTGAGTCCAGCAGCAACATTCAAGCCCTTAATAAAGCAAAAGCAAACCTAAAACTTGCTTTAACAAACCAGGAAACCTTTTTAAAACAAAAATCAAGACTCAATTGGATGAAAGAAGGAGATGTCAACTCCAAATTTTTCCACCATTCCATCCAAAACAAACATAAAAGACAATCCATATCCCTCATCAAAGCCAGAGATGGAAAATGGCTAAGTGACATAGAGGAAATTGAGAAGGAAGCTATTTACTTCTACTCAAATCTCCTAAGGGCAGAACCCTCGGACCCTTCTGGAATAAACACATCTTGCATCCTGGAAAATATCCCTTCTGTCGTCACTGACGACATAAACACATCCCTACTTAGAGAAATCAATTTAGATGAACTGACCAGCATAGTTTCCTCCATGAAGGGCAATTCAGCACCAGGCCCGGATGGCTTCTCTGGCCATTTCTATCATTACTGCTGGGATATCATTAAATCTGATGTTCTCATGGCAGTGACGGATTTCTTTGCCGGTACTGCTATCCCTAAAGCCATCTCAGCTACCCAAATCATTTTAATTCCCAAAAGAGAGGTATGCTCTTCTTTCTCTGATTATAGACCCATCAGTCTATGTAACTTCTCCAATAAAATTCTCTCAAAAATCATCTCCACACGACTGAAAACCTCTCTTGACTCTTTAATCAGCCCTGAGCAATCTGCTTTCATCAAAGGTAGAGACATTGCAGACAATGTGCTCCTTATGCAGGAATACACAAATTTCCTACATCACAAGTCTAAAGGACCTAACATGATTATCAAGCTAGATATGATGAAGGCCTTCGATAGGGTATCCTGGCCCTTTTTGGCTAAGGTGCTCGTCAAACAAGGCTTCTCTACTACCTTAGTCAACCTGATCATGTCTAATATTAAAGCTGCCTGTTTCTCCCTGTTGATCAATGGCAAATCAGTTGGTTTTTTTCCTGCTTCCAGAGGTCTAAAACAAGGGGACCCTCTCTCTCCCTTGCTCTTCATTTTAATGGCTGAAGCCTTCTCCCACAACCTCAACTTTCTCTACCAATATGGCAACATTCTGCCCTACAAACTTCCTAGGCAGATGAAACACTCATCTCACCTTTCCTATGCAGATGACACAGCCATATTCCTGAACTACACAAAACAGGGCCTTCTTACAATTATGTCCTTCCTGAAATCCTATGAGCTTGCTTCCGGCCAAAAGATCAATCTTGAAAAATCTACCTTCTATATTTCCAAGCATACCCCCATCAGAATCACATCACTTATAAAAAAAGATACCTCCATGCTTGAAGGCTCTACCCCTTTTAAATACCTGGGCTGCCCCATTTTCAATGGACGAGTAAAAAACTCTCTCTTTCACGGCATGCTCCTCTCAATCCAAAACAAAATCTGCCACTGGCACAATAAGCTTATCTCTCCAGCAGGTAGAGCTACTTTAATTAACCATGTCCTAACATCAATGCAAATCCACCTCATAACGGTTCTTAAGCCCACTTCACACATCACGAACCAAATACACAACACCCTGGCCAGTTTTTTCTGGAAACACTCCTCGGATCACACCCAGAAACACAGATCCTGGAGATCTTTCACCAAGCTCTGCCTTCCCACCTCGGAAAACGGTTTAAATTTCAAAAATCTACACACCCTCATCAAATCCTTCTCCTTGAAACTTTGGTGGAAACTCCAAACTGGCAATTCCCTTTGGGCAAAAGTAATGTGGACTATGAAAGACTCGCAAAAAACCTCCCGAACCTGGAGAAGAATCAAAGAGGTCAATGACATAGCAGTACTTAACTCAAAAATCATCATTGGGTCTGGAGAACTGTCCTTCTGGGAATCAAACTGGTCCTCAAATGGTCCCCTCTCTTCTCACCTAACTAACCACCAAGAGTATCCGTACCAGGACCTAACCGTGGCTGAATTTCTGCAAAACAAAGATTCATGCTCGGTCCAGATCAGAGACTGCCTCCCAACAAACATTTTCCAAAGCCTCTCCCTGGATCACCAAATCTCCCACCTCTTCGAAGACTCCATGGTTTGGAAAGCTACTCAATCAGGCCTATTCACGATCAAATCTGCCTATGAACTGATCAGAGTAAAGAAACCAAAGATCCCTTCCTATTCACACCTCTGGTCTAAGATACTTCCAAGGAAAGTCAGTATTTTTAATTGGAGATTGCTAAATAGACTTCTGGCTCTTCCTGATGTTTTGGAAAGCTTTCAGTTTCACCTCCCCTCCAGATGCTGTTTCTGTTTCAATAGCTCCGAATCCATCCACCACTGTTTCAACTCTTGTGTCAAGGTAAACCTGATCTGGAAAATGCTCAACACCACTTTCAGTTTACCTAACCACCCATTCGAACTCCTATGGGACCGCTTCCACTTCTACTGGTCTACTCCTCATTCTCCTCATCTTTCTAATCTGATCAGAATCCTCCCTTGCATTGTCAATTGGCACCTGTGGCGTGCCATTTGCACTTACTCCCACGAGGGCATTAGGCCGAACTTAGGATCTCTTTACAGACGCATTTTATTACACTTAAATGACACTATACTGGCTTTCGATCTGAATTTCACATGGTCTCTTGGCCCGATTCCTATTCTTCTAAGCCATAATCCTTTCAAACCTAGACGGGTCCGGATCACCAAGTGGTTAAAGCCCAGTGGTTTCAAACTTAATACTGACGGCGCTTTCAACAACGGTGCGGCTGGCATCGGCTGCATTCTCAGAAACTCCAACGGGCAGGTAATAGTAGCTCTATCCAAACCCATACTGTCTGACTCTGCTCTGCAGGTTGAAGCTGCTGCCTTACTACACGGGATCCAGCTAGTGCAACAGCAAGGCATCACCAACGTAGACATAGAAACAGACTCGAAAATCCTATTGGGGATGATCCGACGTCAATTCAAAATTCCATGGAGATTGCTTTCAACGATCCGAGACATCTGGTTACAACTCCACGGAATGACCTACACCCTGTCACACATCTTCAGAGAAGCGAATGGTGCAGCGGACTCCCTCGCCAAGTTGGCATGCCGGAAGCAATTGCCCAGCACTTTCGGATCGCTGGATCTCCCCCCACCAGTAGCGGGCCAGGTA
Source organism: Rubia yunnanensis (assembly GCA_037428765.1). Lineage (NCBI taxonomy): Eukaryota > Viridiplantae > Streptophyta > Magnoliopsida > Gentianales > Rubiaceae > Rubia > Rubia yunnanensis. Next base: position 79,826,637 of record CM075062.1, on the reverse strand, counting down.
AGTTTAGATGCTGCAGGTACTCCCAACGTCAGAATAGACTAGAATTGATCAAGTATTGTAATTTTATTTCAAATTGTCATCGCTGATCTTTTAGTACTTTAGCTCTTTGTATAATCCGTGTTAAGATCAGCCGATGCACACTCAGAGGTAAGGTTTTTACGTCCCCCTCTTTCTTTGTACTCTTTTTTCATATTAATAAACGGGTAGGGGTCTGCCAAACCCCCCACCATCACAGGTGGATTTATATAAAAAAAGATGATTACTTATAAGTATAGGGGGATCATTCCGGATGAACATATGGAATGTTTTGTGGGATCGTACCAGTTTCTTTCTCATGACTAAGAGTAATCATGAGTTTGATTGGGGGATCACAATGCTCCCATCCCCGAACCAGGGCAAATTCCATCCTTTTTGGAGTATCTCATTAATACCCTTACTATAAACGTTATGAGAAAGATCATTTCCACCACATGGAATCACATGAAATTTAATATTCTTGGTTTTTTATGAAATTAAAGCTGATAAAATTCCGTCCTTCAAATTTTAATAAGCGCTAGTACATCTTGTATAGTAAATTGAAGATGATTACTTATAAGTATTGGGGGATCATTCCGGATGAACAAATGGAATGATTGTGAGATCGTACCAGTTTCTTTGTCATGACTAAGAGTAATCATGAGTTTGATTTGGGGATCACAATGCTCCCATCCCCGAACCGGGGCAATATTCCATCCTTTGTGGAGTATACCACTATTACCCTTACTATAAGCGTTATGAGAAAGATCATTTCAACCACATGGAATCACATGAAATATAATATTCTTGGTTTTTTATGAAACTAAAAGCTGATAAAATTCCATCCTTCAAATTTTAATAAGTGCTAGTACATCTTGTATAGTAAATTGTAGATGATTACTTATAAGTATAGGGGGATCATTCCGGATGAACATATGGAATGTTTTGTGGGATCGTACCAGTTTCTTTGACATGACTAAAAGTGATAATGAGTTTGATTGGGGGGTGACAGTGCTCCCAACCCCGAACCGGGGCAATGTTCCATCCTTTTTGGAGTATCCCATTAATACCCTTACTACAAGCGTTAGGAGAAAGATCATTTCCACCACATGGAATCACATGAAATTTAATATTCTTGGTTTTATATGAAATTAAAAGTTGATAAAATTCCGTCCTTCAAATTTTAATAAGCGCTAGTACATCTTGTGTAGTAAATTGTAGATGATTACTTATAGTATAGGGGGATCATTCCGGATGAACATATGGAATGTTTTGTGGGATCATACCAGTTTCTTTGTCATGACTAAGAGTAATCATGAGTTTGATTGGGGGATGACAATGCTCCCATCCCCGAACCGGGCCTATATTCCATCCTTTTTAGAGTATCCCATTAATACCCTTACTACAAGCATTAGGAGAAAGATCATTTCCACCACATGGAATCACATGAAATTTAATATTCTTGGTTTTTTACGAAATTAAAAGCTGATAAAATTCTTTCCTTTAAAATTTTAATAAACTCTAGTACATCTTGTATAGTAAATTGTAGATGATTACTTATAAGTATAGGGGGATCAGTCCGATGAACATATGGAATGTTTTGTGGGATCGTACTAGTTTCTTTCTCATGACTAAGAGTAATCATGAGTTTGATTGGGGGATGACAATGCTCCCATCCCCGAACCAGGGCAAATTCCATCCTTTTTGGAGTATCTCATTAATACCCTTACTATAAACGTTATGAGAAAGATCATTTCCACCACATGGAATCACATGAAATTTAATATTCTTGGTTTTTTATGAAATTAAAAGCTGATAAAATTCCGTCCTTTAAATTTTAATAAGCGCTAGTACATCTTGTATAGTAAATTGAAGATGATTACTTATAAGTATTGGGGGATCATTCCGGATGAACAAATGGAATGATTGTGAGATCGTACCAGTTTCTTTGTCATGACTAAGAGTAATCATGGGTTTGATTTGGGGATCACAATGCTCCCATCCCCGAACCGGGGCAATATTCCATCCTTTGTGGAGTATACCACTATTACCCTTACTATAAGCGTTATGAGAAAGATCATTTCCACCACATGGAATCAAATGAAATATAATATTCTTGGTTTTTTATGAAACTAAACGCTGATAAAATTCTGTCCTTCAAATTTTAATAAGTGCTAGTACATCTTGTATAGTAAATTGTAGATGATTACTTATAAGTATAGGGGGATCATTCCGGATGAACATATGGAATGTTTTGTGGGATCGTACCAGTTTCTTTGACATGACTAAAAGTGATAATGAGTTTGATTGGGGGGTGACAGTGCTCCCATCCCCGAACCGGGGCAATATTCCATCCTTTTTGGAGTATCCCATTAATACCCTTACTACAAGCATTAGGAGAAAGATCATTTCCACCACATGGACTCACATGAAATTTAATATTCTTGGTTTTATATGAAATTAAAAGTCGATAAAATTCCGTCCTTCAAATTTTAATAAGCGCTAGTACATCTTGTGTAGTAAATTGTAGATGATTACTTATAGTATAGGGGGATCATTCCGGATGAACATATGGAATGTTTTGTGGGATCATACCAGTTTCTTTGTCATGACTAAGAGTAATCATGAGTTTGATTGGGGGATGACAATGCTCCCATCCCCGAACCGGGGCTATATTCCATCCTTTTTGGAGTATCCCATTAATACCCTTACTACAAGCATTAGGAGAAAGATCATTTCCACCACATGGAATCACATGAAATTTAATATTCTTGGTTTTTTACGAAATTAAAAGCTGATAAAATTCCTTCCTTTAAAATTTTAATAAACTCTAGTACATCTTGTATAGTAAATTGTAGATGATTACTTATAAGTATAGGGGGATCATTCCGGATGAACATATGGAATGTTTTGTGGGATCGCACCAGTTTCTTTGACATGACTAAGAGTAATCATGAGTTTGATTGGGGGATGACAATGCTCCCATCCCCGAACCAGGGCAAATTCCATCCTTTTTGGAGTATCTCATTAATACCCTTACTATAAACGTTATGAGAAAGATCATTTCCACCACATGGAATCACATGAAACTTAATATTCTTGGTTTTTTATGAAATTAAAGCTGATAAAATTCCGTCCTTCAAATTTTAATAAGCGCTAGTACATCTTGTATAGTAAATTGAAGATGATTACTTATAAGTATTGGGGGATCATTCCGGATGAACAAATGGAATGATTGTGAGATCGTACCAGTTTCTTTGTCATGACTAAGAGTAATCATGAGTTTGATTTGGGGATCACAATGCTCCCATCCCCGAACCGGGGCAATATTCCATCCTTTGTGGAGTATACCACTATTACCCTTACTATAAGCGTTATGAGAAAGATCATTTCCACCACATGGAATCACATGAAATATAATATTCTTGGTTTTTTATGAAACTAAAAGCTGATAAAATTCCATCCTTCAAATTTTAATAAGTGCTAGTACATCTTGTATAGTAAATTGTAGATGATTACTTATAAGTATAGGGGGATCATTCCGGATGAACATATGGAATGTTTTGTGGGATCGTACCAGTTTCTTTGACATGACTAAAAGTGATAATGAGTTTGATTGGGGGGGTGACAGTGCTCCCATCCCCGAACCGGGGCAATATTCCATCCTTTTTGGAGTATCCCATTAATACCCCTACTACAAGCATTAGGAGAAAGATCATTTCCACCACATGGAATCACATGAAATTTAATATTCTTGGTTTTATATGAAATTAAAAGTTGATAAAATTCCGTCCTTCAAATTTTAATAAGCGCTAGTACATCTTGTGTAGTAAATTGTAGATGATTACTTATAGTATAGGGGGATAAATCCGGATGAACATATGGAATGTTTTGTGGGATCATACCAGTTTCTTTGTCATGACTAAGAGTAATCATGAGTTTGATTGGGGGATGACAATGCTCCCATCCCCGAACCGGGCCTATATTCCATCCTTTTTAGAGTATCCCATTAATACCCTTACTACAAGCATTAGGAGAAAGATCATTTCCACCACATGGAATCACATGAAATTTAATATTCTTGGTTTTTTACGAAATTAAAAGCTGATAAAATTCTTTCCTTTAAAATTTTAATAAACTCTAGTACATATTGTATAGTAAATTGTAGATGATTACTTATAAGTATAGGGGGATCATTCCGAATGAACATATAAAATGTTTTGTGGGATCGTACCAGTTTCTTTGTCATGACTAAGAGTAATTATGAGTTTGATTTGGGGATGACAATGCTCCCATCCCCGAACCGGGGCAATATTCCATCCTTTTTGGAGTATACCAATAATACCCTTACTATAAGCGTTATGAGAAAGATCATTTCCACCATGTGGAATCACATGAAATTTAACATTCTTGGTTTTTTATGAAATTAAAAGCTGATAAAATTCCGTCCTTCAAATTTTAATAAGCGCTAGTACATCTTGTATAGTAAATTGAAGATGATTACTTATAAGTATTGGGGGATCATTCCGGATGAACAAATGGAATGATTGTGAGATCGTACCAGTTTCTTTGTCATGACTAAGAGTAATCATGGGTTTGATTTGGGGATCACAATGCTCCCATCCCCGAACCGGGGCAATATTCCATCCTTTGTGGAGTATACCACTATTACCCTTACTATAAGCGTTATGAGAAAGATCATTTCCACCACATGGAATCACATGAAATATAATATTCTTGGTTTTTTATGAAACTAAAAGCTGATAAAATTCCGTCCTTCAAATTTTAATAAGTGCTAGTACATCTTGTATAGTAAATTGTAGATGATTACTTATAAGTATAGGGGGATCATTCCGGATGAACATATGGAATGTTTTGTGGGATCGTACCAGTTTCTTTGACATGACTAAAAGTGATAATGAGTTTGATTGGGGGGTGACAGTGCTCCCATCCCCGAACCGGGGCAATATTCCATCCTTTTTGGAGTATCCCATTAATACCCTTACTACAAGCATTAGGAGAAAGATCATTTCCACCACATGGAATCACATGAAATTTAATATTCTTGGTTTTATATGAAATTAAAAGTTGATAAAATTCCGTCCTTCAAATTTTAATAAGCGCTAGTACATCTTGTGTAGTAAATTGTAGATGATTACTTATAGTATAGGGGGATCATTCCGGATGAACATATGGAATGTTTTGTGGGATCGTACCAGTTTCTTTGTCATGACTAAGAATAATCATGAGTTTGATTGGGGGATGACAATGCTCCCATCCCCGAACCGGGGCTATATTCCATCCTTTTTGGAGTATCCCATTAATACCCTTACTACAAGCATTAGGAGAAAGATCATTTCCACCACATGGAATCACATGAAATTTAATATTCTTGGTTTTTTACGAAATTAAAAGCTGATAAAATTCCTTCCTTTAAAATTTTAATAAACGCTAGTACATCTTGTATAGTAAATTGTAGATGATTACTTATAAGTATAGGGGGATCATTCCGGATGAACATATGGAATGTTTTGTGGGATCGTACCAGTTTCTTTCTCATGACTAAGAGTAATCATGAGTTTGATTGGGGGATGACAATGCTCCCATCCCCGAACCAGGGCAAATTCCATCCTTTTTGGAGTATCTCATTAATACCCTTACTATAAACGTTATGAGAAAGATCATTTCCACCACATGGAATCACATGAAATTTAATATTCTTGGTTTTTTATGAAATTAAAAGCCGATAAAATTCCGTCCTTCAAATTTTAATAAGCGCTAGTACATCTTGTATAGTAAACTGAAGATGATTACTTATAAGTATTGGGGGATCATTCCGGATGAACAAATGGAATGATTGTGAGATCGTACCAGTTTCTTTGTCATGACTAAGAGTAATCATGGGTTTGATTTGGGGATCACAATGCTCCCATCCCCGAACCGGGGCAATATTCCATCCTTTGTGGAGTATACCACTATTACCCTTACTATAAGCGTTATGAGAAAGATCATTTCCACCACATGGAATCACATGAAATATAATATTCTTGGTTTTTTATGAAACTAAAAGCTGATAAAATTCCGTCCTTCAAATTTTAATAAGTGCTAGTACATCTTGTATAGTAAATTGTAGATGATTAGTTATAAGTATACGGGGATCATTCCGAATGAACATATGGAATATTTTGTGGGATCGTACCAGTTTCTTTGTCATGACTAACAGTGATAATGAGTTTGATTGGTGGATGACAGTGCTCCCATCCCCGAACCGGGGCAATATTCCATCCTTTTTGGAGTATACCATTAATACCCTTACTATAAGCGTTATGAGAAAGATCATTTCCACCACATGGAATCACATGAAATTTAATATTCTTGGTTTTATATGAAATTAAAAGCTGATAAAATTCCGTCCTTCAAATTTTAATAAGCGCTAGTACATCTTGTGTAGTAAATTGTAGATGATTACTTATAATATAGGGGGATCATTCCGGATGAACATATGGAATGTTTTGTGGGATCATACCAGTTTCTTTGTCATGACTAAGAGTAATCATGAGTTTGATTGGGGGATGACAATGCTCCCATGCCCGAACCGGGGCTATATTCCATCCTTTTTGGAGTATCCCATTAATACCCTTACTACAAGCATTAGGAGAAAGATCATTTCCACCACATGGAATCACATGAAATTTAATATTCTTGGTTTTTTATGAAATTAAAAGCTGATAAAATTCCTTCCTTCAAATTTTAATAAATGCTAGTACATCTTGAATAGTAAATTGTAGATGATTACTTATAAGTATAGGGGGATCATTCCGGATGAACATATGGAATGTTTTGTGGGATCGTACCAGTTTCTTTGACATGACTAAAAGTGATAATGAGTTTGATTGGGGGATGACAATGCTCCCATCCCCGAACCGGGGCAATATTCCATCCTTTTTGGAGTATACCATTAATACCCTTACTATAAACGTTATGAGAAAGATCATTTCCACCACATGGAATCACATGAAATTTAATATTCTTGGTTTTTTATGAAATTAAAAGCTGATAAAATACTGTCCTTCAAATTTTAATAAGCGCTAGTCCATCTTGTATAGTAAATTGTAGATGATTACTTATAAGTATTGGGGGATCATTCCGGATGAACAAATGGAATGATTGTGAGATCGTACCAGTTTCTTTGTCATTTCTAAGAGTAATCATGAGTTTGATTGGGGATTGACAATGCTCCCATCCCCGAACCGGGGCTATATTCCATCCTTTTTGGAGTATCTCATTAATACCCTTACTACAAGCATTAGGAAAAGATCATTTCCACCACATGGAATCACATGAAATTTAATATTCTTGGTTTTTCTATGAAATTAAAAGCTGATAAAATTCCTTCCTTCAAATATTAATAAGCGCTTGTACATCTTGTATAGTAAATTGTAGATGATTACTTATAAGTATTGGGGGATCATTCCGGATGAACAAATGGAATGATTGTGAGATCGTACCAGTTTCTTTGTCATGACTAAGAGTTATCATGAGTTTGATTGGGGGATGACAATGCTCCCACCCCCGAACTGGGGCAATATTCCATCCTTTTTGGAGTATCCCAATAATACCTCACTACAAGCATTAGGAGAAAGATCATTTCCACCACATGGAATCAAATGAAATTTAATATTCTTGGTTTTTTATGAAATTAAAAGCTGATAAAATTCCTTCCTTCAAATTTTAATAAGCGCTAGTACATCTTGTATAGTAAATTGTAGATGATTACTTGTAAGTATAAGGGGATCATTCCGGATGAACATATGGAATGTTTTGTGGGATCGTACCAGTTTCTTTGTCATTCCTAAGAGTAATCATGAGTTTGATTGGGGGATGACAGTGCTCCCATCCCCGAACCAGGGCAAATTCCATCCTTTTTGGAGTATCCCATTAATACCCTTACTACAAGCATTAGGAGAAAGATCATTTCCACCACATGGAATCACATGAAATTTAATATTCTTGGTTTTTTATGAAATTAAAAGCTAATAAAATTCCGTCCTTCAAATTTTAATAAGCGCTAGTACATCTTGTATAGTAAATTGTAGATGATTACTTATAAGTATTGGGGGATCGTTCCGGATGAACAAATGGAATGATTGTGAGATCGTACTTGTTTCTTTGTCATGACTAAGAGTAATCATGAGTTTGATTGGGGGATGACAATGCTCACACCCCCGAACTGGGGCAATATTCCATCCTTTTTGGAGTATCCCATTAATACCTTTACTATAAGCATTATAAGAAAGATCATTTCCACCACATGGAACCAAATGAAATTTAACATTCTTGGTTTTTTATGAAATTAAAAGCTGATAAAATTACATCCTTCAAATTTTAATAAGCGCTAGTACATCTTGTATAGTAAATTGTAGATGATTACTTATAAGTATTGGGGGATCATTCCGGATGAATAAATGGAATGATTGTGAGATCGTACCAGTATCTTTGTCATGACTAAGAGTAATCATGAGTTTGATTGGGGGATGACAATGCTCCCACCCCCGAACTGGGGCAATATTCCATCCTTTTTGGAGTATCCCATTAATACCCTCACTACAAGCATTAGGAGAAAGATCATTTCCACCACATGGAATCAAATGAAATTTAATATTCTTGGTTTTTTTATGAAATTAAAAGCTGATAAAATTCCTTCCTTCAAATTTTAATAAGCGCTAGTACATCTTGTATAGTAAATTGTAGATGATTACTTGTAAGTATAAGGGGATCATTCCGGATGAACATATGGAATGTTTTGTAGGATCGTACCAGTTTCTTTGTCATTACTAAGAGTAATCTTGAGTTTGATTGGGGGATGACAATGCTCCCATCCCCGAACCAGGGCAAATTCCATCCTTTTTGGAGTATCCCATTAATACCCTTACTACAAGCATTAGGAGAAAGATCATTTCCACCACATGGAATCACATGAAATTTAATATTCTTAGTTTTTTATGAAATTAAAAGCTGATAAAATTCCGTCCTTCAAATTTTAATAAGCGCTAGTACATCTTGTATAGTAAATTGTAGATGATTACTTATAAGTATTGGGGGATCGTTCCGGATGAACAAATGGAATGATTGTGAGATCGTACTGGTTTCTTTGTCATGACTAAGAGTAATCATGAGTTTGATTGGGGGATGACAATGCTCCCACCCCCGAACTGGGGCAATATTCCATCCTTTTTGGAGTATCCCATTAATACCTTTACTATAAGCATTATAAGAAAGATCATTTCCACCACATGGAACCAAATGAAATTTAACATTCTTGGTTTTTTATGAAATTAAAAGCTGATAAAATTCCATCCTTCAAATTTTAATAAGCGCTAGTACATCTTGTATAGTAAATTGTAGATGATAACTTATAAGTATACAGGTATCATTTCTAATGAACATATGGAATATTTTGTGGGATCGTACCAGTTTATTTGTCATGACTAACAGTGATAATGAGTTTGATTGGGGGATGACAGTGCTCCCATCCCCGAACCGGGGCTATATTCCATCCTTTTTGGAGTATACCATTAATACCCTTACTATAAGCGTTATGAGAAAGATCATTTCCACCACATGGAATCACAAGAAATTTAATATTCTTGGTTTTTTATGAAATTAAAAGCTGATAAAATTCCGTCCTTCAAATTTTAATAAGCGCTAGTACATCTTGTATAGTAAATTGTAGATGATTACTTATAAGTATACAGGTATCATTCCTAATGAATATATGGAATATTTTGTGGGATCGTACCAGTTTCTTTGTCATGACTAACAGTGATAATGAGTTTGATTGGGGGATGACAGTGCTCCCATCCCCGAACCGGGGCTATATTCCATCCTTTTTGGAGTATACCATTAATACCCTTACTATAAGCGTTATGAGAAAGATCATTTCCACCACATGGAATCACAAGAAATTTAATATTCTTGGTTTTTTATGAAATTAAAAGCTGATAAAATTCCTTCCTTCAAATTTTAATAAGCGCTAGTACATCTTGTATAGTAAATTGTAGATGATTACTTATAAGTATAGGGGGTCATTCCGGATGAACATATGGAATGTTTTACGGGATCGTACCAGTTTCTTTGTCATGACTAAGAGTAATCATGAGTTTGATTGGGGGATTACCATGCTCCCATCCCCGAACCGGGGCTATATTCCATCCTTCTTGGAGTATCCCATTAATACCCTTACTACAAGCATTAGGAGAAAGATCATTTCCACCACATGGAATCACATGAAATTTAATATTCTTGGTTTTTTATGAAATTAAAAGCTGATAAAATTCCGTCCTTCAAATTTTAATAAGCGCTAGTACATCTTGTATAGTAAATTGTAGATGATTACTTATAAGTATTGGGGGATCGTTCCGGATGAACAAATGGAATGATTGTGAGATCGTACTAGTTTCTTTGTCATGACTAAGAGTAATCATGAGTTTGATTGGGGGATGACAATGCTCCCACCCCCGAACTGGGGCAATATTCCATCCTTTTTGGAGTATCCCATTAATACCTTTACTATAAGCATTATAAGAAAGATCATTTCCACCACATGGAACCAAATGAAATTTAACATTCTTGGTTTTTTATGAAATTAAAAGCTGATAAAATTCCATCCTTCAAATTTTAATAAGCGCTAGTACATCTTGTATAGTAAATTGTAGATGATTACTTATAAGTATACAGGTATCATTCCTAATGAACATGTGGAATATTTTGTGGGATCGTACCAGTTTCTTTGTCATGACTAACAGTGATAATGAGTTTGATTGGGGGATGACAGTGCTCCCATCCCCGAACCAGGGCTATATTCCATCCTTTTTGGAGTATACCATTAATACCCTTACTATAAGCGTTATGAGAAAGATCATTTCCACCACATGGAATCACATGAAATTTAATATTCTTGGTTTTATATGAAATTAAAAGTTGATAAAATTTCGTCCTTCAAATTTTAATAAGCGCTAGTACATCTTGTGTAGTAAATTGTAGATGATTACTTATAGTATAGGGGGATCATTCCGGATGAACATATGGAATGTTTTGTGGGATCATACCAGTTTCTTTGTCATGACTAAGAGTAATCATGAGTTTGATTGGGGGATGACAATGCTCCCATCCCCGAACCGGGGCTATATTCCATCCTTTTTGGAGTATCCCATTAATACCCTTACTACAGGCGTTATGAGAAAGACCATTTCCACCACATGGAATCACATGAAATTTAGTATTCTTGGTTTTTTATGAAATTAAAAGCTGATAAAACTCCGTCCTTCAAATTTTAATAAGCGCTAGTACATCTTGTATGGTAAATTGTAGATGATTACTTATAAGTATAGGAGGATCATTCCAAATGAACATATGGAATGTTTTGTGGGATCGTACCAGTTTCTTTCTCATGACTAAGAGTAATCATGAGTTTGATTGGGGGATGACAATGCTCCCATCCCCGAACCTGGGCTATATTCTATCCTTTTTGGAGTACCCCATTAACGCCCTTACTACAAGCGTTATGAGAAAGATCATTTCCACCACATGGAATCACATGAAATTTAGTATTCTTGGTTTTTTATGAAATTAAACGCTGATAAAACTCCGTCCTTCAAATTTTAATAAGCGCTAGTACATCTTGTATAGTAAATTGTAGATGATTACTTATAAGTATGCGGGGATCATTCCGAATGAACATATGGAATATTTTGTGGGATCGTACCAGTTTCTTTGCCATGACTAACAGTGATAATGAGTTTGATTGGGGGATGACAATGCTCCCATCCCCGAACCGGGGTTATATTCCATCCTTTTTGGAGTATCCCATTAATACCCTTACTACAAGCATTAGGAGAAAGATCATTTCCACCACATGGAATCACATGAAATTTAATATTCTTGGTTTTTTACGAAATTAAAAGCTGATAAAATTCCTTCCTTTAAAATTTTAATAAACGCTAGTACATCTTGTATAGTAAATTGTAGATGATTACTTATAGTATAGGGGGATCATTCCGGATGAACATATGGAATGTTTTGTGGGATCATACCAGTTTCTTTGTCATGACTAAGAGTAATCATGAGTTTGATTGGGGGATGACAATGCTCCCATCCCCGAACCGGGGCTATATTCCATCCTTTTTGGAGTATCCCATTAATACCCTTACTACAAGCATTAGGAGAAAGATCATTTCCACCACATGGAATCACATGAAATTTAATATTCTTGGTTTTTTACGAAATTAAAAGCTGATAAAATTCCTTCCTTTAAAATTTTAATAAACTCTAGTACATCTTGTATAGTAAATTGTAGATGATTACTTATAAGTATAGGGGGATCATTCCGGATGAACATATGGAATGTTTTGTGGGATCGTACCAGTTTCTTTCTCATGACTAAGAGTAATCATGAGTTTGATTGGGGGATGACAATGCTCCCATCCCCGAACCAGGGCAAATTCCATCCTTTTTGGAGTATCTCATTAATACCCTTACTATAAACGTTATGAGAAAGATCATTTCCACCACATGGAATCACATGAAATTTAATTTTCTTGGTTTTTTACGAAATTAAAAGCTGATAAAATTCCTTCCTTTAAAATTTTAATAAACGCTAGTACATCTTGTATAGTAAATTGTAGATGATTACTTATAGTATAGGGGGATCATTCCGGATGAACATATGGAATGTTTTGTGGGATCATACCAGTTTCTTTGTCATGACTAAGAGTAATCATGAGTTTGATTGGGGGATGACAATGCTCCCATCCCCGAACCGGGGCTATATTCCATCCTTTTTGGAGTATCCCATTAATACCCTTACAACAAGCATTAGGAGAAAGATCATTTCCACCACATGGAATCACATGAAATTTAATATTCTTGGTTTTTTACGAAATTAAAAGCTGATAAAATTCCTTCCTTTAAAATTTTAATAAACTCTAGTACATCTTGTATAGTAAATTGTAGATGATTACTTATAAGTATAGGGGGATCATTCCGGATGAACATATGGAATGTTTTGTGGGATCGTACCAGTTTCTTTCTCATGACTAAGAGTAATCATGAGTTTGATTGGGGGATGACAATGCTCCCATCCCCGAACCAGGGCAAATTCCATCCTTTTTGGAGTATCTCATTAATACCCTTACTATAAACGTTATGAGAAAGATCATTTCCACCACATGGAATCACATGAAATTTAATATTCTTGGTTTTTTATGAAATTAAAAGCTGATAAAATTCCGTCCTTCTAATTTTAATAAGCGCTAGTACATCTTGTATAGTAAATTGAAGATGATTACTTATAAGTATTGGGGGATCATTCCGGATGAACAAATGGAATAATTGTGAGATCGTACCAGTTTCTTTGTCATGACTAAGAGTAATCATGAGTTTGATTTGGGGATCAAAATGCTCCCATCCCCGAACTGGGGCAATATTCCATCCTTTGTGGAGTATACCACTATTACCCTTACTATAAGTGTTATGAGAAAGATCATTTCCACCACATGGAATCACATGAAATATAATATTCTTGGTTTTTTATGAAACTAAAAGCTGATAAAATTCCGTCCTTCAAATTTTAATAAGTCCTAGTACATCTTGTATAGTAAATTATAGATGATTAGTTATAAGTATACGGGGATCATTCCGAATGAACATATGGAATATTTTGTGGGATCGTACCAGTTTCTTTGTCATGACTAACAGTGATAATGAGTTTGATTGGCGGATGACAGTGCTCCATCCCCGAACCGGGGCAATATTCCATCCTTTTTGGAGTATACCATTAATACCCTTACTATAAGCGTTATGAGAAAGATCATTTCCACCACATGGAATCACAAGAAATTTAATATTCTTGGTTTTTTATGAAATTAAAAGCTGATAAAATTCCTTCCTTCAAATTTTAATAAGCGCTAGTACATCTTGTATTGTAAATTGTAGATGATTACTTATAAGTATAGGGGGTCATTCCGGATGAACATATGGAATGTTTTGCGGGATCGTACCAGTTTCTTTGTCATGACTAAGAGTAATCATGAGTTTGATTGGGGGATTACCATGCTCCCATCCCCGAACCGGGGCTATATTCCATCCTTTTTGGAGTATCCCATTAATACCCTTACTACAAGCATTAGGAGAAAGATCATTTCCACCACATGGAATCACATGAAATTTAATATTCTTGGTTTTTCTATGAAATTACAAGCTGATAAAATTCCTTCCTTCAAATATTAATAAGCGCTAGTACATCTTGTATAGTAAATTGTAGATGATTACTTATAAGTATTGGGGGATCATTCCGGATGAACAAATGGAATGATTGTGAGATCGTACCAGTTTCTTTGTCATGACTAAGAGTAATCATGAGGTTGATTGGGGGATGACAATGCTCCCACCCCCGAACTGGGGCAATATTCCATCCTTTTTGGAGTATCCCATTAATACCCTCACTACAAGCATTAGGAGAAAGATCATTTCCACCACATGGAATCAAATGAAATTTAATATTCTTGGTTTTTTACGAAATTAAAAGCTGATAAAATTCCTTCCTTCAAATTTTAATAAGTGCAAGTACATCTTGTATAGTAAATTGTAGATGATTACTTATAAGTATAAGGGGATCATTCCGGATGAACATATGGAATGTTTTGTGGGATCGTACCAGTTTCTTTGTCATTACTAAGAGTAATCATGAGTATGATTGGGGGATGACAATGCTCCCACCCCCGAACTGGGGCAATATTCCATCCTTTTTGGAGTATCCCATTAATACCTTTACTATAAGCATTATAAGAAAGATCATTTCCACCACATGGAACCAAATGAAATTTAACATTCTTGGTTTTTTATGAAATTAAAAGCTGATAAAATTCCATCCTTCAAATTTTAATAAGCGCTAGTACATCTTGTACAGTAAATTGTAGAAGGATTACCTATAAGTATACAGGTATCATTCCTAATGAACATATGGAATATTTTGTGGGATCGTACCAGTTTCTTTGTCATGACTAACAGTGATAATGAGTTTGATTGGGGGATGACAGTGCTCCCATTCCCGAACCGGGGCTATATTCCATCCTTTTTGGAGTATACCATTAATACCCTTACTATAAGCGTTATGAGAAAGATCATTTCCACCACATGGAATCACAAGAAATTTAATATTCTTGGTTTTTTATGAAATTAAAAGCTGATAAAATTCCTTCCTTCAAATTTTAATAAGCGCTAGTACATCTTGTATAGTAAATTGTAGATGATTACTTATAAGTATAGGGGGTCATTCCGGATGAACATATGGAATGTTTTGCGGGATCGTACCAGTTTCTTTGTCATGACTAAGAGTAATCATGAGTTTGATTGGGGGATTACCATGCTCCCATCCCCGAACCGGGGCTATATTCCATCCTTCTTGGAGTATCCCATTAATACCCTTACTACAAGCATTAGGAGAAAGATCATTTCCACCACATGGAATCACATGAAATTTAATATTCTTGGTTTTTTATGAAATTAAAAGCTGATAAAATTCCGTCCTTCAAATTTTAATAAGCGCTAGTACATCTTGTATAGTAAATTGTAGATGATTACTTATAAGTATTGGGGGATCGTTCCGGATGAACAAATGGAATGATTGTGAGATCGTACTAGTTTCTTTGTCATGACTAAGAGTAATCATGAGTTTGATTGGGGGATGACAATGCTCCCACCCCCGAACTGGGGCAATATTCCATCCTTTTTGGAGTATCCCATTAATACCTTTACTATAAGCATTATAAGAAAGATCATTTCCACCACATGGAACCAAATGAAATTTAACATTCTTGGTTTTTTATGAAATTAAAAGCTGATAAAATTCCATCCTTCAAATTTTAATAAGCGCTAGTACATCTTGTACAGTAAATTGTAGAAGGATTACTTATAAGTATACAGGTATCATTCCTAATGAACATATGGAATATTTTGTGGGATCGTACCAGTTTCTTTGTAATGACTAACAGTGCTAATGAGTTTGATTGGGGGATAACAGTGCTCCCATCCCCGAACCGGGGCTATATTCCATCCTTTTTGGAGTATACCATTAATACCCTTACTATAAGCGTTATGAGAAAGATCATTTCCACCACATGGAATCACAAGAAATTTAATATTCTTGGTTTTTTATGAAATTAAAAGCTGATAAAATTCCTTCCTTCAAATTTTAATAAGCGCTAGTACATCTTGTATAGTAAATTGTAGATGATTACTTATAAGTATAGGGGGTCATTCCGGATGAACATATGGAATGTTTTGCGGGATCGTACCAGTTTCTTTGTCATGACTAAGAGTAATCATGAGTTTGATTGGGGGATTACCATGCTCCCATCCCCGAACCGGGGCTATATTCCATCCTTCTTGGAGTATCCCATTAATACCCTTACTACAAGCATTAGGAGAAAGATCATTTCCACCACATGGAATCACATGAAATTTAATATTCTTGGTTTTTTATGAAATTAAAAGCTATAAAATTCCGTCCTTCAAATTTTAATAAGCGCTAGTACATCTTGTATAGTAAATTGTAGATGATTACTTATAAGTATTGGGGGATCGTTCCGGATGAACAAATGGAATGATTGTGAGATCGTACTAGTTTCTTTGTCATGACTAAGAGTAATCATGAGTTTGATTGGGGGATGACAATGCTCCCACCCCCGAACTGGGGCAATATTCCATCCTTTTTGGAGTATCCCATTAATACCTTTACTATAAGCATTATAAGAAAGATCATTTCCACCACATGGAACCAAATGAAATTTTACATTCTTGGTTTTTTATGAAATTAAAAGCTGATAAAATTCCATCCTTCAAATTTTAATAAGCGCTAGTACATCTTGTATAGTAAATTGTAGATGATTACTTATAAGTATACAGGTATCATTCCTAATGAATATATGGAATATTTTGTGGGATCGTACCAGTTTCTTTGTCATGACTAAGAGTGATAATGAGTTTGATTGGGGGATGACAGTGCTCCCATCCCGGAACCGGGGCTATATTCCATCCTTTTTGGAGTATACCATTAATACCCTTACTATAAGCATTATGAGAAAGATCATTTCCACCACATGGAATCACAAGAAATTTAATATTCTTGGTTTTTTATGAAATTAAAAGCTGATAAAATTCCTTCCTTCAAATTTTAATAAGCGCTAGTACATCTTGTATAGTAAATTGTAGATGATTACTTATAAGTATAGGGGGTCATTCCGGATGAACATATGGAATGTTTTGCGGGATCGTACCAGTTTCTTTGTCATGACTAAGAGTAATCATGAGTTTGATTGGGGGATTACCATGCTCTCATCCCCGAACCGGGGCTATATTCCATCCTTTTTGGAGTATCCCATTAATACCCTTACTACAAGCATTAGGAGAAAGATCATTTCCACCACATGGAATCACATGAAATTTAATATTCTTGGTTTTTTATGAAATTAAAAGCTGATAAAATTCCGTCCTTCAAATTTTAATAAGCTCTAGTACATCTTGTATAGTAAATTGTAGATGATTACTTATAAGTATTGGGGGATCGTTCCGGATGAACAAATGGAATGATTGTGAGATCGTACTAGTTTCTTTGTCATGACTAAGAGTAATCATGAGTTTGATTGGGGGATGACAATGCTCCCACCCCCGAACTGGGGCAATATTCCATCCTTTTTGGAGTATCCCATTAATACCTTTACTATAAGCATTATAAGAAAGATCATTTCCACCACATGGAACCAAATGAAATTTAACATTCTTGGTTTTTTATGAAATTAAAAGCTGATAAAATTCCATCCTTCAAATTTTAATAAGCGCTAGTACATCTTGTATAGTAAATTGTAGATGATTACTTATAAGTATACAGGTATCATTCCTAATGAACATATGGAATATTTTGTGGGATCGTACCAGTTTCTTTGTCATGACTAACAGTGATAATGAGTTTGATTGGGGGATGACAGTGCTCCCATCCCCGAACCAGTGCTATATTCCATCCTTTTTGGAGTATACCATTAATACCCTTACTATAAGCGTTATGAGAAAGATCATTTCCACCACATGGAATCACATGAAATTTAATATTCTTGGTTTTATATGAAATTAAAGTTGATAAAATTCCGTCCTTCAAATTTTAATAAGCGCTAGTACATCTTGTGTAGTAAATTGTAGATGATTACTTATAGTATAGGGGGATCATTCCGGATGAACATATGGAATGTTTTGTGGGATCATACCAGTTTCTTTGTCATGACTAAGAGTAATCATGAGTTTGATTGGGGGATGACAATGCTCCCATCCCCGAACCGGGGCTATATTCCATCCTTTTTGGAGTATCCCATTAAGACCTTTACTACAAGCGTTATGAGAAAGATCATTTCCACCACATGGAATCACATGAAATTTAGTATTCTTGGTTTTTTATGAAATTAAAAGCTGATAAAACTCCGTCCTTCAAATTTTAATAAGCGCTAGTACATCTTGTATAGTAAATTGTAGATGATTACTTATAAGTATAGGAGGATCATTCCAAATGAACATATGGAATGTTTTGTGGGATCGTACCAGTTTCTTCGTCATGACTAAGAGTAATCATGAGTTTGATTGGGGGATGACAATGCTCCCATCCCCGAACCTGGGCTATATTCTATCCTTTTTGGAGTACCCCATTAACGCCCTTACTACAAGCGTTATGAGAAAGATCATTTCCACCACATGGAATCACATGAAATTTAGTATTCTTGGTTTTTTATGAAATTAAACGCTGATAAAACTCCGTCCTTCAAATTTTAATAAGCGCTAGTACATCTTGTATAATAAATTGTAGATGATTACTTATAAGTATGCGGGGATCATTCCGAATGAACATATGGAATATTTTGTGAGATCGTACCAGTTTCTTTGCCATGACTAACAATGATAATGAGTTTGATTGGGGGATGACAATGCTCCCATCCCCGAACCGGGGTTATATTCCATCCTTTTTGGAGTATCCCATTAATACCCTTACTACAAGCATTAGGAGAAAGATCATTTCCACCACATGGAATCACATGAAATTTAATATTCTTGGTTTTTTACGAAATTAAAAGCTGATAAAATTCCTTCCTTTAAAATTTTAATAAATGCTAGTACATCTTGTATAGTAAATTGTAGATGATTACTTATAGTATAGGGGGATCATTCCGGATGAACATATGGAATGTTTTGTGGGATCATACCAGTTTCTTTGTCATGACTAAGAGTAATCATGAGTTTGATTGGGGTATGACAATGCTCCCATCCCCGAACCGGGGCTATATTCCATCCTTTTTGGAGTATCCCATTAATACCCTTACTACAAGCATTAGGAGAAAGATCATTTCCACCACATGGAATCACATGAAATTTAATATTCTTGGTTTTTTACGAAATTAAAAGCTGATAAAATTCCTTCCTTTAAAATTTTAATAAACTCTAGTACATCTTGTATAGTAAATTGTAGATGATTACTTATAAGTATAGGGGGATCATTCCGGATGAACATATGGAATGTTTTGTTGGATCGTACCAGTTTCTTTCTCATGACTAAGAGTAATCATGAGTTTGATTGGGGGATGACAATGCTCCCATCCCCGAACCAGGGCAAATTCCATCCTTTTTGGAGTATCTCATTAATACCCTTACTATAAACGTTATGAGAAAGATCATTTCCACCACATGGAATCACATGAAATTTAATATTCTTGGTTTTTTATGAAATTAAAAGCTGATAAAATTCCGTCCTTCTAATTTTAATAAGCGCTAGTACATCTTGTATAGTAAATTGAAGATGATTACTTATAAGTATTAGGGGATCATTCCGGATGAACAAATGGAATAATTGTGAGATCGTACCAGTTTCTTTGTCATGACTAAGAGTAATCATGAGTTTGATTTGGGGATCACAATGCTCCCATCCCCGAACTGGGGCAATATTCCATCCTTTGTGGAGTATACCACTATTACCCTTACTATAAGCATTATGAGAAAGATCATTTCCACCACATGGAATCACATGAAATATAATATTCTTGGTTTTTTATGAAACTAAAAGCTGATAAAATTCCGTCCTTCAAATTTTAATAAGTCCTAGTACATCTTGTATAGTAAATTGTAGATGATTAGTTATAAGTATACGGGGATCATTCCGAATGAACATATGGAATATTTTGTGGGATCGTACCAGTTTCTTTGTCATGACTAACAGTGATAATGAGTTTGATTGGTGGATGACAGTGCTCCATCCCCGAACCGGGGCAATATTCCATCTTTTTGGAGTATACCATTAATACCCTTACTATAAGCGTTATGAGAAAGATCATTTCCACCACATGGAATCACATGAAATTTAATATTCTTGGTTTTATATGAAATTAAAAGCTGATAAAATTCCGTCCTTCAACTTTTAATAAGCGCTAGTACATCTTGTGTAGTAAATTGTAGATGATTACTTATAGTATAGGGGGATCATTCCGGATGAACATATGGAATGTTTTGTGGGATCGTACCAGTTTCTTTGACATGACTAAAAGTGATAATGAGTTTGATTGGGGGATGACAATGCTCCCATCCCCGAACCGGGGCAATATTCCATCCTTTTTGGAGTATACCATTAATACCCTTACTATAAACGTTATGAGAAAGATCATTTCCACCACATGGAATCATATGAAATTTAATATTCTTGGTTTTTTATGAAATTAAAAGCTGATAAAATTCCATCCTTCAAATTTTAATAAGCGCTAGTACATCTTGTATAGTAAATTGTAGATGATTACTTATAAGTATACGGGGATCATTCCGGATGAACATATGGAATGTTTTGTGGGATCGTACCAGTTTGTTTGTCATTACTAAGAGAAATCATGAGTATGATTGGGGGATGACAATGCTCTCATCCCCGAACCGGGGCAATATTTCATCCTTTTTGGAGTATCCCATTAATACCCTTACTATAAGCGTTATGAGAAAGATCATTTCCACCACATGGAATCACATGAAATTTAATATTCTTGGTTTTATATGAAATTAAAAGCTGATAAAATTCCGTCCTTCAAATTTTAATAAGCAGCTAGTACATCTTGTGTAGTAAATTGTAGATGATTACTTATAGTATAGGGGGATCATTCCGGATGAACATATGGAATGTTTTGTGGGATCGTACCATTTTATTTGACATGACTAAAAGTGATAATGAGTTTGATTGGGGGATGACAATGCTCCCATCCCCGAACCGGGGCAATATTCCATCCTTTTTGGAGTATACCATTAATACCCTTACTATAAACGTTATGAGAAAGATCATTTCCACCACATGGAATCATATGAAATTTAATATTCTTGGTTTTTTATGAAATTAAAACCTGATAAAATTCCATCCTTCAAATTTTAATAAGCGCTAGTACATCTTGTATAGTAAATTGTAGATTATTACTTATAAGTATGCGGGGATCATTCCGAATGAACATATGGAATATTTTGTGGGATCGTACCAGTTTCTTTGTCATGACTAACAGTGATAATGGGTTTGATTGGGGGATGACAGTGCTCCCATCCCCGAACCGGGGCAATATTCCATCCTTTTCGGAGTATACCATTAATACCCTTACTATAAGCGTTATGAGAAAGATCATTTCCACCATATGGAATCACATGAAATTTAGTATTCTTGGTTTTTTAAGAAATTAAAAGCTGATAAAATACTGTCCTTCAAATTTTAATAAGCGCTAGTCCATCTTGTATAGTAAATTGTAGATGATTACTTATAAGTATAGGGGGTCATTCCAGATGAACATATGGAATGTTTTGCGGGATCGTACCAGTTTCTTTGTCATGACTAAGAGTAATCATGAGTTTGATTGGGGAATGACAATGCTCCCATCCCCGAACCGGGGCTATATTCCATCCTTTTTGGAGTATCCCATTAATACCCTTACTACAAGCATTAGGAGAAAGATCATTTCCACCACATGGAATCACATGAAATTTAATATTCTTGGTTTTTCTATGAAATTAAAAGCTCATAAAATTCCTTCCTTCAAATATTAATAAGCGCTAGTACATCTTGTATAGTAAATTGTAGATGATTACTTATAAGTATTGGGGGATCATTCGGGATGAACAAATGGAATGATTGTGAGATCGTACCAGTTTCTTTGTCATGACTAAGAGTAATCATGAGTTTGATTGGGGGATGACAATGCTCCCACCCCCGAACAGGGGATATATTCCATCCTTCTTGGAGTATCCCATTAACGCCCTTACTACAAGCGTTATGAGAAAGATCATTTCCACCACATGGAATCACATGAAATTTAATATTCTTGGTTTTTTATGAAACTAAAAGCTGATAAAATTCCGTCCTTCAAATTTTAATAAGCGCTAGTACATCTTGTATAGTAAATTGTAGATGATTACTTATAAGTATAGGGGGATCGTTCCGGATGAACAAATGGAATGATTGTGAGGTCGTACTAGTTTCTTTGTCATGACTAAGAGTAATCATGAGTTTGATTGGGGGATGACAATGCTCCCACCCCCGAACTGGGCAATATTCCATCCTTTTTGGAGTATCCCATTAATACCTTTACCATAAGCATTGTAAGAAAGATCAATTCCACCACATGGAACCACATGAAATTTAACATTCTTGGATTTTTATGAAATTAAAAGCTGATAAAATTCCTTCCTTCAAATTTTAATAAGCGCTAGTACATCTTGTATAGTAAATTGTAGATGATTACTTATAAGTATAAGGGGATCATTCCGGATGAACATATGGAATGTTTTTTGGGATCGTACCAGTTTCTTTCTCATGACTAAGAGTAATCATGAGTTTGATTGGGGTATGACAATGCTCCCATCCCCAAACCGGGGCTATATTCCATCCTTTTTGGAGTATCCCATTAACGCCCTTACTACCAGCGTTATGAGAAAGATCATTTCCACCACATGGAATCACATGAAATTTAGTATTCTTGGTTTTTTATGAAATTAAAAGCTGATAAAATTCCTTCCTTCAAATTTTAATAAGCGCTAGTACATCTTGTATAGTAAATTGTAGATTATTACTTATAAGTATAAGGGGATCAATCCGGATGAACATATGGAATGTTTTTTGGGATCATACCAGTTTCTTTATCATTACTAAGAGTAATCATGAGTTTGATTGGGGGATGAGAGTGCTCCCATCCCCGAACCGGGGCAATATTCCATCCTTTTTGGAGTATACCATTAATACCCTTACTATAAGCGTTAGGAGAAAGATCATTTCCACCGTATGGAATCACATAAAATTTAATATTCTTGGTTTTTCATGAAACTAAAAGCAGACAAAATTCCGTCCTTCAAATTTTAATAAGCGCTAGTACATCTTGTATAGTAAATTGTAGATGATTACTTATAAGTATAGGGGGATCATTACGGATGAACATATGGAATGTTTTGTGGGATCGTACCAGTTTCTTTCTCATGACTAAGAGTAATCATGAGTTTGATTGGGGGATGACAGTGCTCCCATCCCCGAACCGGGGCTATATTCCATCCTTTTTGGAGTATACCATTAATACCCTTACTATAAGCGTTATGAGAAAGATCATTTCCACCACATGGAATCACAAGAAATTTAATATTCCCGGTTTTTTATGAAATCAAAAGCTGATAAGATTCCGTCCTTCAAATTTTAATAAGCGCTAGTACATCTTGTATAGTAAATTGTAGATGATTACTTATAAGTATAGGGGGTCATTCCGGATGAACATATGGAATGTTTTGCGGGATCGTACCAGTTTATTTGTCATGACTAAGAGTAATCATGAGTTTGATTGGGGGATTACAATGCTCCCATCCCCGAACAGGGGATATATTCCATCCTTCTTGGAGTATCCCATTAACGCCCTTACTACAAGCATTATGAGAAAGATCATTTCCACCACATGGAATCACATGAAATTTAATATTCTTGGTTTTTTAGGAAACTAAAAGCTGATAAAATTCCGTCCTTCAAATTTTAATAAGCGCTAGTACATCTTGTATAGTAAATTATAGATGATTACTTATAAGTATAAGGGGATCAATCCGGATGAACATATGGAATGTTTTTTGGGATTGTACCAGTTTCTTTATCATTACTAAGAGTAATCATGAGTTTGATTGGGGGATGACAGTGCTCCCATCCCCGAACCGGGGCAATATTCCATCCTTTTTGGAGTATACCATTAATACCCTTACTATAAGCGTTAGGAGAAAGATCATTTCCACCGTATGGAATCACATAAAATTTAATATTCTTGGTTTTTCATGAAACTAAAAGCAGACAAAATTCCATCCTTCAAATTTTAATAAGCGCTAGTACATCTTGTATAGTAAATTGTAGATGATTACTTATAAGTATAGGGGGATCATTCCGGATGAACATATGGAATGTTTTGTGGGATCGTACCAGTTTCTTTCTCATGACTAAGAGTAATCATGAGTTTGATTGGGGGTTGACAATGCTCCCATCCCCGAACCGGGGCTATATTCCATCCTTTTTGGAGTATCCCATTAACGCCCTTACTACAAGCATTATGAGAAAGATCATTTCCACCACATGGAATCACATGAAATTTAGTATTCTTGGTTTTTTATGAAATTAAAAGCTGATAAAATTCCTTACTTCAAATTTTAATAAGCGCTAGTACATCCTGTATAGTAAATTGTAGATGATTACTTATAAGTATAAGGGGATCATTCCGGATGAACATATGGAATGTTTTGTGGGATCGTACCAGTTTCTTTGTCATGACTAACAGTGATAATGAGTTTGATTGGGGGATGACAGTACTCCCATCCCCGAACCGGGGCAATATTCCATCCTTTTTGGAGTATACCATTAATACCCTTACTATAAGCGTTATGAGAAAGATCATTTCCACCACATGGAATCACATGAAATTTAATATTTTTGGTTTTTTATGAAATTAAAAGCTGATAAAATTCCATCCTTCAAATTTTAATAAGCGCTAGTACATCTTGTATAGTAAATTGTAGATGATTACTTATAAGTATACGGGGATCATTCCTAATGAACATATGGAATATTTTGTGGGATCGTACCAGTTTCTTTGTCATGACTCACAGTGATAATGAGTTTGATTGGGGGATGACAGTGCTCCCATCCCCGAACCGGGGCTATATTCCATCATTTTTGGAGTATACCATTAATACCCTTACTATAAGCGTTGTGAGAAAGATCATTTCCACCACATGGAATCACAAGAAATTTAATATTCTTGGTTTTTTATGAAATTAAAAGCTGATAAAATTCCGTCCTTCAAATTTTAATAAGCGCTAGTACATCTTGTATAGTAAATTGTAGATGATTACTTATAAGTATAGGGGGTCATTCCGGATAAACATATGGAATGTTTTGCGGGATCGTACCAGTTTCTTTGTCATGACTAAGAGTAATCATGAGTTTGATTGGGGGATGACAATGCTCCCATCCCCGAACCGGGGCTATATTCCATCCTTTTTGGAGTATCCCATTAACGCCCTTACTACAAGCGTTATGAGAAATATCATTTCCACCACATGGAATCACATGAAATTTAGTATTCTTGGTTTTTTATGAAATTAAAAGCTGATAAAATTCCTTCCTTCAAATTTTAATAAGCGCTAGTACATCTTGTATAGTAAATTGTAGATGATTACTTATAAGTATAAGGGGATCAATCCGGATGAACATATGGAATGTTTTTTGGGATCGTACCAGTTTCTTTATCATTACTAAGTGTAATCATGAGTTTGATTGGGGGATGACAGTGCTCCCATCCCCGAACCGGGGCAATATTCCATCCTTTTTGGAGTATAACATTAATACCCTTACTATAAGCGTTAGGAGAAAGATCATTTCCACCGTATGGAATCACATAAAATTTAATATTCTTGGTTTTTCATGAAACTAAAAGCAGACAAAATTCCGTCCTTCAAATTTTAATAAGCGCTAGTACATCTTGTATAGTAAATTGTAGATGATTACTTATAAGTATAGGGGGATCATTTCGGATGAACATATGGAATGTTTTTTGGGATCGTACCAGTTTCTTTCTCATGACTAAGAGTAATCATGAGTTTGATTGGGGGATGACAGTGCTCCCATCCCCGAACCGGGGCTATATTCCATCCTTTTTGGAGTATACCATTAATACCCTTACTATAAGCGTTGTGAGAAAGATCATTTCCACCACATGGAATCACAAGAAATTTAATATTCTTGGTTTTTTATGAAATTAAAAGCTGATAAAATTCCGTCCTTCAAATTTTAATAAGCGCTAGTACATCTTGCATAGTAAATTGTAGATGATTACTTATAAGTATAGGGGGTCATTCCGGATGAACATATGGAATGTTTTGCGGGATCGTACCAGTTTCTTTGTCATGACTAAGAGTAATCATGAGTTTGATTGAGGGATGACAATGCTCCCATCCCCGAACCGGGGCAAATTCCATCCTTTTTGGAGCATCTCATTAATACCCTTACTATAAACGTTATGAGAAAGGTCATTTCCACCGTATGGAATCACATAAAATTTAATATTCTTGGTTTTTCATGAAACTAAAAGCAGACAAAATTCCGTCCTTCAAATTTTAATAAGCGCTAGTACATCTTGTATAGTAAATTGTAGATGATTACTTATAAGTATAGGGGGATCATTTCGGATGAACATATGGAATGTTTTTTGGGATCGTACCAGTTTCTTTCTCATGACTAAGAGTAATCATGAGTTTGATTGGGGGATGACAGTGCTCCCATCCCCGAACCGGGGCTATATTCCATCCTTTTTGGAGTATACCATTAATACCCTTACTATAAGCGTTGTGAGAAAGATCATTTCCACCACATGGAATCACAAGAAATTTAATATTCTTGGTTTTTTATGAAATTAAAAGCTGATAAAATTCCGTCCTTCAAATTTTAATAAGCGCTAGTACATCTTGTATAGTAAATTGTAGATGATTACTTATAAGTATAGGGGGTCATTCCGGATGAACATATGGAATGTTTTGCGGGATCGTACCAGTTTCTTTGTCATGACTAAGAGTAATCATGAGTTTGATTGGGGGATGACAATGCTCCCATCCCCGAACCGGGGCAAATTCCATCCTTTTTGGAGCATCTCATTAATACCCTTACTATAAACGTTATGAGAAAGGTCATTTCCACCGTATGGAATCACATAAAATTTAATATTCTTGGTTTTTCATGAAACTAAAAGCAGACAAAATTCCGTCCTTCAAATTTTAATGAGCGCTAGTACATCTTGTATAGTAAATTGTAGATGATTACTTATAAGTATAGGGGGGTCATTTCGGATGAACATATGGAATGTTTTGTGGGATCGTACCAGTTTCTTTCTCATGACTAAGAGTAATCATGAGTTTGATTGGGGGATGACAATGCTCCCATCCCCGAACCGGGGCTATATTCCATCCTTTTTGGAGTATCCCATTAACGCCCTTACTACAAGCGTTATGAGAAATATCATTTCCACCACATGGAATCACATGAAATTTAGTATTCTTGGTTTTTTATGAAATTAAAAGCTGATAAAATTCCTTCCTTCAAATTTTAATAAGCGCTAGTACATCTTGTATAGTAAATTGTAGATGATTACTTATAAGTATAAGGGGATCATTCCAGATGAACATATGGAATGTTTTGTGGGATCGTATTAGTTTCTTTGTCATTACTAAGAGTAATCACGAGTTTGATTGGGGGATGACAATGCTCCCATCCCCGAACCAGGGCAAATTCCATCCTTTTTGGAGCATCTCATTAATACCCTTACTATAAACGTTATGAGAAAGGTCATTTCCACCACATGGAATCACATGAAATTTAATATTCTTGGTTTTTTATGAAATTAAAAGCTGATAAAATTCCGTCCTTCAAATTTTAATGAGCGCAAGTACATCTTGTATAGTAAATTGTAGATGATTACTTATAAGTATACGGGGATTATTCCTAATGAACATATGGAATATTTTGTGCGATCGTACCAGTTTCTTTGTCATGACTAACAGTGATTATGAGTTTGATTGGGGGATGACAATGCTCCCATCCCCGAACCGGGGCAATATTCCATCCTTTTCGGAGTATACCATTAATACCCTTACTATAAGCGTTACGAGAAAGATCATTTCCACCACATGGAATCACATCAAATTTAATATCCTCAGTTTTTCATGAAACTAAAAGCTGATAAAATTCCATCCTTCAAATTTTAATAAGCGCTAGTACATCTTGTAAAGTAAATTGTAGATGATTACTTATAAGTATAGGGGGATCATTCCGGATGAACATATGGAATGTTTTGTGGGATCGTACCAGTTTCTTGTCATGACTAAGAGTAATCATGAGTTTGATTGGGGGATGACAATGCTCCCATCCCCGAACCGGGGCTATATTCCATCCTTTTTGGAGTATCCCATTAATACCCTTACTACAAGCGTTATGAGAAAGATAAATTCCACCACATGGAATCACATGAAATTTAGTATTCTTGGTTTTTTATGAAATTAAAAGCTGATAAAACTCTGTCCTTCAAATTTTAATAAGCGCTAGTACATCTTGTATAGTAAATTGTAGATGATTACTTATAAGTATAGGGGGATCATTCCGGATGAACATATGGAATGTTTTGTGGGATCGTACCAGTTTCTTTGTCATGACTAAGAGTAATCATGAGTTTGATTGGGGGATGACAATGCTCCCATCCCCGAACCGGGGCTATATTCTATCCTTTTTGGAGTATCCCATTAACGCCCTTACTACAAGCGTTATGAGAAAGATCATTTCCACCACATGGAATCACATGAAATTTAGTATTCTTGGTTTTTTATGAAATTAAAAGCTGATAAAATTCCTTACTTCAAATTTTAATAAGCGCTAGTACATCCTGTATAGTAAATTGTAGATGATTACTTATAAGTATAAGGGGATCATTCCGGATGAACATATGGAATGTTTTGTGGGATCGTACCAGTTTCTTTGTCATGACTAACAGTGATAATGAGTTTGATTGGGGGATGACAGTACTCCCATCCCCGAACCGGGGCAATATTCCATCCTTTTTGGAGTATACCATTAATACCCTTACTATAAGCGTTATGAGAAAGATCATTTCCACCACATGGAATCACATGAAATTTAATATTTTTGGTTTTTTATGAAATTAAAAGCTGATAAAATTCCATCCTTCAAATTTTAATAAGCGCTAGTACATCTTGTATAGTAAATTGTAGATGATTACTTATAAGTATACGGGGATCATTCCTAATGAACATATGGAATATTTTGTGGGATCGTACCAGTTTCTTTGTCATGACTCACAGTGATAATGAGTTTGATTGGGGGATGACAGTGCTCCCATCCCCGAACCGGGGCTATATTCCATCATTTTTGGAGTATACCATTAATACCCTTACTATAAGCGTTGTGAGAAAGATCATTTCCACCACATGGAATCACAAGAAATTTAATATTCTTGGTTTTTTATGAAATTAAAAGCTGATAAAATTCCGTCCTTCAAATTTTAATAAGCGCTAGTACATCTTGTATAGTAAATTGTAGATGATTACTTATAAGTATAGGGGGTCATTCCGGATAAACATATGGAATGTTTTGCGGGATCGTACCAGTTTCTTTGTCATGACTAAGAGTAATCATGAGTTTGATTGGGGGATGACAATGCTCCCATCCCCGAACCGGGGCTATATTCCATCCTTTTTGGAGTATCCCATTAACGCCCTTACTACAAGCGTTATGAGAAATATCATTTCCACCACATGGAATCACATGAAATTTAGTATTCTTGGTTTTTTATGAAATTAAAAGCTGATAAAATTCCTTCCTTCAAATTTTAATAAGCGCTAGTACATCTTGTATAGTAAATTGTAGATGATTACTTATAAGTATAAGGGGATCAATCCGGATGAACATATGGAATGTTTTTTGGGATCGTACCAGTTTCTTTATCATTACTAAGTGTAATCATGAGTTTGATTGGGGGATGACAGTGCTCCCATCCCCGAACCGGGGCAATATTCCATCCTTTTTGGAGTATAACATTAATACCCTTACTATAAGCGTTAGGAGAAAGATCATTTCCACCGTATGGAATCACATAAAATTTAATATTCTTGGTTTTTCATGAAACTAAAAGCAGACAAAATTCCGTCCTTCAAATTTTAATAAGCGCTAGTACATCTTGTATAGTAAATTGTAGATGATTACTTATAAGTATAGGGGGATCATTTCGGATGAACATATGGAATGTTTTTTGGGATCGTACCAGTTTCTTTCTCATGACTAAGAGTAATCATGAGTTTGATTGGGGGATGACAGTGCTCCCATCCCCGAACCGGGGCTATATTCCATCCTTTTTGGAGTATACCATTAATACCCTTACTATAAGCGTTGTGAGAAAGATCATTTCCACCACATGGAATCACAAGAAATTTAATATTCTTGGTTTTTTATGAAATTAAAAGCTGATAAAATTCCGTCCTTCAAATTTTAATAAGCGCTAGTACATCTTGCATAGTAAATTGTAGATGATTACTTATAAGTATAGGGGGTCATTCCGGATGAACATATGGAATGTTTTGCGGGATCGTACCAGTTTCTTTGTCATGACTAAGAGTAATCATGAGTTTGATTGGGGGATGACAATGCTCCCATCCCCGAACCGGGGCAAATTCCATCCTTTTTGGAGCATCTCATTAATACCCTTACTATAAACGTTATGAGAAAGGTCATTTCCACCGTATGGAATCACATAAAATTTAATATTCTTGGTTTTTCATGAAACTAAAAGCAGACAAAATTCCGTCCTTCAAATTTTAATAAGCGCTAGTACATCTTGTATAGTAAATTGTAGATGATTACTTATAAGTATAGGGGGATCATTTCGGATGAACATATGGAATGTTTTTTGGGATCGTACCAGTTTCTTTCTCATGACTAAGAGTAATCATGAGTTTGATTGGGGGATGACAGTGCTCCCATCCCCGAACCGGGGCTATATTCCATCCTTTTTGGAGTATACCATTAATACCCTTACTATAAGCGTTGTGAGAAAGATCATTTCCACCACATGGAATCACAAGAAATTTAATATTCTTGGTTTTTTATGAAATTAAAAGCTGATAAAATTCCGTCCTTCAAATTTTAATAAGCGCTAGTACATCTTGTATAGTAAATTGTAGATGATTACTTATAAGTATAGGGGGTCATTCCGGATGAACATATGGAATGTTTTGCGGGATCGTACCAGTTTCTTTGTCATGACTAAGAGTAATCATGAGTTTGATTGGGGGATGACAATGCTCCCATCCCCGAACCGGGGCAAATTCCATCCTTTTTGGAGCATCTCATTAATACCCTTACTATAAACGTTATGAGAAAGGTCATTTCCACCGTATGGAATCACATAAAATTTAATATTCTTGGTTTTTCATGAAACTAAAAGCAGACAAAATTCCGTCCTTCAAATTTTAATGAGCGCTAGTACATCTTGTATAGTAAATTGTAGATGATTACTTATAAGTATAGGGGGGTCATTTCGGATGAACATATGGAATGTTTTGTGGGATCGTACCAGTTTCTTTCTCATGACTAAGAGTAATCATGAGTTTGATTGGGGGATGACAATGCTCCCATCCCCGAACCGGGGCTATATTCCATCCTTTTTGGAGTATCCCATTAACGCCCTTACTACAAGCGTTATGAGAAATATCATTTCCACCACATGGAATCACATGAAATTTAGTATTCTTGGTTTTTTATGAAATTAAAAGCTGATAAAATTCCTTCCTTCAAATTTTAATAAGCGCTAGTACATCTTGTATAGTAAATTGTAGATGATTACTTATAAGTATAAGGGGATCATTCCAGATGAACATATGGAATGTTTTGTGGGATCGTATTAGTTTCTTTGTCATTACTAAGAGTAATCACGAGTTTGATTGGGGGATGACAATGCTCCCATCCCCGAACCAGGGCAAATTCCATCCTTTTTGGAGCATCTCATTAATACCCTTACTATAAACGTTATGAGAAAGGTCATTTACACCACATGGAATCACATGAAATTTAATATTCTTGGTTTTTTATGAAATTAAAAGCTGATAAAATTCCGTCCTTCAAATTTTAATGAGCGCAAGTACATCTTGTATAGTAAATTGTAGATGATTACTTATAAGTATACGGGGATTATTCCTAATGAACATATGGAATATTTTGTGCGATCGTACCAGTTTCTTTGTCATGACTAACAGTGATTATGAGTTTGATTGGGGGATGACAATGCTCCCATCCCCGAACCGGGGCAATATTCCATCCTTTTCGGAGTATACCATTAATACCCTTACTATAAGCGTTACGAGAAAGATCATTTCCACCACATGGAATCACATCAAATTTAATATCCTCAGTTTTTCATGAAACTAAAAGCTGATAAAATTCCATCCTTCAAATTTTAATAAGCGCTAGTACATCTTGTAAAGTAAATTGTAGATGATTACTTATAAGTATAGGGGGATCATTCCGGATGAACATATGGAATGTTTTGTGGGATCGTACCAGTTTCTTGTCATGACTAAGAGTAATCATGAGTTTGATTGGGGGATGACAATGCTCCCATCCCCGAACCGGGGCTATATTCCATCCTTTTTGGAGTATCCCATTAATACCCTTACTACAAGCGTTATGAGAAAGATAAATTCCACCACATGGAATCACATGAAATTTAGTATTCTTGGTTTTTTATGAAATTAAAAGCTGATAAAACTCTGTCCTTCAAATTTTAATAAGCGCTAGTACATCTTGTATAGTAAATTGTAGATGATTACTTATAAGTATAGGGGGATCATTCCGGATGAACATATGGAATGTTTTGTGGGATCGTACCAGTTTCTTTGTCATGACTAAGAGTAATCATGAGTTTGATTGGGGGATGACAATGCTCCCATCCCCGAACCGGGGCTATATTCTATCCTTTTTGGAGTATCCCATTAACGCCCTTACTACAAGCGTTATGAGAAAGATCATTTCCACCACATGGAATCACATGAAATTTAGTATTCTTGGTTTTTTATGAAATTAAAAGCTGATAAAACTCCGTCCTTCAAATTTTAATAAGCGCTAGTACATCTTGTATAGTAAATTGTAGATGATTACTTATAAATATGCGGGGATCATTCCGAATGAACATATGGAATATTTTGTGGGATCGTACCAGTTTCTTTGTCATGACTAACAGTGATAATG
Source organism: Rubia yunnanensis (assembly GCA_037428765.1). Classification (NCBI taxonomy): domain Eukaryota; kingdom Viridiplantae; phylum Streptophyta; class Magnoliopsida; order Gentianales; family Rubiaceae; genus Rubia; species Rubia yunnanensis. Next base: position 79,793,210 of record CM075062.1, on the reverse strand, counting down.
AGTTTGATTGGGGGATGACAGTACTCCCATCCCCGAACCGGGGCAATATTCCATCCTTTTTGGAGTATACCATTAATACCCTTACTATAAGCGTTATGAGAAAGATCATTTCCACCACATGGAATCACATGAAATTTAATATTTTTGGTTTTTTATTAAATTAAAAGCTGATAAAGTTCCATCCTTCAAATTTTAATAAGCGCTAGTACATCTTGTACAGTAAATTGTAGATGATTACTTATAAGTATACGGGGATCATTCCTAATGAACATATGGAATATTTTGTGGGATCGTACCAGTTTCTTTGTCATGACTAACAGTGATAATGAGTTTGATTGGGGGATGACAGTGCTCCCATCCCCGAACCGGGGCTATATTCCATCCTTTTTGGAGTATACCATTAATACCCTTACTATAAGCGTTATGAGAAAGATCATTTCCACCACATGGAATCACAAGAAATTTAATATTCTTGGTTTTTTATGAAATTAAAAGCTGATAAAATTCCGTCCTTCAAATTTTAATAAGCGCTAGTACATCTTGTATAGTAAATTGTAGATGATTACTTATAAGTATAGGGGGTCATTCCGGATGAACATATGGAATGTTTTGCGGGATCGTACCAGTTTCTTTGTCATGACTAAGAGTAATCATGAGTTTGATTGGGGGATGACAATGCTCCCGTCCCCGAACCGGGGATATATTCCATCCTTCTTGGAGTATCCCATTAACGCCCTTACTACAAGCGTTATGAGAAAGATCATTTCCACCACATGGAATCACATGAAATTTAATATTCTTGGTTTTTTATGAAACTAAAAGCTGATAAATTTCCGTCCTTCAAATTTTAATAACCGCTAGTACATCTTGTATAGTAAATTGTAGATGATTACTTATAAGTATAAGGGGATCAATCCGGATGAACATATGGAATGTTTTTTGGGATCGTACCAGTTTCTTTATCATTACTAAGAGTAATCATGAGTTTGATTGGGGGATGACAGTGCTCCCATCCCCGAACCGGGGCAATATTCCATCCTTTTTGGAGTATACCATTAATACCCTTACTATAAGCGTTAGGAGAAAGGTCATTTCCACCGTATGGAATCACATAAAATTTAATATTCTTGGTTTTTCATGAAACTAAAAGCAGACAAAATTCCGTCCTTCAAATTTTAATAAGCGCTAGTACATCTTGTATAGTAAATTGTAGATGATTACTTATAAGTATAGGGGGATCATTCCGGATGAACATATGGAATGTTTTGTGGGATCGTACCAGTTTCTTTCTCATGACTAAGAGTAATCATGAGTTTGATTGGGGGATGACAATGCTCCCATCCCCGATCCGGGGCTATATTCCATCCTTCTTGGAGTATCCCATTAATACCCTTACTACAAGCGTTATGAGAAAGATCATTTCCACCACATGGAATCACATGAAATTTAATATTCTTGGTTTTTTATGAAACTAAAAGTTGATAAAATTCCGTCCTTCAAATTTTAATAAGCGCTAGTACATCTTGTATAATAAATTGTAGATGATTACTTATAAGTATAGGGGGATCATTCCGGATGAACATATGGAATGTTTTGTGGGATCGTAACAGTTTCTTTGTCTTGACTAAAAGTAATCATAAGTTTGATTGGGGGATGACAATGCTCTCATCCCCTAACCGGGGCTATATTCCATCCTTTTTGGAGTATACCATTAATACCCTTACTACAAGCGTTATGAGAAAGATCATTTCCACCACATGGAATCACATCAAATTTAGTATTCTTGGTTTTTTATGAAATTAAAAGCTGATAAAACTCTGTCCTTCAAATTTTAATAAGCGCTAGTACATCTTGTATAGTAAATTGTAGATGATTACTTATAAGTATAGGGGGATCATTCCGGATGAACATATGGAATGTTTTGTGGGATCGTACCAGTTTCTTTGTCATGACTAAGAGTAATCATGAGTTTTATTGGGGGATGACAATGCTCCCATCCCCGAACCGGGGCTATATTCCATCCTTCTTGGAGTATCCCATTAATACCCTTACTACAAGCGTTATGAGAAAGATCATTTCCACCTCATGTAATCACATGAAATTTAATATTCTTGGTTTTTTATGAAACTAAAAGTTGATAAAATTCCGTCCTTCAAATTTTAATAAGCGCTAGTACATCTTGTATAATAAATTGTAGATGATTACTTATAAGTATAGGGGGATCATTCCGGATGAACATATGGAATGTTTTGTGGGATCGTAACAGTTTCTTTGTCTTGACTAAAAGTAATCATAAGTTTGATTGGGGGATGACAATGCTCCCATCCCCTAACCGGGGCTATATTCCATCCTTTTTGGAGTATACCATTAATACCCTTACTACAAGCGTTATGAGAAAGATCATTTCCACGACATGGAATCACATCAAATTTAGTATTCTTGGTTTTTTATGAAATTAAAAGCTGATAAAACTCTGTCCTTCAAATTTTAATAAGCGCTAGTACATCTTGTATAGTAAATTGTAGATGATTACTTATAAGTATAGGGGGATCATTCCGGATGAACATATGGAATGTTTTGTGGGATCGTACCAGTTTCTTTGTCATGACTAAGAGTAATCATGAGTTTGATTGGGGGATGACAATGCTCCCATCCCCGAACCGGGGCTATATTCTATCCTTTTTGGAGTATCCCATTAACGCCCTTACTACAAGCGTTATGAGAAAGATCATTTCCACCACATGGAATCACATGAAATTTAGTATTCTTGGTTTTTTATGAAATTAAAAGCTGATAAAACTCCGTCCTTCAAATTTTAATAAGCGCTAGTACATCTTGTATAGTAAATTGTAGATGATTACTTATAAATATGCGGGGATCATTCCAATGAACATATGGAATATTTTGTGGGATCGTACCAGTTTCTTTGTCATGACTAACAGTGATAATGAGTTTGATTGGGGGATGACAGTACTCCCATCCCCGAACCGGGGCAATATTCCATCCTTTTTGGAGTATACCATTAATACCCTTACTATAAGCGTTATGAGAAAGATCATTTCCACCACATGGAATCACATGAAATTTAATATTTTTGGTTTTTTATTAAATTAGAAGCTGATAAAATTCCATCCTTCAAATTTTAATAAGCGCTAGTACATCTTGTACAGTAAATTGTAGATGATTACTTATAAGTATACGGGGATCATTCCTAATGAACATATGGAATATTTTGTGGGATCGTACCAGTTTCTTTGTCATGACTAACAGTGATAATGAGTTTGATTGGGGGATGACAGTGCTCCCATCCCCGAACCGGGGCTATATTCCATCCTTTTTGGAGTATACCATTAATACCCTTACTATAAGCGTTATGAGAAAGATCATATCCACCACATGGAATCACAAGAAATTTAATATTCTTGGTTTTTTATGAAATTAAAAGCTGATAAAATTCCGTCCTTCAAATTTTAATAAGCGCTAGTACATCTTGTATAGTAAATTGTAGATGATTACTTATAAGTATAGGGGGTCATTCCGGATGAACATATGGAATGTTTTGCGGGATCGTACCAGTTTCTTTGTCATGACTAAGAGTAATCATGAGTTTTATTGGGGGATGACAATGCTCCCGTCCCCGAACCAGGGATATATTCCATCCTTCTTGGAGTATCCCATTAACGCCCTTACTACAAGCGTTATGAGAAAGATCATTTCCACCACATGGAATCACATGAAATTTAATATTCTTGGTTTTTTATGAAACTAAAAGCTGATAAATTTCCGTCCTTCAAATTTTAATAAGCGCTAGTACATCTTGTATAGTAAATTGTAGATGATTACTTATAAGTATAAGGGGATCAATCCGGATGAACATATGGAATGTTTTTTGGGATCGTACCAGTTTCTTTATCATTACTAAGAGTAATCATGAGTTTGATTGGGGGATGACAGTGCTCCCATCCCCGAACCGGGGCAATATTCCATCCTTTTTGGAGTATACCATTAATACCCTTACTATAAGCGTTAGGAGAAAGATCATTTCCACCGTATGGAATCACATAAAATTTAATATTCTTGGTTTTTCATGAAACTAAAAGCAGACAAAATTCCGTCCTTCAAATTTTAATAAGCGCTAGTACATCTTGTATAGTAAATTGTAGATGATTACTTATAAGTATAGGGGGATCATTCCGGATGAACATATGGAATGTTTTGTGGGATCGTACCAGTTTCTTTCTCATGACTAAGAGTAATCATGAGTTTGATTGGGGGATGACAATGCTCCCATCCCCGAACCGGGGCTATATTCCATCCTTTTTGGAGTATCCCATTAATACCCTTACTACAAGCGTTATGAGAAAGATCATTTCCACCACATGGAATCACATGAAATTTAATATTCTTGTTTTTTTATGAAACTAAAAGTTGATAAAATTCCGTCCTTCAAATTTTAATAAGCGCTAGTACATCTTGTATAATAAATTGTAGATGATTACTTATAAGTATAGGGGGATCATTCCGGATGAACATATGGAATGTTTTGTGGGATCGTACCAGTTTCTTTGTCTTGACTAAAAGTAATCATAAGTTTGATTGGGGGATGACAATGCTCCCATCCCCTAACCGGGGCTATATTCCATCCTTTTTGGAGTATACCATTAATACCCTTACTATAAGCGTCATAAGAAAGATAATTTCCACCACATGGAATCACATGAAATTTAATATTCTTGGTTTTTTATGAAATTAAAAGATGATAAAACTCCGTCCTTCAAATTTTGATAAGCGCTAGTACATCTTGTATAGTAAATTGTATATGATTACTTATAAGTGTAGGGGGATCATTCCGGATGAACATATGGAATGTTTGGTGAGATCGTACCAGTTTCTTTCTCATGACTAACAGTGATAATCAGTTTAATTGGGGGATGACAGTGCTCCCATCCCCGAACCGGGGCAATATTCCATCCTTTTTGGAGTATACCATTAATACCCTTACTATAAGCGTTATGAGAAAGATCATTTCCACCATATGGAATCACATAAAATTTAATATTCTTGGTTTTTCATGAAACTAAAAGCTGATAAAATTCCATCCTTCAAATTTTAGTAAGCGCTAGTACATCTTGTATAGTAAATTGTAGATGATTACTTATAAGTATAGGGGGATCATTCCGGATGAACATATGGAATGTTTTGTGGGATCGTACCAGTTTCTTTGTCATGACTAAGAGTAATCATGAGTTTTATTGGGGGATGACAATGCTCCCATCCCCGAACCGGGGCTATATTCCATCCTTCTTGGAGTATCCCATTAATACCCTTACTACAAGCGTTATGAGAAAGATCATTTCCACCACATGGAATCACATGAAATTTAATATTCTTGGTTTTTTATGAAACTAAAAGTTGATAAAATTCCGTCCTTCAAATTTTAATAAGCGCTAGTACATCTTGTATAATAAATTGTAGATGATTACTTATAAGTATAGGGGGATCATTCCGGATGAACATATGGAATGTTTTGTGGGATCGTAACAGTTTCTTTGTCTTGACTAAAAGTAATCATAAGTTTGATTGGGGGATGACAATGCTCCCATCCCCTAACCGGGGCTATATTCCATCCTTTTTGGAGTATACCATTAATACCCTTACTACAAGCGTTATGAGAAAGATCATTTCCACGACATGGAATCACATCAAATTTAGTATTCTTGGTTTTTTATGAAATTAAAAGCTGATAAAACTCTGTCCTTCAAATTTTAATAAGCGCTAGTACATCTTGTATAGTAAATTGTAGATGATTACTTATAAGTATAGGGGGATCATTCCGGATGAACATATGGAATGTTTTGTGGGATCGTACCAGTTTCTTTGTCATGACTAAGAGTAATCATGAGTTTGATTGGGGGATGACAATGCTCCCATCCCCGAACCGGGGCTATATTCTGTCCTTTTTGGAGTATCCCATTAACGCCCTTACTACAAGCGTTATGAGAAAGATCATTTCCACCACATGGAATCACATGATATTTAGTATTCTTGGTTTTTTATGAAATTAAAAGCTGATAAAACTCCGTCCTTCAAATTTTAATAAGCGCTAGTACATCTTGTATAGTAAATTGTAGATGATTACTTATAAATATGCGGGGATCATTCCGAATGAACATATGGAATATTTTGTGGGATCGTACCAGTTTCTTTGTCATGACTAACAGTGATAATGAGTTTGATTGGGGGATGACAGTGCTCCCATCCCCGAACCGGGGCTATATTCCTTCCTTTTTGGAGTATACCATTAATACCCTTACTATAAGCGTTATGAGAAAGATCATTTCCACCACATGGAATCACAAGAAATTTAATATTCTTGGTTTTTTATGAAATTAAAAGCTGATAAAATTCCGTCCTTCAAATTTTAATAAGCGCTAGTACATCTTGTATAGTAAATTGTAGATGATTACTTATAAGTATAGGGGGTCATTCCGGATGAACATATGGAATGTTTTGCGGGATCGTACCAGTTTCTTTGTCATGACTAAGTGTAATCATGAGTTTGATTGGGGGATGACAATGCTCCCGTCCCCGAACCGGGGATATATTCCATCCTTCTTGGAGTATCCCATTAACGCCCTTACTACAAGCGTTATGAGAAAGATCATTTCCACCACATGGAATCACATGAAATTTAATATTCTTGGTTTTTTATGAAACTAAAAGCTGATAAATTTCCGTCCTTCAAATTTTAATAAGCGCTAGTACATCTTGTATAGTAAATTGTAGATGATTACTTATAAGTATAAGGGGATCAATCCGGATGAACATATGGAATGTTTTTTGGGATCGTACCAGTTTCTTTATCATTACTAAGAGTAATCATGAGTTTGATTGGGGGATGACAGTGCTCCCATCCCCGAACCGGGGCAATATTCCATCCTTTTTGGAGTATACCATTAATACCCTTACTATAAGCGTTAGGAGAAAGATCATTTCCACCGTATGGAATCACATAAAATTTAATATTCTTGGTTTTTCATGAAACTAAAAGCAGACAAAATTCCGTCCTTCAAATTTTAATAAGCGCTAGTACATCTTGTATAGTAAATTGTAGATGATTACTTATAAGTATAGGGGGATCATTCCGGATGAACATATGGAATGTTTTGTGGGATCGTACCAGTTTCTTTCTCATGACTAAGAGTAATCATGAGTTTGATTGGGGGATGACAATGCTCCCATCCCCGAACCGGGGCTATATTCCATCCTTTTTGGAGTATCCCATTAATACCCTTACTACAAGCGTTATGAGAAAGATCATTTCCACCACATGGAATCACATGAAATTTAATATTCTTGTTTTTTTATGAAACTAAAAGTTGATAAAATTCCGTCCTTCAAATTTTAATAAGCGCTAGTACATCTTGTATAATAAATTGTAGATGATTACTTATAAGTATAGGGGGATCATTCCGGATGAACATATGGAATGTTTTGTGGGATCGTACCAGTTTCTTTGTCTTGACTAAAAGTAATCATAAGTTTGATTGGGGGATGACAATGCTCCCATCCCCTAACCGGGGCTATATTCCATCCTTTTTGGAGTATACCATTAATACCCTTACTATAAGCGTTATGAGAAAGATCATTTCCACCACATGGAATCACATGAAATTTAATATTCTTGGTTTTTTATGAAATTAAAAGATGATAAAACTCCGTCCTTCAAATTTTGATAAGCGCTAGTACATCTTGTATAGTAAATTGTATATGATTACTTATAAGTGTAGGGGGATCATTCCGGATGAACATATGGAATGTTTGGTGAGATCGTACCAGTTTCTTTGTCATGACTAACAGTGATAATCAGTTTAATTGGGGGATGACAGTGCTCCCATCCCCGAACCGGGGCAATATTCCATCCTTTTTGGAGTATACCATTAATACCCTTACTATAAGCGTTATGAGAAAGATCATTTCCACCATATGGAATCACATAAAATTTAATATTCTTGGTTTTTCATGAAACTAAAAGCTGATAAAATTCCATCCTTCAAATTTTAGTAAGCGCTAGTACATCTTGTATAGTAAATTGTAGATGATTACTTATAAGTATAGGGAGATCATTCCGGATGAACATATGGAATGTTTTGTGGGATCGTACCAGTTTCTTTGTCATGACTTAGAGTAATCATGAGTTTTATTGGGGATGACAATGCTCCCATCCCCGAACCGGGGCTATATTCCATCCTTTTTGGAGTATCCCATTAAAGCCCTTACTACAAGCGTTATGAGAAAGATCATTTCCACCGCATGGAATCACGTGAAATTTAATATTCATGGTTTTTCATGAAACTAAAAGCAGACAAAATTCCGTCCTTCAAATTTTAATAAGCGCTAGTACATCTTGTATAGTAAATTGTAGATGATCATTCCGGATGAACATATGGAATGTTTTGTGGGATCGTACCAGTTTCTTTCTCATGACTAAGAGTAATCATGAGTTTGATTGGGGGATGACAATGCTCCCATCCCCGAACCGGGGCTATATTCCATCCTTTTTGGAGTATCCCATTAATACCCTTACTACAAGCGTTATGAGAAAGATCATTTCCACCACATGGAATCACATGAAATTTAATATTCTTGGTTTTTTATGAAACTAAAAGTTGATAAAATTCCGTCCTTCAAATTTTAATAAGCGCTAGTACATCTTGTATAATAAATTGTAGATGATGACTTATAAGTATAGGGGGATCATTCCGGATGAACATATGGAATGTTTTGTGGGATCGTACCAGTTTCTTTGTCTTGACTAAAAGTAATCATAAGTTTGATTGGGGGATGACAATGCTCCCATCCCCTAACCGGGGCTATATTCCATCCTTTTTGGAGTATACCATTAATACCCTTACTATAAGCGTTATGAGAAAGATCATTTCCACCACATGGAATCACATGAAATTTAATATTCTTGGTTTTTTATGAAATTAAAATATGATAAAACTCCGTCTTTCAAATTTTGATAAGCGCTAGTACATCTTGTATAGTAAATTGTATATGATTACTTATAAGTGTAGGGGGATCATTCCGGATGAACATATGGAATGTTTGGTGAGATCGTACCAGTTTCTTTGTCATGACTAACAGTGATAATCAGTTTAATTGGGGGATGACAGTGCTCCCATCCCCGAACCGGGGAAATATTCCATCCTTTTTGGAGTATACCATTAATACCCTTACTACAAGCGTTATGAGAAAGATCATTTCCACGACATGGAATCACATCAAATTTAGTATTCTTGGTTTTTTATGAAATTAAAAGCTGATAAAACTCTGTCCTTCAAATTTTAATAAGCGCTAGTACATCTTGTATAGTAAATTGTAGATGATTACTTATAAGTATAGGGGGATCATTCCGGATGAACATATGGAATGTTTTGTGGGATCGTACCAGTTTCTTTGTCATGACTAAGAGTAATCATGAGTTTGATTGGGGGATGACAATGCTCCCATCCCCGAACCGGGGCTATATTCTGTCCTTTTTGGAGTATCCCATTAACGCCCTTACTACAAGCGTTATGAGAAAGATCATTTCCACCACATGGAATCACATGATATTTAGTATTCTTGGTTTTTTATGAAATTAAAAGCTGATAAAACTCCGTCCTTCAAATTTTAATAAGCGCTAGTACATCTTGTATAGTAAATTGTAGATGATTACTTATAAATATGCGGGGATCATTCCGAATGAACATATGGAATATTTTGTGGGATCGTACCAGTTTCTTTGTCATGACTAACAGTGATAATGAGTTTGATTGGGGGATGACAGTGCTCCCATCCCCGAACCGGGGCTATATTCCTTCCTTTTTGGAGTATACCATTAATACCCTTACTATAAGCGTTATGAGAAAGATCATTTCCACCACATGGAATCACAAGAAATTTAATATTCTTGGTTTTTTATGAAATTAAAAGCTGATAAAATTCCGTCCTTCAAATTTTAATAAGCGCTAGTACATCTTGTATAGTAAATTGTAGATGATTACTTATAAGTATAGGGGGTCATTCCGGATGAACATATGGAATGTTTTGCGGGATCGTACCAGTTTCTTTGTCATGACTAAGTGTAATCATGAGTTTGATTGGGGGATGACAATGCTCCCGTCCCCGAACCGGGGATATATTCCATCCTTCTTGGAGTATCCCATTAACGCCCTTACTACAAGCGTTATGAGAAAGATCATTTCCACCACATGGAATCACATGAAATTTAATATTCTTGGTTTTTTATGAAACTAAAAGCTGATAAATTTCCGTCCTTCAAATTTTAATAAGCGCTAGTACATCTTGTATAGTAAATTGTAGATGATTACTTATAAGTATAAGGGGATCAATCCGGATGAACATATGGAATGTTTTTTGGGATCGTACCAGTTTCTTTATCATTACTAAGAGTAATCATGAGTTTGATTGGGGGATGACAGTGCTCCCATCCCCGAACCGGGGCAATATTCCATCCTTTTTGGAGTATACCATTAATACCCTTACTATAAGCGTTAGGAGAAAGATCATTTCCACCGTATGGAATCACATAAAATTTAATATTCTTGGTTTTTCATGAAACTAAAAGCAGACAAAATTCCGTCCTTCAAATTTTAATAAGCGCTAGTACATCTTGTATAGTAAATTGTAGATGATTACTTATAAGTATAGGGGGATCATTCCGGATGAACATATGGAATGTTTTGTGGGATCGTACCAGTTTCTTTCTCATGACTAAGAGTAATCATGAGTTTGATTGGGGGATGACAATGCTCCCATCCCCGAACCGGGGCTATATTCCATCCTTTTTGGAGTATCCCATTAATACCCTTACTACAAGCGTTATGAGAAAGATCATTTCCACCACATGGAATCACATGAAATTTAATATTCTTGTTTTTTTATGAAACTAAAAGTTGATAAAATTCCGTCCTTCAAATTTTAATAAGCGCTAGTACATCTTGTATAATAAATTGTAGATGATTACTTATAAGTATAGGGGGATCATTCCGGATGAACATATGGAATGTTTTGTGGGATCGTACCAGTTTCTTTGTCTTGACTAAAAGTAATCATAAGTTTGATTGGGGGATGACAATGCTCCCATCCCCTAACCGGGGCTATATTCCATCCTTTTTGGAGTATACCATTAATACCCTTACTATAAGCGTTATGAGAAAGATCATTTCCACCACATGGAATCACATGAAATTTAATATTCTTGGTTTTTTATGAAATTAAAAGATGATAAAACTCCGTCCTTCAAATTTTGATAAGCGCTAGTACATCTTGTATAGTAAATTGTATATGATTACTTATAAGTGTAGGGGGATCATTCCGGATGAACATATGGAATGTTTGGTGAGATCGTACCAGTTTCTTTGTCATGACTAACAGTGATAATCAGTTTAATTGGGGGATGACAGTGCTCCCATCCCCGAACCGGGGCAATATTCCATCCTTTTTCGAGTATACCATTAATACCCTTACTATAAGCGTTATGAGAAAGATCATTTCCACCATATGGAATCACATAAAATTTAATATTCTTGGTTTTTCATGAAACTAAAAGCTGATAAAATTCCATCCTTCAAATTTTAGTAAGCGCTAGTACATCTTGTATAGTAAATTGTAGATGATTACTTATAAGTATAGGGAGATCATTCCGGATGAACATATGGAATGTTTTGTGGGATCGTACCAGTTTCTTTGTCATGACTTAGAGTAATCATGAGTTTTATTGGGGATGACAATGCTCCCATCCCCGAACCGGGGCTATATTCCATCCTTTTTGGAGTATCCCATTAAAGCCCTTACTACAAGCGTTATGAGAAAGATCATTTCCACCGCATGGAATCACGTGAAATTTAATATTCATGGTTTTTCATGAAACTAAAAGCAGACAAAATTCCGTCCTTCAAATTTTAATAAGCGCTAGTACATCTTGTATAGTAAATTGTAGATGATCATTCCGGATGAACATATGGAATGTTTTGTGGGATCGTACCAGTTTCTTTCTCATGACTAAGAGTAATCATGAGTTTGATTGGGGGATGACAATGCTCCCATCCCCGAACCGGGGCTATATTCCATCCTTTTTGGAGTATCCCATTAATACCCTTACTACAAGCGTTATGAGAAAGATCATTTCCACCACATGGAATCACATGAAATTTAATATTCTTGGTTTTTTATGAAACTAAAAGTTGATAAAATTCCGTCCTTCAAATTTTAATAAGCGCTAGTACATCTTGTATAATAAATTGTAGATGATGACTTATAAGTATAGGGGGATCATTCCGGATGAACATATGGAATGTTTTGTGGGATCGTACCAGTTTCTTTGTCTTGACTAAAAGTAATCATAAGTTTGATTGGGGGATGACAATGCTCCCATCCCCTAACCGGGGCTATATTCCATCCTTTTTGGAGTATACCATTAATACCCTTACTATAAGCGTTATGAGAAAGATCATTTCCACCACATGGAATCACATGAAATTTAATATTCTTGGTTTTTTATGAAATTAAAAGATGATAAAACTCCGTCCTTCAAATTTTGATAAGCGCTAGTACATCTTGTATAGTAAATTGTATATGATTACTTATAAGTGTAGGGGGATCATTCCGGATGAACATATGGAATGTTTGGTGAGATCGTACCAGTTTCTTTGTCATGACTAACAGTGATAATCAGTTTAATTGGGGGATGACAGTGCTCCCATCCCCGAACCGGGGCAATATTCCATCCTTTTTCGAGTATACCATTAATACCCTTACTATAAGCGTTATGAGAAAGATCATTTCCACCATATGGAATCACATAAAATTTAATATTCTTGGTTTTTCATGAAACTAAAAGCTGATAAAATTCCATCCTTCAAATTTTAGTAAGCGCTAGTACATCTTGTATAGTAAATTGTAGATGATTACTTATAAGTATAGGGAGATCATTCCGGATGAACATATGGAATGTTTTGTGGGATCGTACCAGTTTCTTTGTCATGACTTAGAGTAATCATGAGTTTTATTGGGGATGACAATGCTCCCATCCCCGAACCGGGGCTATATTCCATCCTTTTTGGAGTATCCCATTAAAGCCCTTACTACAAGCGTTATGAGAAAGATCATTTCCACCGCATGGAATCACGTGAAATTTAATATTCATGGTTTTTCATGAAACTAAAAGCAGACAAAATTCCGTCCTTCAAATTTTAATAAGCGCTAGTACATCTTGTATAGTAAATTGTAGATGATCATTCCGGATGAACATATGGAATGTTTTGTGGGATCGTACCAGTTTCTTTCTCATGACTAAGAGTAATCATGAGTTTGATTGGGGGATGACAATGCTCCCATCCCCGAACCGGGGCTATATTCCATCCTTTTTGGAGTATCCCATTAATACCCTTACTACAAGCGTTATGAGAAAGATCATTTCCACCACATGGAATCACATGAAATTTAATATTCTTGGTTTTTTATGAAACTAAAAGTTGATAAAATTCCGTCCTTCAAATTTTAATAAGCGCTAGTACATCTTGTATAATAAATTGTAGATGATGACTTATAAGTATAGGGGGATCATTCCGGATGAACATATGGAATGTTTTGTGGGATCGTACCAGTTTCTTTGTCTTGACTAAAAGTAATCATAAGTTTGATTGGGGGATGACAATGCTCCCATCCCCTAACCGGGGCTATATTCCATCCTTTTTGGAGTATACCATTAATACCCTTACTATAAGCGTTATGAGAAAGATCATTTCCACCACATGGAATCACATGAAATTTAATATTCTTGGTTTTTTATGAAATTAAAATATGATAAAACTCCGTCTTTCAAATTTTGATAAGCGCTAGTACATCTTGTATAGTAAATTGTATATGATTACTTATAAGTGTAGGGGGATCATTCCGGATGAACATATGGAATGTTTGGTGAGATCGTACCAGTTTCTTTGTCATGACTAACAGTGATAATCAGTTTAATTGGGGGATGACAGTGCTCCCATCCCCGAACCGGGGCAATATTCCATCCTTTTTGGAGTATACCATTAATACCCTTACTATAAGCGTTATGAGAAAGATCATTTCCACCATATGGAATCACATAAAATTTAATATTCTTGGTTTTTCATGAAACTAAAAGCTGATAAAATTCCATCCTTCAAATTTTAGTAAGCGCTAGTACATCTTGTATAGTAAATTGTAGATGATTACTTATAAGTATAGGGGGATCATTCCGGATGAACATATGGAATGTTTTGTGGGATCGTACCAGTTTCTTTGTCATGACTAAGAGTAATCATGAGTTTTATTGGGGGATGACAATGCTCCCATCCCCGAACCGGGGCTATATTCCATCCTTTTTGGAGTATCCCATTAAAGCCCTTACTACAAGCGTTATGAGAAAGATCATTTCCACCACATGGAATCACGTGAAATTTAATATTCTTGGTTTTTTATGAAATTAAAAGCTGATAAAATTCCTTCCATCAAATTTTAATAAGCGCTAGTACATCTTGTATAGTAAATTGTAGATGATTACTTATAAGTATAGGGGGATCATTCCGAATGAACATATGGAATGTTTTGTGGGATCGTACCAGTTTCTTTCTCATGACTAAGAGTAATCATGAGTTTGATTGGGGGATGACAATGCTCCCATCCCCGAACCGGGGCTATATTCCATCCTTTTTGGAGTATCCCATTAATACCCTTACTACAAGCGTTATGAGAAAGATCATTTCCACCACATGGAATCACATGAAATTTAATATTCTTGGTTTTTTATGAAACTAAAAGTTGATAAAATTCCGTCCTTCAAATTTTAATAAGCGCTAGTACATCTTGTATAATAAATTGTAGATGATTACATATAAGTATAGGGGGATCATTCCGGATGAACATATGGAATGTTTTGTGGGATCGTACCAGTTTCTTTGTCTTGACTAAAAGTAATCATAAGTTTGATTGGGGGATGACAATGCTCCCATCCCCTAACCGGGGCTATATTCCATCCTTTTTGGAGTATACCATTAATACCCTTAGTATAAGCGTTATGAGAAAGATCATTTCCACCACATGGAATCACATGAAATTTAAAATTCTTGGTTTTTTATGAAATTAAAAGATGATAAAACTCCGTCCATCAAATTTTGATAAGCGCTAGTACATCTTGTATAGTAAATTGTATATGATTACTTATAAGTGTAGGGGGATCATTCCGGATGAACATGTGGAATGTTTGGTGAGATCGTACCAGTTTCATTGTCATGACTAACAGTGATAATCAATTTAATTGGGGGATGACAGTGCTCCCATCCCCGAACCGGGGCAATATTCCATCCTTTTTGGAGTATACCATTAATACCCTTACTATAAGCGTTATGAGAAAGATCATTTCCACCATATGGAATCACATAAAATTTAATGTTCTTGGTTTTTCATGAAACTAAAAGCTGATAAAATTCCATCCTTCAAATTTTAGTAAGCGCTAGTACATCTTGTATAGTAAATTGTAGATGATTACTTATAAGTATAGGGGGATCATAACAGATGAACATATGGAATGTTTTGTGGGATCGTACCAGTTTCTTTGTCATGACTAAGAGTAATCATGAGTTTTATTGGGGGATGACAATGCTCCCATCCCCGAACCGGGGCTATATTCCATCCTTTTTGGAGTATCCCATTAAAGCCCTTACTACAAGCGTTATGAGAAAGATCATTTCCACCACATGGAATCACGTGAAATTTAATATTCTTGGTTTTTTATGAAATTAAAAGCTGATAAAATTCCTTCCATCAAATTTTAATCAGCGCTAGTACATCTTGTATAGTAAATTGTAGATGATTACTTATAAGTATAGGGGGATCATTCCGGATGAACATATGGAATGTTTTGTGGGATCGTACCAGTTTCTTTCTCATGACTAAGAGTAATCATGAGTTTGATTGGGGGATGACAATGCTCCCATCCCCGAACCGGGGCTATATTCCATCCTTTTTGGAGTATCCCATTAATACCCTTACTACAAGCGTTATGAGAAAGATCATTTCCACCACATGGAATCACATGAAATTTAATATTCTTGGTTTTTTATGAAATTAAAAGACGATAAAACTCCATCCTTCAAATTTTGATAAGCGCTAGTACATCTTGTATAATAAATTGTAGATGATTACTTATAAGTATAGGGGGATCATTCCGGATGAACATATGGAATGTTTTGTGGGATCGTACCAGTTTCTTTGTCATGACTAAAAGTAATTATGAGTTTGATTGGGGGATGACAATGCTCCCATCCCCGAACCGGGGCTATATTCCATCCTTTTTGCAGTATACCATTAATACCCTTACTATATGCGTTATGAGAAAGATCATTTCCACCACATGGAATCACATGAAATTTAATATTCTTGGTTTTTTATGAAATTAAAAGACGATAAAACTCCATCCTTCAAATTTTGATAAGCACTAGTACATCTTGTACAGTAAATTGTAGATGATTACTTATAAGTGTAGGGGGATCATTCCGGATGAACATATGGAATGTTTTGTGAGATCGTACCAGTTTCTTTGTCATGACTAAGAGTAATCATGAGTTTGATTGGGGGATGACAATGCTCCCATCCCCGAACCGGGGCTATATTCCATCCTTTTTGGAGTATCCCCTTAATACCTTTATTATAAGAATTATAAGAAAGATCATTTCCACCACATGGAACCAAATGAAATTTAATATTCTTGGTTTTTTATGAAACTAAAAGTTGATAAAATTCCGTCCTTCAAATTTTAATAAGCGCTAGTTCATCTTGTATAATAAATTGTAGATGATTACTTATAAGTATAGGGGGATCATTCCGGATGAACATATGGAATGTTTTGTGGGATCGTACCAGTTTCTTTGTCATGACTAACAGTGATAATGAGTTTGATTGGGGGATGACAATGCTCCCATCCCCGAACCGGGGCTATATTCCACCCTTTTTGGAGTATCCCATTAATACCTTTATTATAAGAATTATAAGAAAGATCATTTCCACCACATGGAACCAAATGAAATTTAATATTCTTGGTTTTTTATGAAACTAAAAGTTGATAAAATTCCGTCCTTCAAATTTTAATAAGCGCTAGTACATCTTGTATAATAAATTGTAGATGATTACTTATAAGTATAGGGGGATCATTCCGGATGAACATATGGAATGTTTTGTGGGATCGTACCAGTTTCTTTGTCATGACTAACAGTGATAATGAGTTTGATTGGGGGATGACAATGCTCCCATCCCCGAACCGGGGCTATATTCCACCCTTTTTGGAGTATCCCATTAATACCCTTACTATAAGCGTTATGCTAAAGATCATTTCCACCACATGGAATCACATGAAATTTAATATTCTTGGTTTTTTATGAAATTAAAAGACGATAAAACTCCATCCTTCAAATTTTGATAAGCGCTAGTACATCTTGTACAGTAAATTGTAGATGATTACTTATAAGTGTAGGGGGATCATTCCGGATGAACATATGGAATGTTTTGTGAGATCGTACCAGTTTCTTTGTCATGACTAAGAGTAATCATGAGTTTGATTGGGGGATGACAATGCTCCCATCCCCGAACCGGGGATATATTCCATCCTTCTTGGAGTATCCCATTAACGCCCTTACTACAAGCGTTATGAGAAAGATCATTTCCACCAAATGGAATCAAATGAAATTTAATATTCTTGGTTTTTTATGAAACTAAAAGCTGATAAAATTCCGTCCTTCAAATTTTAATAAGCGCTAGTACATCTTTTATAGTAAATTGTAGATGATTACTTATAAGTATAAGGGGATCAATCCGGATGAACATATGGAATGTTTTTTGGGATCGTACCAGTTTCTTTATCATTACTAAGAGTAATCATGAGTTTGATTGGGGGATGACAGTGCTCCCATCCCCGAACCTGGGCAATATTCCATCCTTTTTGGAGTATACCATTAATACCCTTACTATAAGCGTTAGGAGAAAGATCATTTCCACCGTATGGAATCACATAAAATTTAATATTCTTGGTTTTTCATGAAACTAAAAGCAGACAAAATTCCTTCCTTCAAATTTTAATAAGCGCTAGTACATCTTGTATAGTAAATTGTAGATGATTACTTATAAGTATAGGGGGATCATTCCGGATGAACATATGGAATGTTTTGTGGGATCGTACCAGTTTCTTTCTCATGACTAAGAGTAATCATAAGTTTGATTGGGGGATGACAATGCTCCCATCCCCGAACCGGGGCTATATTCCATCCTTTTTGGAGTATCCCATTAATACCCTTACTACAAGCGTTATGAGAAAGATCATTTCCACCACATGGAATCACATGAAATTTAATATTCTTGGTTTTTTATGAAACTAAAAGTTGATAAAATTCCGTCCTTCAAATTTTAATAAGCGCTAGTACATCTTGTATAATAAATTGTAGATGATTACTTATAAGTATAGGGGGATCATTCCGGATGAACATATGGAATGTTTTGTGGGATCGTACCAGTTTCTTTCTCATGACTAAAAGTAATCATGAGTTTGATTGGGGGATGACAATGCTCCCATCCCCGAACCGGGGCTATATTCCATCCTTTTTGGAGTATACCATTAATACCCTTACTATAAGCGTTATGAGAAAGATCATTTCCACCACATGGAATCACATGAAATTTAATATTCTTGGTTTTTTATGAAATTAAAAGATGATAAAACTCCGTCCTTCAAATTTTGATAAGCGCTAGTACATCTTGTATAGTAAATTGTATATGATTACTTATAAGTGTAGGGGGATCATTCCGGATGAACATATGGAATGTTTAGTGAGATCGTACCTGTTTCTTTGTCATGACTAACAGTGATAATCAGTTTAATTGGGGGATGACAGTGCTCCCATCCCCGTACCGGGGCAATATTCCATCCTTTTTGGAGTATACCATTAATACCCTTACTATAAGCGTTATGAGAAAGATCATTTCCACCATATGGAATCACATAAAATTTAATATTCTTGGTTTTTCATGAAACTAAAAGCAGATAAAATTCCATCCTTCAAATTTTAGTAAGCGCTAGTAGATCTTGTATAGTAAATTGTAGATGATTACTTATAAGTATAGGGGGATCATTCCGGATGAACATATGGAATGTTTTGTGGGATCGTACCAGTTTCTTTGTCATGACTAAGAGTAATCATGAGTTTTATTGGGGGATGACAATGCTCCCATCCCCGAACCGGGGCTATATTCCATCCTTTTTGGAGCATCCCATTAAAGCCCTTACTACAAGCGTTATGAGAAAGATCATTTCCACCACATGGAATCACATGAAATTTAATATTCTTGGTTTTTTATGAATTTAAAAGCTGATAAAACTCCGTCCTTCAAATTTTAATAAGCGCTAGTACGTCTCGTATAGTAAATTGTAGATGATTACTTATAAGTATTGGGGGATCATTCCGGATGAACAAATGGAATGATTGTGAGATCGTACCAGTTTCTTTGTCATGACTAAGAGTAATCATGAGTTTGATTTGGGGATCACAATGCTCCCATCCCCGAACCGGGGCAATATTCCATCCTTTGTGGAGTATACCACTATTACCCTTACTATAAGCGTTATGAGAAAGATCATTTCCACCACATGGAATCACATGAAATCTAATATTCTTGGTTTTTTATGAAACTAAAAGCTGATAAAATTCCGTCCTTCAAATTTTAATAAGTGCTAGTACATCTTGTATAGTAAATTGTAGATGATTAGTTATAAGTATACGGGGATCATTCCGAATGAACATATGGAATATTTTGTGGGATCGTACCAGTTTCTTTGTCATGACTAACAGTGATAATGAGTTTGATTGGTGGATGACAGTGCTCCCATCCCCGAACCGGGGCAATATTCCATCCTTTTTGGAGTATACCATTAATACCCTGTCTATAAGCGTTATGAGAAAGATCATTTCCACCACATGGAATCACATGAAATTTAATATTCTTGGTTTTATATGAAATTAAAAGTTGATAAAATTCCGTCCTTCAAATTTTAATAAGCGCTAGTACATCTTGTGTAGTAAATTGTAGATGATTACTTATAGTATAGGGGGATCATTCCGGATGAACATATGGAATGTTTTGTGGGATCATACCAGTTTCTTTGTCATGACTAAGAGTAATCATCAGTTTGATTGGGGGATGACAATGCTCCCATCCCCGAACCGGAGCTATATTCCATCCTTTTTGGAGTATCCCATTAATACCCTTACTACAAGCATTAGGAGAAAGATCTTTTCCACCACATGGAATCACATGAAATTTAATATTCTTGGTTTTTTATGAAATTAAAAGCTGATAAAATTCCTTCCTTCAAATTTTAATAAACGCTAGTACGTCTTGTATAGTAAATTGTAGATGATTACTTATAAGTATAGGGGGATCATTCCGGATGAACATATGGAATGTTTTGTGGGATCGTACCAGTTTCTTTGACATGACTAAAAGTGATAATGAGTTTGATTGGGGGATGACAATGCTCCCATCCCCGAACCGGGGCAATATTCCATCCTTTTTGGAGTATACCATTAATACCCTTACTATAAACGTTATGAGAAAGATCATTTCCACCACATGGAATCACATGAAATTTAATATTCTTTGTTTTTTATGAAATTAAAAGCTGATAAAATTCCATCCTTCAAATTTTAATAAGCGCTAGTACATCTTGTATAGTAAATTGTAGATGATTACTTATAAGTATTGGGGGATCGTTCCGGATGAACAAATGGAATGATTGTGAGATCGTACTAGTTTCTTTGTCATGACTAAGAGTAATCATGAGTTTGATTGGGGGATGACAATGCTCCCACCCCCGAACTGGGGCAATATTCCATCCTTTTTGGAGTATCCCATTAATACCTTTATTATAAGAATTATAAGAAAGATCATTTCCACCACATGGAACCAAATGAAATTTAACATTCTTGGTTTTTTACGAAATTAAAAGCTGATAAAATTCCATCCTTCAAATTTTAACAAGCGCTAGTACATCTTGTATAGTAAATTGTAGATGATTACTTATAAGTATAGGGGGATCATTCCGGATGAACATATGGAATGTTTTGTGGGATCGTACCAGTTTCTTTCTCATGACTAAGAGTAATCATGAGTTTGATTGGGGGATGACAATGCTCCCATCCCCGAACCGGGGCTATATTCCATCCTTTTTGGAGTATCCCATTAATACCCTTACTAAAAGCGTTATGAGAAAGATCATTTCCACCACATGGAATCACATGAAATTTAATATTCTTGGTTTTATATGAAACTAAAAGTTGATAAAATTCCGTCCTTCAAATTTTAATAAGCGCTAGTACATCTTGTATTGTAAATTGTATATGATTACTTATAAATGTAGGGGGATCATTCCGGATGAACATATGGAATGTTTTGAGAGATCGTACCAGTTTCTTTGTCATGACTAACAGTGATAATCAGTTTAATTGGGGGATGACAGTGCTCCCATCCCCGAACCGGGGCAATATTCCATCCTTTTTGGAGTATACCATTAATACCCTTACTATAAGCGTTATGAGAAAGATCATTTCCACCATATGGAATCACATAAAATTTGATATTCTCGGTTTTTCATGAAACTAAAAGCTGATAAAATTCCGTCCTTCAAATTTTAGTAAGCGCTAGTACATCTTGTATAGTAAATTGTAGATGATTACTTATAAGTATAGGGGGATCATTCCGGATGAACATATGGAATGTTTTGTGGGATCGTACCAGTTTCTTTGTCATGAGTAAGGGTAATCATGAGTTTTATTGGGGGATGACAATGCTCCCATCCCCGAACCGGGGCTATATTCCATCCTTTTTGGAGTATCCCATTAAAGCCCTTACTACAAGCGTTATGAGAAAGATCATTTCCACCACATGGAATCACGTGAAATTTAATATTCTTGGTTTTTTATGAAATCAAAAGCTGATAAAATTCCTTCCTTCAAATTTTAATAAGCGCTAGTACATCTTGTATAGTAAATTGCAGATGATTACTTATAAGTATAGGGGGATCATTTCGGATGAACATATGGAATGTTTTTTGGGATCGTACCAGTTTCTTTATCATTACTAAGAGTAATCATGAGTTTGATTGGGGGATGACAATGCTCCCATCCCCGAACCGGGGCAAATTCCATCCTTTTTGGAGTATCCCATTAATACCCTTACTATAAACGTTATGAGAAAGATCATTTCCACCACATGGAATCACATGAAATATAATATTCTTGGTTTTTTATGAAACTAAAAACTGATAAAATTCCGTCCATCAAATTTTAATAAGCGCTAGTACATCTTGTCTAGTAAATTGAAGATGATTACTTATAAGTATAGGGGGACCATTCCGAATGAACATATGGAATATTTTGTGGGATCGTACCAGTTTCTTTGTCATGACTAACAGCGATAATGAGTTTAATTGGGGGATGACAGTGCTCCCATCCCCGAACCGGGCCAATATTCCATCCTTTTTGGAGTATCCCATTAATACACTTACTATAAGCGTTATGAGAACGATCATTTCCACCACATGGAATCACATAAAATTTAATATTCTTGGTTTTTTGTGAATTTAAAAGCTGATAAAACTCCGTCCTTCTAATTTTAATAAGCGCTAGTACATCTCGTATAGTAAATTGTAGATGATTACTTATAAGTATTGGGGGATCATTCCGGATGAACAAATGGAATGATTGTGAGATCGTACCATTTTCTTTGTCATGACTAAGAGTAATCATGAGTTTGATTTGGGGATCACAATGCTCCCATCCCCGAACCGGGGCAATATTCCATCCTTTGTGAAGTATACCACTATTACCCTTACTATAAGAGTTATGAGAAAGATCATCTCCACCACATGGAATCACATGAAATATAATATACTTGGTTTTTTATGAAACTAAAAGCTGATAAAATTCCGCCCTTCAAATTTTAATAAGTGCTAGTACATCTTGTATAGTAAATTGTAGATGATTAGTTATAAGTATACGGGGATCATTCCGAATGAACATATGGAATATTTTGTGGGATCGTACCAGTTTCTTTGTCATGACTAACAGTGATAATGAGTTTGATTGGTGGATGACAGTTCTCCCATCCCCGAACCGGGGCAATATTCCATCCTTTTTGGAGTATACCATTAATACCCTGTCTATAAGCGTTATGAGAAAGATCATTTCCACCACATGGAATCACATGAAATTTAATATTCTTGGTTTTATATGAAATTAAAAGTTGATAAAATTCCGTCCTTCAAATTTTAATAAGCGCTAGTACATCTTGTGTAGTAAATTGTAGATGATTACTTATAGTATAGGGGGATCATTCCGGATGAACATATGGAATGTTTTGTGGGATCATACCAGTTTCTTTGTCATGACTAAGAGTAATCATCAGTTTGATTGGGGGATGACAATGCTCCCATCCCCGAACCGGGGCTATATTCCATCCTTTTTGGAGTATCCCATTAATACCCTTACTACAAGCATTAGGAGAAAGATCTTTTCCACCACATGGAATCACATGAAATTTAATATTCTTGGTTTTTTATGAAATTAAAAGCTGATAAAATTCCTTCCTTCAAATTTTAATAAACGCTAGTACGTCTTGTATAGTAAATTGTAGATGATTACTTATAAGTATAGGGGGATCATTCCGGATGAACATATGGAATGTTTTGTGGGATCGTACCAGTTTCTTTGACATGACTAAAAGTGATAATGAGTTTGATTGGGGGATGACAATGCTCCCATCCCCGAACCGGGGCAATATTCCATCCTTTTTGGAGTATACCATTAATACCCTTACTATAAACGTTATGAGAAAGATCATTTCCACCACATGGAATCACATGAAATTTAATATTCTTTGTTTTTTATGAAATTAAAAGCTGATAAAATTCCATCCTTCAAATTTTAATAAGCGCTAGTACATCTTGTATAGTAAATTGTAGATGATTACTTATAAGTATTGGGGGATCGTTCCGGATGAACAAATGGAATGATTGTGAGATCGTACTAGTTTCTTTGTCATGACTAAGAGTAATCATGAGTTTGATTGAGGGATGACAATGCTCCCACCCCCGAACTGGGGCAATATTCCATCCTTTTTGGAGTATCCCATTAATACCTTTATTATAAGAATTATAAGAAAGATCATTTCCACCACATGGAACAAAATGAAATTTAACATTCTTGGTTTTTTACGAAATTAAAAGCTGATAAAATTCCATCCTTCAAATTTTGACAAGCTCTAGTACATCTTGTATAGTAAATTGTAGATGATTACTTATAAGTATAGGGGGATCATTCCGGATGAACATATGGAATGTTTTGTGGGATCGTACCAGTTTTTTTCTCATGACTAAGAGTAATCATGAGTTTGATTGGGGGATGACAATGCTCCCATCCCCGAACCGGGGCTATTTTCCATCCTTTTTGGAGTATCCCATTCATACCCTTACTAAAAGCGTTATGAGAAAGATCATTTCCACCACATGGAATCACATGAAATTTAATATTCTTGGTTTTATATGAAACTAAAAGTTGATAAAATTCCGTCCTTCAAATTTTAATAAGCGCTAGTACATCTTGTATTGTAAATTGTATATGATTACTTATAAATGTAGGGGGATCATTCCGGATGAACATATGGAATGTTTTGAGAGATCGTACCAGTTTCTTTGTCATGACTAACAGTGATAATCAGTTTAATTGGGGGATGACAGTGCTCCCATCCCCGAACCGGGGCAATATTCCATCCTTTTTGGAGTATACCATTAATACCCTTACTATAAGCGTTATGAGAAAGATCATTTCCACCATATGGAATCACATAAAATTTGATATTCTTGGTATTTCATGAAACTAAAAGCTGATAAAATTCCGTCCTTCAAATTTTAGTAAGTGCTAGTACATCTTGTATAGTAAATTGTAGATGATTACTTATAAGTATAGGGGGATCATTCCGGATGAACATATGAAATGTTTTGTGGGATCGTACCAGTTTCTTTGTCATGAGTAAGGGTAATCATGAGTTTTATTGGGGGATGACAATGCTCCCATCCCCGAACCGAGGCTATATGCCATCCTTGTTGGAGTATCCCATTAAAGCCCTTACTACAAGCGTTATGAGAAAGATCATTTACACCACATGGAATCACGTGAAATTTAATATTCTTGGTTTTTTATGAAATCAAAAGCTGATAAAATTCCTTCCTTCAAATTTTAATAAGCGCTAGTACATCTTGTATAGTAAATTGCAGATGATTACTTATAAGTATAGGGGGATCATTCCGGATGAACATATGGAATGTTTTTTGGGATCGTACCAGTTTCTTTATCATTACTAAGAGTAATCATGAGTTTGATTGGGGGATGACAATGCTCCCATCCCCGAACCGGGGCAAATTCCATTCTTTTTGGAGTATCCCATTAATACCCTTACTATAAACGTTATGAGAAACATCATTTCCACCACATGGAATCACATGAAATATAATATTCTTGGTTTTTTATGAAACTAAAAACTGATAAAATTCCGTCCTTCAAATTTTAATAAGCGCTAGTACATCTTGTCTAGTAAATTGAAGATGATTACTTATAAGTATAGGGGGACCATTCCGAATGAACATATGGAATATTTTGTGGGATCGTACCAGTTTCTTTGTCATGACTAACAGTGATAATGAGTTTAATTGGGGGATGACAGTGCTCCCATCCCCGAACCGGGCCAATATTCCATCCTCTTTGGAGTATCCCATTAATACACTTACTATAAGCGTTATGAGAACGATCATTTCCACCACATGGAATCACATAAAATTTAATATTCTTGGTTTTTTGTGAATTTAAAAGCTGATAAAACTCCGTCCTTCAAATTTTAATAAGCGCTAGTACATCTCGTATAGTAAATTGTAGATGATTACTTATAAGCATTGGGGGATCATTCCGGATGAACAAATGGAATGATTGTGAGATCGTACCATTTTCTTTGTCATGACTAAGAGTAATCATGAGTTTGATTTGGGGATCACAATGCTCCCATCCCCGAACCGGGGCAATATTCCATCCTTTGTGAAGTATACCACTATTACCCTTACTATAAGCGTTATGAGAAAGATCATCTCCACCACATGGAATCACATGAAATATAATATACTTGGTTTTTTATGAAACTAAAAGCTGATAAAATTCCGCCCTTCAAATTTTAATAAGTGCTAGTACATCTTGTATAGTAAATTGTAGATGATTAGTTATAAGTATACGGGGATCATTCCGAATGAACATATGGAATATTTTGTGGGATCGTACCAGTTTCTTTGTCATGACTAACAGTGATAATGAGTTTGATTGGTGGATGACAGTTCTCCCATCCCCGAACCGGGGCAATATTCCATCCTTTTTGGAGTATACCATTAATACCCTGTCTATAAGCGTTATGAGAAAGATCATTTCCACCACATGGAATCACATGAAATTTAATATTCTTGGTTTTATATGAAATTAAAAGTTGATAAAATTCCGTCCTTCAAATTTTAATAAGCGCTAGTACATCTTGTGTAGTAAATTGTATATGATTACTTATAAATGTAGGGGGATCATTCCGGATGAACATATGGAATGTTTTGAGAGATCGTACCAGTTTCTTTGTCATGACTAACAGTGATAATCAGTTTAATTGGGGGATGACAGTGCTCCCATCCCCGAACCGGGGCAATATTCCATCCTTTTTGGAGTATACCATTAATACCCTTACTATAAGTGTTATGAGAAAGATCATTTCCACCATATGGAATCACATAAAATTTGATATTCTTGGTATTTCATGAAACTAAAAGCTGATAAAATTCCGTCCTTCAAATTTTAGTAAGCGCTAGTACATCTTGTATAGTAAATTGTAGATGATTACTTATAAGTATAGGGGGATCATTCCGGATGAACATATGAAATGTTTTGTGGGATCGTACCAGTTTCTTTGTCATGAGTAAGGGTAATCATGAGTTTTATTGGGGGATGACAATGCTCCCATCCCCGAACCGAGGCTATATGCCATCCTTGTTGGAGTATCCCATTAAAGCCCTTACTACAAGCGTTATGAGAAAGATCATTTCCACCACATGGAATCACGTGAAATTTAATATTCTTGGTTTTTTATGAAATCAAAAGCTGATAAAATTCCTTCCTTCAAATTTTAATAAGCGCTAGTACATCTTGTATAGTAAATTACAGATGATTACTTATAAGTATAGGGGGATCATTCCGGATGAACATATGGAATGTTTTTTGGGATCGTACCAGTTTCTTTATCATTACTAAGAGTAATCATGAGTTTGATTGGGGGATGACAATGCTCCCATCCCCGAACCGGGGCAAATTCCATCCTTTTTGGAGTATCCCATTAATACCCTTACTATAAACGTTATGAGAAACATCATTTCCACCACATGGAATCACATGAAATATAATATTCTTGGTTTTTTATGAAACTAAAAACTGATAAAATTCCGTCCTTCAAATTTTAATAAGCGCTAGTACATCTTGTCTAGTAAATTGAAGATGATTACTTATAAGTATAGGGGGACCATTCCGAATGAACATATGGAATATTTTGTGGGATCGTACCAGTTTCTTTGTCATGACTAACAGTGATAATGAGTTTAATTAGGGGATGACAGTGCTCCCATCCCCGAACCGGGCCAATATTCCATCCTCTTTGGAGTATCCCATTAATACACTTACTATAAGCGTTATGAGAACGATCATTTCCACCACATGGAATCACATAAAATTTAATATTCTTGGTTTTTTGTGAATTTAAAAGCTGATAAAACTCCGTCCTTCAAATTTTAATAAGCGCTAGTACATCTCGTATAGTAAATTGTAGATGATTACTTATAAGCATTGGGGGATCATTCCGGATGAACAAATGGAATGATTGTGAGATCGTACCATTTTCTTTGTCATGACTAAGAGTAATCATGAGTTTGATTTGGGGATCACAATGCTCCCATCCCCGAACCGGGGCAATATTCCATCCTTTGTGAAGTATACCACTATTACCCTTACTATAAGCGTTATGAGAAAGATCATCTCCACCACATGGAATCACATGAAATATAATATACTTGGTTTTTTATGAAACTAAAAGCTGATAAAATTCCGCCCTTCAAATTTTAATAAGTGCTAGTACATCTTGTATAGTAAATTGTAGATGATTAGTTATAAGTATACGGGGATCATTCCGAATGAACATATGGAATATTTTGTGGGATCGTACCAGTTTCTTTGTCATGACTAACAGTGATAATGAGTTTGATTGGTGGATGACAGTTCTCCCATCCCCGAACCGGGGCAATATTCCATCCTTTTTGGAGTATACCATTAATACCCTGTCTATAAGCGTTATGAGAAAGATCATTTCCACCACATGGAATCACATGAAATTTAATATTCTTGGTTTTATATGAAATTAAAAGTTGATAAAATTCCGTCCTTCAAATTTTAATAAGCGCTAGTACATCTTGTGTAGTAAATTGTATATGATTACTTATAAATGTAGGGGGATCATTCCGGATGAACATATGGAATGTTTTGAGAGATCGTACCAGTTTCTTTGTCATGACTAACAGTGATAATCAGTTTAATTGGGGGATGACAGTGCTCCCATCCCCGAACCGGGGCAATATTCCATCCTTTTTGGAGTATACCATTAATACCCTTACTATAAGTGTTATGAGAAAGATCATTTCCACCATATGGAATCACATAAAATTTGATATTCTTGGTATTTCATGAAACTAAAAGCTGATAAAATTCCGTCCTTCAAATTTTAGTAAGCGCTAGTACATCTTGTATAGTAAATTGTAGATGATTACTTATAAGTATAGGGGGATCATTCCGGATGAACATATGGAATGTTTTGTGGGATCGTACCAGTTTCTTTGACATGACTAAAAGTGATAATGAGTTTGATTGGGGGATGACAATGCTCCCATCCCCGAACCGGGGCAATATTCCATCCTTTTTGGAGTATACCATTAATACCCTTACTATAAACGTTATGAGAAAGATCATTTCCACCACATGGAATCACATGAAATTTAATATTCTTTGTTTTTTATGAAATTAAAAGCTGATAAAATTCCATCCTTCAAATTTTAATAAGCGCTAGTACATCTTGTATAGTAAATTGTAGATGATTACTTATAAGTATTGGGGGATCGTTCCGGATGAACAAATGGAATGATTGTGAGATCGTACTAGTTTCTTTGTCATGACTAAGAGTAATCATGAGTTTGATTGGGGGATGACAATGCTCCCACCCCCGAACTGGGGCAATATTCCATCCTTTTTGGAGTATCCCATTAATACCTTTATTATAAGAATTATAAGAAAGATCATTTCCACCACATGGAACAAAATGAAATTTAACATTCTTGGTTTTTTACGAAATTAAAAGCTGATAAAATTCCATCCTTCAAATTTTAACAAGCGCTAGTACATCTTGTATAGTAAATTGTAGATGATTACTTATAAGTATAGGGGGATCATTCCGGATGAACATATGGAATGTTTTGTGGGATCGTACCAGTTTTTTTCTCATGACTAAGAGTAATCATGAGTTTGATTGGGGGATGACAATGCTCCCATCCCCGAACCGGGGCTATTTTCCATCCTTTTTGGAGTATCCCATTAATACCCTTACTAAAAGCGTTATGAGAAAGATCATTTCCACCACATGGAATCACATGAAATTTAATATTCTTGGTTTTATATGAAACTAAAAGTTGATAAAATTCCGTCCTTCAAATTTTAATAAGCGCTAGTACATCTTGTATTGTAAATTGTATATGATTACTTATAAATGTAGGGGGATCATTCCGGATGAACATATGGAATGTTTTGAGAGATCGTACCAGTTTCTTTGTCATGACTAACAGTGATAATCAGTTTAATTGGGGGATGACAGTGCTCCCATCCCCGAACCGGGGCAATATTCCATCCTTTTTGGAGTATACCATTAATACCCTTACTATAAGCGTTATGAGAAAGATCATTTCCACCATATGGAATCACATAAAATTTGATATTCTTGGTATTTCATGAAACTAAAAGCTGATAAAATTCCGTCCTTCAAATTTTAGTAAGTGCTAGTACATCTTGTATAGTAAATTGTAGATGATTACTTATAAGTATAGGGGGATCATTCCGGATGAACATATGAAATGTTTTGTGGGATCGTACCAGTTTCTTTGTCATGAGTAAGGGTAATCATGAGTTTTATTGGGGGATGACAATGCTCCCATCCCCGAACCGAGGCTATATGCCATCCTTGTTGGAGTATCCCATTAAAGCCCTTACTACAAGCGTTATGAGAAAGATCATTTCCACCACATGGAATCACGTGAAATTTAATATTCTTGGTTTTTTATGAAATCAAAAGCTGATAAAATTCCTTCCTTCAAATTTTAATAAGCGCTAGTACATCTTGTATAGTAAATTGCAGATGATTACTTATAAGTATAGGGGGATCATTCCGGATGAACATATGGAATGTTTTTTGGGATCGTACCAGTTTCTTTATCATTACTAAGAGTAATCATGAGTTTGATTGGGGGATGACAATGCTCCCATCCCCGAACCGGGGCAAATTCCATCCTTTTTGGAGTATCCCATTAATACCCTTACTATAAACGTTATGAGAAACATCATTTCCACCACATGGAATCACATGAAATATAATATTCTTGGTTTTTTATGAAACTAAAAACTGATAAAATTCCGTCCATCAAATATTAATAAGCGCTAGTACATCTTGTCTAGTAAATTGAAGATGATTACTTATAAGTATAGGGGGACCATTCCGAATGAACATATGGAATATTTTGTGGGATCGTACCAGTTTCTTTGTCATGACTAACAGTGATAATGAGTTTAATTGGGGGATGACAGTGCTCCCATCCCCGAACCGGGCCAATATTCCATCCTCTTTGGAGTATCCCATTAATACACTTACTATAAGCGTTATGAGAACGATCATTTCCACCACATGGAATCACATAAAATTTAATATTCTTGGTTTTTTGTGAATTTAAAAGCTGATAAAACTCCGTCCTTCAAATTTTAATAAGCGCTAGTACATCTCGTATAGTAAATTGTAGATGATTACTTATAAGTATTGGGGGATCATTCCGGATGAACAAATGGAATGATTGTGAGATCGTACCATTTTCTTTGTCATGACTAAGAGTAATCATGAGTTTGATTTGGGGATCACAATGCTCCCATCCCCGAACCGGGGCAATATTCCATCCTTTGTGAAGTATACCACTATTACCCTTACTATAAGCGTTATGAGAAAGATCATCTCCACCACATGGAATCACATGAAATATAATATACTTGGTTTTTTATGAAACTAAAAGTTGATAAAATTCCGCCCTTCAAATTTTAATAAGTGCTAGTACATCTTGTATAGTAAATTGTAGATGATTAGTTATAAGTATACGGGGATCATTCCGAATGAACATATGGAATATTTTGTGGGATCGTACGAATTTCTTTGTCATGACTAACAGTGATAATGAGTTTGATTGGTGGATGACAGTGCTCCCATCCCCGAACCGGGGCAATATTCCATCCTTTTTGGAGTATACCATTAATACCCTGTCTATAAGCGTTATGAGAAAGATCATTTCCACCACATGGAATCACATGAAATTTAATATTCTTGGTTTTATATGAAATTAAAAGCTGATAAAATACCGTCCTTCAAATTTTAATAAGCGCTAGTACATCTTGTGTAGTAAATTGTAGATGATTACTTATAGTATAGGGGGATCATTCCGGATGAACATATGGAATTTTTTGTGGGATCATACCAGTTTCATTGTCATGACAAAGAGTAATCATGAGTTTGATTGGGGGATGACAATGCTCCCATCCCCGAACCGGGGCTATATTCCATCCTTTTTGGAGTATCCCATTAATACCCTTACTACAAGCATCAGGAGAAAGATCATTTCCACCACATGGAATCACTTGAAATTTAATATTCTTGGTTTTTTATGAAATTAAAAGCTGATAAAATTCCTTCCTTCAAATTTTAATAAACGCTAGTACATCTTGTATAGTAAATTGTAGATGATTACTTATAAGTATAGGGGGATCATTCCGGATGAACATATGGAATGTTTTGTGGGATCGTACCAGTTTCTTTGACATGACTAAAAGTGATAATGAGTTTGATTGGGGGATGACAATGCTCCCATCCCCGAACCGGGGCAATATTCCATCCTTTTTGGAGTATACCATTAATACCCTTACTATAAACGTTATGAGAAAGATCATTTCCACCACATGGAATCACATGAAATTTAATATTCTTGGTTTTTTATGAAATTAAAAGCTGATAAAATTCCATCCTTCAAATTTTAATAAGCGCTAGTACATCTTGTATAGTAAATTGTAGATGATTACTTATAAGTATGCGGGGATCATTCCGAATGAACATATGGAATA
Organism: Rubia yunnanensis; assembly: GCA_037428765.1. Lineage (NCBI taxonomy): Eukaryota > Viridiplantae > Streptophyta > Magnoliopsida > Gentianales > Rubiaceae > Rubia > Rubia yunnanensis. The sequence continues at coordinate 79,760,544 of CM075062.1, read as the reverse complement.
TTTTGTGGGATCGTACCAGTTTCTTTGTCATGACTAACAGTGATAATGAGTTTGATTAGGGGATGACAGTGCTCCCATCCCCGAACCGGGGCAATATTCCATCCTTTTTGGAGTATACCATTAATACCCTTACTATAAGCGTTATGAGAAAGATCATTTCCACCACATGGAATCACATGAAATTTAATATTCTTGGATTTTTATGAAATTAAAAGCTGATAAAATACTGTCCTTCAAATTTTAATATGCGCTAGTACATCTTGTATAGTAAATTGTAGATGATTACTTATAAGTATTGGGGGATCATTCCGGATGAACAAATGGAATGATTGTGAGATCGTACCAGTTTCTTTGTCATGACTAAGAGTAATCATGAGTTTGATTGGGGAATGACAATGCTCCCATCCCCGAACCGGGGCTATATTCCATCCTTTTTGGAGTATCCCATTAATACCCTTACTACAAGCATTAGGAGAAAGATCATTTCCACCACATGGAATCACATGAAATTTAATATTCTTGTTTTTTTATGAAATTAAAAGCTGAGAAAATTCCTTCCTTCAAATATTAATAAGCGCTAGTACATCTTGTATAGTAAATTGTAGATGATTACTTATAAGTATTGGGGGATCATTCCGGATGAACAAATGGAATGATTGTGAGATCGTACCAGTTTCTTTGTCATGACTAAGAGTAATCATGAGTTTAATTGGGGGATGACAATGCTCCCACCCCCGAACTGGGGCAATATTCCATCCTTTTTGGAGTATCCCATTAATACCCTCACTACAAGCATTAGGAGAAAGACCATTTCCACCACATGGAATCAAATGAAATTTAATATTCTTGGTTTTTTATGAAATTAAAAACTGATAAAATTCCTTCCTTCAAATTTTAATAAGCGCTAGTACATCTTGTATAGTAAATTGTAGATGACTACTTATAAGTATAAGGGGATCATTCCGGATGAACATATGGAATGTTTTGTGGGATCGTACCAGTTTCTTTGTCATTACTAAGAGTAATCATGAGTTTGATTGGGGGATGACAATGCTCCCATCCCCGAACCAGGGCAAATTCCATCCTTTTTGGAGTATCCCATTAATACCCTTACTACAAGCATTAGGAGAAAGATCATTTCCGCCACATGGAATCACATGAAATTTAATATTCTTGGTTTTTTATGAAATTAAATGCTTATAAAATTCCGTCCTTCAAATTTTAATAAGCGCTAGTACATCTTGTACAGTAAATTGTAGATGATTACTTATAAGTATTGGGGGATCGTTCCTGATGAACAAATGGAATGATTGTGAGATCGTACTAGTTTCTTTGTCATGACTAAGAGTAATCATGAGTTTGATTGGGGATGACAATGCTCCCATCCCCGAACCGAGGCTATATTCCATCCTTTTTGGAGTATCCCATTAATACCTTTACTATAAGCATTATAAGAAAGATCATTTCCACCACATGGAACCAAATGAAATTTAACATTCTTGGTTTTTTACGAAATTAAAAGCTGATAAAATTCCATCCTTCAAATTTTAATAAGCGCTAGTACATCTTGTATAGTAAATTGTAGATGATTACTTATAAGTATACGGGGATCACTCCTAATGAACATATGGAATATTTTGTGGGATCGTACCAGTTTCTTTGTCATGACTAACAGGGATAATGAGTTTGATTGGGGGATGACAGTGCTCCCATCCCCGAACCGGGGCTATATTCCATCCTTTTTGGAGTATACCATTAATACCCTTACAATAAGCGTTATGAGAAAGATCATTTCCACCACATGGAATCACAAGAAATTTAATATTCTTGGTTTTTTATGAAATTAAAAGCTAATAAAATTCTGTCCTTCAAATTTTAATAAGCGCTAGTACATCTTGTATCGTAAATTGTAGATGATTACTTATAAGTATAGGGGGTCATTCCGGATGAACATATGGAATGTTTTGCGGGATGGTACCAGTTTCTTTGTCATGACTAAGAGTAATCATGAGTTTGATTGGGGGATGACCATGATCCCATCCCCGAACCGGGGCTATATTCCATCCTTTTTGGAGTATCCCATTAATACCCTTACTACAAGCATTAGGAGAAAGATCATTTCCACCACATGGAATCACAAGAAATTTAATATTCTTGGTTTTTTATGAAATTAAAAGCTGATAAAATTCCTTCCTTCAAATTTTAATAAGCGCTAGTACATCTTGTATAGTAAATTGTAGATGATCACTTATAAGTATAAGGGGATCATTCCGGATGAACATGTGGAATGTTTTGTGGGATCGTACCAGTTTCTTGTCATGACTAAGACTAATCATGAGTTTGATTGGGGGATGACAATGCTCCCATCCCCGAACTGGGGCTATATTCCATCCTTTTTGGAGTATCCCATTAATACCCTTACTACAAGCGTTATGAGAAAGATCATTTCCACCACATGGAATCACATGAAATTTAGTATTCTTGGTTTTTTATGAAATTAAAAGCTGATAAAACTCCGTCCTTCAAATTTTAATAAGCGCTAGTACATCTTGTATAGTAAATTGTAGATGATTACTTATAAGTATAGGGGGATCATTCCGGATGAACATATGGAATGTTTTGTGGGATCGTACCAGTTTCTTTGTCATGACTAAGAGTAATCATGAGTTTGATTGGGGGATGACAATGCTCCCATCCCCGAACCGGGGCTATATTCTATACTTTTTGTAGTATCCCATTAACGCCCTTACTACAAGCGTTATGAGAAAGATCATTTCCACCACATGGAATCACATGAAATTTAGTATTCTTAGTTTTTTATGAAATTAAAAGCTGATAAAACTCCGTCCTTTAAATTTTAATAAGCGCTAGTACATCTTGTATAGTAAATTGTAGATGATTACTTATAAGTATGCGGGGATCATTCCGAATGAACATATGGAATATTTTGTGGGATCGTACCAGTTTCTTTGTCATGACTAACAGTGATAATGAGTTTGATTGGGGGATGACAGTACTCCCATCCCCGAACCGGGGCAATATTCCATCCTTTTTGGAGTATACCATTAATACCCTTACTATAAGCGTTATAAGAAAGATCATTTCCACCACATGGAATCACATGAAATTTAATATTCTTGGTTTTTTATGAAACTAAAAGCTGATAAAATTTCGTCCTTCAAATTTTAATAAGCGCTAGTACATCTTGTATAGTAAATTGTAGATGATTAGTTATAAGTATAGGGGGATCATTCCGGATGAACATATGGAATGTTTTGTGGGATCGTACCAGTTTGTTTGTCATGACTAAGAGTAATCATGAGTTTGATTGGGGGATGACAATGCTCCCATCCCCGAACCGGGGCTATATTCCATCCTTTTTGGAGTATCCCATTAATACCCTTACTATAAGCGTTATGAGAAAGATCATTTCCACCACATGGAATCACATGAAATTTAATATTCTTGGTTTTTTATGAAATTAAAAGCTGATAAAATTCTGTCCTTCCAATTTTAATAAGCGCTAGTAAATCTTGTATAGTAAATTGTAGATGATTACTTATAAGTATAGGGGGATCATTCCCAATGAACTTATGGAATGCTTTGTGGAATCGTACTAGTTTATTTGTCATGACTAAGAGTAAACATGAGTTTGATTGGGGGATGACAATGCTCCCATCCCCGAACCGGGGCAATATTCCATCCTTTTTGGAGTATCCCATTAATACCCTTACTATAAGCGTTATGAGAAAGATCATTTCCACCACATGGAATCACATGAAATTTAACATTCTTGGTTTTGTATGAAATTAAAAGCTGATAAAATTCCATCCTTCAAATTTTAATAAGCGCTAGTACATCTTGTATAGTAAATTGTAGATGATTACTTATAAGTATAGGGGGATCATTCCAGATGAACATATGTAATGTTTTGTGGGATCGTACCAGTTTCTTTGTCATGACAAAGAGTAATCATGAGTTTGATGGGGGGGGGATGACAATGCTCCCATCCCCGAACCGGGGCTATATTCCATCCTTTTTGGAGTATCCCATTAATAGCCTTACTATAAGCGTTATGAGAAAGATCATTTCCACCACATGGAATCACACGAAATTTAATATTCTTGGTTTTTTATGAAATTAAAAGCTGATAAAATTCCGTCCTTCAAATTTTAATAAGCGCTAGTACATCTTGTATAGTAAATTGTAGATGATTACTTATAAGTATAGGGGGGTCATTCCGGATGAACATGTGGAATGTTTTGTGGGATCGTACCAGTTTCTTTGTCATGACTAAGAGTAATTATGAGATTGATTGGGGGATGACAATGCACCCATCCCCGAACCGGTGCAACATTCCATCCTTTTTGGAGTATCCCATTAATACCCTTACTATAAGCGTTATGAGAAAGATCATTTCCACCACATGGAATCACATGAAATTTAATATTCTTGGTTTTTTATGAAATTAAAAGCTGATAAAATTCTGTCCTTCCAATTTTAATAAGCGCTAGTAAATCTTGTATAGTAAATTGTAGATGATTACTTATAAGTATAGGGGGATCATTCCCAATGAACTTATGGAATGCTTTGTGGAATCGTACTAGTTTATTTGTCATGACTAAGAGTAAACATGAGTTTGATTGGGGGATGACAATGCTCCCATCCCCGAACCGGGGCAATATTCCATCCTTTTTGGAGTATCCCATTAATACCCTTACTATAAGCGTTATGAGAAAGATCATTTCCACCACATGGAATCACATGAAATTTAACATTCTTGGTTTTGTATGAAATTAAAAGCTGATAAAATTCCATCCTTCAAATTTTAATAAGCGCTAGTACATCTTGTATAGTAAATTGTAGATGATTACTTATAAGTATAGGGGGATCATTCCAGATGAACATATGTAATGTTTTGTGGGATCGTACCAGTTTCTTTGTCATGACAAAGAGTAATCATGAGTTTGATGGGGGGGGGGATGACAATGCTCCCATCCCCGAACCGGGGCTATATTCCATCCTTTTTGGAGTATCCCATTAATAGCCTTACTATAAGCGTTATGAGAAAGATCATTTCCACCACATGGAATCACATGAAATTTAATATTCTTGGTTTTTTATGAAATTAAAAGCTGATAAAATTCCATCCTAAAAATTTTAATAAGCGCAAGTACATCTTGTATAGTAAATTGTAGATGATTATTTATAAGTATAGGGGGATCATTCCGAATGAACATATAAAATGTTTTGTGGGATCGTAGCAGTTTCTTTGTCATGACTAAGAGTAATTATGAGTTTGATTGGGGGATGACAATGCTCCCATCCCCGAACCGGGGCAATATTCCATCCTTTTTGGAGTATACCATTAATACCCTTACTATAAGCGTTATGAGATCTTCATTTCCACCATGTGGAATCACATGAAATTTAACATTCTTGGTTTTTTATGAAATTAAAAGATGATAAAATTCCATCGTTCAAATTTTAATAAGCGCTAGTACATCTTGTATAGTAAATTGTAGATGATTACTTATAAGTATCCGGGGATCATTCCGGATGAACATATGGAATGTTTTGTGGGATCGTACCAGTTTCTTTGTCATGACAAAGATTAATAATGAGTTTGATTAGGGGGATGACAATGCTCTCATCCCTGAACCGGGGCTATATTCCATCCTTTTTGGAGTATCCCATTAATAGCCTTACTATAAGCGTTATGAGAAAGATCGTGTCCACCACATGGAATCACATGAAATTTAATATTCTTGGTTTTTTATGAAATTAAAGGCTGATAAAATTCTGTCCTTCCAATTTTAATAAGCGCTAGTAAATCTTGTATAGTAAATTGTAGATGATTACTTATAAGTATAGGGGGATCATTCCGAATGAACTTATGGAATGTTTTGTGGGATCGTACCAGTTTATTTGTCATGACTAAGAGTAATCATGAGTTTGATTGGGGGATGACAATGCTCCCATCCCCGAACCGGGGCACTATTCCATCCTTTTTGGAGTATCCCATTAATACCCTTACTATAAACGTTATGAGAAAGATCATTTCCACCACATGGAATCACATGAAATTTAACATTCTTGGTTTTGTATGAAATTAAAAGCTGATAAAATTCCATCCTTCAAATTTTAATAAGCGCTAGTACATCTTGTATAGTAAATTGTAGATGATTACTTATAAGAATAGGGGGATCATTCTAGATGAACATATGTAATGTTTTGTGGGATCGTACCAGTTTCTTTGTCATGACAAAGAGTAATCATGAGTTTGATGGGGGGGGATGACAATGCTCCCATCCCCGAACCGGGGCTATATTCCATCCTTTTTGGAGTATCCCATTAATAGCCTTACTATAAGCGTTATGAGAAAGATCATTTCCACCACATGGAATCACATGAAATTTAATATTCTTGGTTTTTTATGAAATTAAAAGCTGATAAAATCCCATCCTTCAAATTTTAATAAGCGCTAGTACATCTTGTATAGTAAATTGTAGATGATTAATTATAAGTATAGGGGGGTCATTCCGGATGAACATATGGAATGTTTTGTGGGATCGTACCAGTTTCTTTGTCATGACTAAGAGTAATTATGAGATTGATTGGGGGATGACAATGCACCCATCCCCAAGCCGGGGCAATATTCCATCCTTTTTGGAGTATCCCATTAATACCCTTACTATAACGTTATGAGAAGGATCATTTCCACCACATGGAATAAAATGAAATTTAACATTCTTGGTTTTTTTTGAAATTAAAAGCTGATAAAATACCGTCCTTCAAATTGTAATAAGCGCTAGTACATCTTGTATAGTAAATTGTAGATGATTACTTATAAGTATAGGGGGATCATTCCGGATGAACATATGGAATGTTTTGTGGGATCGTACCAGTTTCTTTGTCATGACAAAGAGTAATCATGAGTTTGATTGGGGGATGACAATGCTCACAACCCCGAACCGGGGCAATATTCCATCCTTTTTGGAGTATCCCATTAATATCCTTACTATAAGCGTTATGAGAAAGATCATTTCCACCACATGGAATAAAATGAAATTTAACATTCTTGGTTTTTTATGAAATTAAAAGCTGATAAAATTCCATCCTTCAAATTTTAATAAGCGCAAGTACATCCTGTATAGTAAATTGTAGATGATTACTTATAAGTATAGGGGGATCGTTCCAGATGAACATATGTAATGTTTTGTGAGATCGTACCAGTTTCTTTGTCATGACAAAGAGTAATCATGAGTTTGATTGGGGGGGGGTGACAATGCTCCCATCCCCGAACCGGGGCTATATTCCATCCTTTTTGGAGTATCCCATTAATACCCTTACTACAAACGTTATGAGAAAGATCATTTCCACCACATGGAATCACATGAAATTTAATATTCTTGGTTTTTATGAAATTAAAAGCTGATAAAATTCCTTCCTTCAAATTTTAATAAGCGCTAGTACATCTTGCATAGTAAAGTGTAGATGATTATTTATAAGTATAGGGGGATCATTACGGATGAACATGTGGAATGTTTTGTGGGATCGTACCAGTTTCTTTGTCAAGACTACAAGTAATCATGAGTTTGATTTGGGGATGACAATGCTCCCATCCCCGAACCGGGGCTATATTCCATCCTTTTTGGAGTATCCCATTAGTACCCTTACTATAAGCGTTATGAGAAAGATCATTTCCACCACATGGAATCATATGAAATATTACATTCTTGGTTTTTTATGAAATTAAAAGCTGATAAAATTCCATCCTTCAAATTTTAATAAGCGCTAGTACATCTTGTATAGTAAATTATAGATGATTACTTATAAGTATAGAGGGATCATTCCGGATGAACATATGAAATGTTTTGTGGGATCGTACCAGTTTCTTTGTCATGACAAAGAGTAATCATGAGTTTGATGGGGGGGGGGATGACAATGCTCCCATCCCCGAACCGGGGCTATATTCCATCCTTTTTGGAGTATCCCATTAATACCCTTACTACAAACGTTATGAGAAAGATCATTTCCACCACATGGAATCACATGAAATTTAATATTCCTGGTTTTTATAAAATTAAAAGATGATAAAATTCCTTCCTTCCAATTTTAATAAGCGCTAGTACATCTTGCATAGTAAATTGTAGATGATTACTTATAAGTATAGGGGGATCATTACGGATGAACATATGGAATGTTTTGTGGGATCGTACCAGTTTCTTTGTCATGACTAAAAGTAATCATGAGTTTGATTTGGGGATGACAATGCTCCCATCCCCGAACCGGGGCAATATTCCATCCTTTTTGGAGTATCCCACTAGTACCCTTACTATAAGCGTTATGAGAAAGATCATTTCCACCACATGGAATCATATGAAATATTACATTCTTGGTTTTTTATGAAATTAAAAGCTGATAAAATTCCATCCTTCAAATTTTAATAAGCGCTAGTACATCTTGTATGGTAAATTATAGATGATTACTTATAAGTATAGAGGGATCATTCCGGATGAACATATGAAATGTTTTGTGGGATCGTACCAGTTTCTTTGTCATGACAAAGAGTAATCATGAGTTTGATGGGGGGGGGGATGACAATGCTCCCATCCCCGAACCGGGGCTCTATTCCATCCTTTTTGGAGTATCCCATTAATACCCTTACTACAAACGTTATGAGAAAGATCATTTCCACCACATGGAATCACATGAAATTTAATATTCCTGGTTTTTATGAAATTAAAAGATGATAAAATTCCTTCCTTCAAATTTTAATAAGCGCTAGTACATCTTGCATAGTAAATTGTAGATGATTACTTATAAGTATAGGGGGATCATTACGGATGAACATATGGAATGTTTTGTGGGATCGTACCAGTTTCTTTGTCATGACTAAAAGTAATCATGAGTTTGATTTGGGGATGACAATGCTCCCATCCCCGAACCGGGGCTATATTCCATCCTTTTTGGAGTATCCCATTAATACCCTTACTATAAGCGTTATGAGAAAGATCATTTCCACCACATGGAATCATATGAAATATTACATTCTTGGTTTTTTATGAAATTAAAAGCTGATAAAATTCCATCCTTCAAATTTTAATAAGCGCAAGTACATCCTGTATAGTAAATTGTAGATGATTACTTATAAGTATAGGGGGATCGTTCCAGATGAACATATGTAATGTTTTGTGAGATCGTACCAGTTTCTTTGTCATGACAAAGAGTAATCATGAGTTTGATTGGGGGGGGGTGACAATGCTCCCATCCCCGAACCGGGGCTATATTCCATCCTTTTTGGAGTATCCCATTAATACCCTTACTACAAACGTTATGAGAAAGATCATTTCCACCACATGGAATCACATGAAATTTAATATTCTTGGTTTTTATGAAATTAAAAGCTGATAAAATTCCTTCCTTCAAATTTTAATAAGCGCTAGTACATCTTGCATAGTAAAGTGTAGATGATTATTTATAAGTATAGGGGGATCATTACGGATGAACATGTGGAATGTTTTGTGGGATCGTACCAGTTTCTTTGTCAAGACTACAAGTAATCATGAGTTTGATTTGGGGATGACAATGCTCCCATCCCCGAACCGGGGCTATATTCCATCCTTTTTGGAGTATCCCATTAGTACCCTTACTATAAGCGTTATGAGAAAGATCATTTCCACCACATGGAATCATATGAAATATTACATTCTTGGTTTTTTATGAAATTAAAAGCTGATAAAATTCCATCCTTCAAATTTTAATAAGCGCTAGTACATCTTGTATAGTAAATTATAGATGATTACTTATAAGTATAGAGGGATCATTCCGGATGAACATATGAAATGTTTTGTGGGATCGTACCAGTTTCTTTGTCATGACAAAGAGTAATCATGAGTTTGATGGGGGTGGGGGATGACAATGCTCCCATCCCCAAACCGGGGCAATATTCCATCCTTTTTGGAGTATCCCATTAATACCCTTACTATAAGCGTTATGAGAAAGATCATTTCCACCACATGGAATCACATGAAATTTAATATTCTTGGTTTTTTATGAAATTAAAAGCTGATAAAATTCTGTCCTTCCAATTTTAATAAGCGCTAGTAAATCTTGTATAGTAAATTGTAGATGATTACTTATAAGTATAGGGGGATCATTCCCAATGAACTTATGGAATGCTTTGTGGAATCGTACTAGTTTATTTGTCATGACTAAGAGTAAACATGAGTTTGATTGGGGGATGACAATGCTCCCATCCCCGAACCGGGGCAATATTCCATCCTTTTTGGAGTATCCCATTAATACCCTTACTATAAGCGTTATGAGAAAGATCATTTCCACCACATGGAATCACATGAAATTTCACATTCTTGGTTTTGTATGAAATTAAAAGCTGATAAAATTCCATCCTTCAAATTTTAATAAGCGCTAGTACATCTTGTATAGTAAATTGTAGATGATTACTTATAAGTATAGGGGGATCATTCCAGATGAACATATGTAATGTTTTGTGGGATCGTACCAGTTTCTTTGTCATGACAAGGAGTAATCATGAGTTTGATGGGGGGGGGATGACAATGCTCCCATCCCCGAACCGGGGCTATATTCCATCCTTTTTGGAGTATCCCATTAATAGCCTTACTATAAGCGTTATGAGAAAGATCATTTCCACCACATGGAATCACATGAAATTTAATATTCTTGGTTTTTTATGAAATTAAAAGCTGATAAAATTCCGTCCTTCAAATTTTAATAAGCGCTAGTACATCTTGTATAGTAAATTGTAGATGATTACTTATAAGTATAGGGGGGTCATTCCGGATGAACATGTGGAATGTTTTGTGGGATCGTACCAGTTTCTTTGTCATGACTAAGAGTAATTATGAGATTGATTGGGGGATGACAATGCACCCATCCCCGAACCGGTGCAATATTCCATCCTTTTTGGAGTATCACATTAATACCCTTACTATAAGCGTTATGAGAAAGATCATTTCCACCACATGGAATAAAATGAAATTTAACATTCTTGGTTTTTTATGAAATTAAAAGCTGATAAAATTCCATCCTTCAAATTTTAATAAGCGCAAGTACATCTTGTATAGTAAATTGTAGATGATTATTTATAAGTATAGGGGGATCATTCCGAATGAACATATAAAATGTTTTGTGGGATCGTAGCAGTTTCTTTGTCATGACTAAGAGTAATTATGAGTTTGATTGGGGGATGACAATGCTCCCATCCCCGAACCGGGGCAATATTCCATCCTTTTTGGAGTATACCATTAATACCCTTACTATAAGCGTTATGAGATCTTCATTTCCACCATGTGGAATCACATGAAATTTAACATTCTTGGTTTTTTATGAAATTAAAAGATGATAAAATTCCATCGTTCAAATTTTAATAAGCGCTAGTACATCTTGTATAGTAAATTGTAGATGATTACTTATAAGTATCCGGGGATCATTCCGGATGAACATATGGAATGTTTTGTGGGATCGTACCAGTTTCTTTGTCATGACAAAGAGTAATAATGAGTTTGATTAGGGGGATGACAATGCTCTCATCCCTGAACCGGGGCTATATTCCATCCTTTTTGGAGTATCCCATTAATAGCCTTACTATAAGCGTTATGAGAAAGATCGTGTCCACCACATGGAATCACATGAAATTTAATATTCTTGGTTTTTTATGAAATTAAAGGCTGATAAAATTCTGTCCTTCCAATTTTAATAAGCGCTAGTAAATCTTGTATAGTAAATTGTAGATGATTACTTATAAGTATAGGGGGATCATTCCGAATGAACTTATGGAATGTTTTGTGGGATCGTACCAGTTTATTTGTCATGACTAAGAGTAATCATGAGTTTGATTGGGGGATGACAATGCTCCCATCCCCGAACCGGGGCACTATTCCATCCTTTTTGGAGTATCCCATTAATACCCTTACTATAAACGTTATGAGAAAGATCATTTCCACCACATGGAATCACATGAAATTTAACATTCTTGGTTTTGTATGAAATTAAAAGCTGATAAAATTCCATCCTTCAAATTTTAATAAGCGCTAGTACATCTTGTATAGTAAATTGTAGATGATTACTTATAAGAATAGGGGGATCATTCTAGATGAACATATGTAATGTTTTGTGGGATCGTACCAGTTTCTTTGTCATGACAAAGAGTAATCATGAGTTTGATGGGGGGGGATGACAATGCTCCCATCCCCGAACCGGGGCTATATTCCATCCTTTTTGGAGTATCCCATTAATAGCCTTACTATAAGCGTTATGAGAAAGATCATTTCCACCACATGGAATCACTTGAAATTTAATATTCTTGGTTTTTTATGAAATTAAAAGCTGATAAAATCCCATCCTTCAAATTTTAATAAGCGCTAGTACATCTTGTATAGTAAATTGTAGATGATTAATTATAAGTATAGGGGGGTCATTCCGGATGAACATATGGAATGTTTTGTGGGATCGTACCAGTTTCTTTGTCATGACTAAGAGTAATTATGAGATTGATTGGGGGATGACAATGCACCCATCCCCAAGCCGGGGCAATATTCCATCCTTTTTGGAGTATCCCATTAATACCCTTACTATAAACGTTATGAGAAGGATCATTTCCACCACATGGAATAAAATGAAATTTAACATTCTTGGTTTTTTATGAAATTAAAAGCTGATAAAATTCCATCCTTCAAATTTTAATAAGCGCAAGTACATCTTGTATAGTAAATTGTTGATGATTACTTATAAGTATCGGGGGATTATTCCGAATGAACATATAAAATGTTTTGTGGGATCGTACCAGTTTCTTTGTCATGACTAAGAGTAATTATGAGTTTGATTGGGGGATGACAATGCTCCCATCCCCGAACCGGGGCAATATTCCATCCTTTTTGGAGTATACCATTAATACCCTTACTATAAGCGTTATGAGAAAGATCATTTCCACCATGTGGAATCACATGAAATTTAACATTCTTGGTTTTTTATGAAATTAAAAGATGATAAAATTCCATCGTTCAAATTTTAATAAGCGCTAGTACATCTTGTATAGTAAATTGTAGATGATTACTTATAAGTATACGGGGATCATTCCGGATGAACATATGGAATGTTTTGTGGGATCGTACCAGTTTCTTTGTCATGACAAAGAGTAATAATGAGTTTGATTAGGGGGATGACAATGCTCTCATCCCTGAACCGGGGCTATATTCCATCCTTTTTGGAGTATCCCATTAATAGCCTTACTATAAGCGTTATGAGAAAGATCGTTTCCACCACATGGAATCACATGAAATTTAATATTCTTGGTTTTTTATGAAATTAAAGGCTGATAAAATTCTGTCCTTCCAATTTTAATAAGCGCTAGTAAATCTTGTATAGTAAATTGTAGATGATTACTTATAAGTATAGGGGGATCATTCCAGATGAACATATGTAATGTTTTGTGGGATCGTACCAGTTTCTTTGTCATGACAAAGAGTAATCATGAGTTTGATGGGGGGGGATGACAATGCTCCCATCCCCGAACCGGGGCTATATTCCATCCTTTTTGGAGTATCCCATTAATAGCCTTACTATAAGCGTTATGAGAAAGATCATTTCCACCACATGGAATCACATGAAATTTAATATTCTTGGTTTTTTATGAAATTAAAAGCTGATAAAATCCCATCCTTCAAATTTTAATAAGCGCTAGTACATCTTGTATAGTAAATTGTAGATGATTACTTATAAGTATAGGGGGGTCGTTCCGGATGAACATATGGAATGTTTTGTGGGATCGTACCAGTTTCTTTGTCATGACTAAGAGTAATTATGAGATTGATTGGGGGATGACAATGCACCCATCCCCGAACCGGGGCAATATTCCATCCTTTTTGGAGTATCCCATTAATACCCTTACTATAAGCGTTATGAGAAAGATCATTTCCACCACATGGAATCAATTTAACATTCTTGGTTTTTTATGAAATTAAAAGATGATAAAATTCCATCCTTCAAATTTTAATAAGCGCTAGTACATCTTGTATAGTAAATTGTAGATGATTACTTATAAGTATCCGGGGATCAATCCGGATGAACATATGGAATGTTTTGTGGGATCGTACCAGTTTCTTTGTCTTGACAAAGAGTAATCATGAGTTTGATTGGGGGATGACAATGCTCTCATCCCTGAACCGGGGCTATATTCCATCCTTTTTGGAGTATCCCATTAATAGCCTTACTATAAGCGTTATGAGAAAGATCATTTCCACCACATGGAATCACATGAAATTTAATATTCTTGGTTTTTTATGAAATTAAAAGCTGATAAAATTCGGTCCTTCCAATTTTAATAAGCGCTAGTAAATCTTGTATAGTAAATTGTAGATGATTACTTATAAGTATAGGGGGATCATTCCGAATGAACTTATGGAATGTTTTGTGGGATCGTACCAGTTTATTTGTCATGACTAAGAGTAATCATGAGTTTGATTGGGGGATGACAATGCTCCCATCCCCGAACCGGGGCACTATTCCATCCTTTTTGGAGTATCCCATTAATACCCTTACTATAAGCGTTATGAGAAAGATCATTTCCACCACATGGAATCACATGAAATTTAACATTCTTGGTTTTGTATGAAAATAAAAGCTGATAAAATTCCATCCTTCAAATTTTAATAAGCGCTAGTACATCTTGTATAGTAAATTGTAGATGATTACTTATAAGTATAGGGGGATCATTCCAGATGAACATATGTAATGTTTTGTGGGATCGTACCAGTTTCTTTGTCATGACAAAGAGTAATCATGAGTTTGATGGGGGGGGGATGACAATGCTCCCATCCCCGAACCGGGGCTATATTCCATCCTTTTTGGAGTATCCCATTAATAGCCTTACTATAAGCGTTATGAGAAAGATCATTTCCACCACATGGAATCACATGAAATTTAATATTCTTGGTTTTTTATGAAATTAAAAGCTGATAAAATCCCATCCTTCAAATTTTAATAAGCGCTAGTACATCTTGTATAGTAAATTGTAGATGATTACTTATAAGTATACGGGGATCAATCCGTATGAACATATGGAATGTTTTGTGGGATCGTACCAGTTTCTTTGTCATGACTAAGAGTAATTATGAGTTTGATTGGGGGATGACAATGCTCTCATCCCTGAACCGGGGCTATATTCCATCCTTTTTGGAGTATCCCATTAATAGCCTTACTATAAGCGTTATGAGAAAGATCATTTCCACCACGTGGAATCACATGAAATTTAATATTCTTGGTTTTTTATGAAATTAAAAGCTAATAAAATTCCGTCCTTCAAATTTTAATAAGCGCTAGTATATCTTCTATAGTAAATTGTAGATGATTACTTATAATTATACGGGATCATTCCGGATGTACATATGGAATGTTTTGTGGGATCGTACCAGTTCTTTTATCATGACTAAGAGTAATCATGAGTTTGATTGGGGGATGACGATGCTCCCATCCTCGAACCGGGGCAATATTCCATGCTTTTTGGAGTATCCCATTAATACCCTTACTATAAGCGTTATGAGAAAGATCATTTCCAAAACATGGAATCACATGAAATTTAATATTCTTGGTTTTTTATGAAATTAAAAGCAGATAAAATACCGTCCTTCAAATTTTAATAAGTGCTAGTACATCTTGTATAGTAAATTGTAGATGATTACTTATAAGTATAGGGGGATCATTCCGGATGAACATATGGAATGTTTTGTGGGATCGTACCAGTTTCTTTGTCATGACAAAGAGTAATCATGAGTTTGATTTGGGGATGACAATGCTCACATCCCCGAACCGGGGCAATATTCCATCCTTTTTGGAGTATCCCATTAATACCCTTACTATAAGCGTTATGAGAAAGATCATTTCCACCACATGGAATCACATGAAATTTAACATTCTTGGTTTTTTATGAAATTAAAAGCTGATAAAATTTCATCCTTCAAATTTTAATAAGCGCAAGTACATCTTGTATAGTAAATTGTAGATGATTACTTATAAGTATAGGGGGATCATTCCGAATGAACATATAAAATGTTTTGTGGGATCGTACCAGTTTCTTTGTCATGACTAAGAGTAATTATGAGTTTGATTGGGGGAAGACAATGCTCCCATCCCCGAACCGGGGCAATATTCCATCCTTTTTGGAGTATACCATTAATATCCTTACTATAAGCATTATGAGAAAGATCATTTCCACCACGTGGAATCACATGAAATTTAACATTCTTGGTTTTTTATGAAATTAAAAGATGATAAAATTCCATCCTTCCAATTTTAATAAGCGCTAGTACATCTTGTATAGTAAATTGTAGATGATTACTTATAAGTATACGGGGATAATTCCGGAAGAACATATGGAATGTTTTGTGGGATCGTACCAGTTTCTTTGTCATGACAAAGAGTAATAATGAGTTTGATTAGGGGATGACAATGCTCTCATCCCTGAACCGGGGCTATATTCCATCCTTTTTGGAGTATCCCATTAATAGCCTTACTATAAGCGTTATGAGAAAGATCATTTCCACCACATGGAATCACATGAAATTTAATATTCTTGGTTTTTTATGAAATTAAAAGCTGATAAAATTCTGTCCTTCCAATTTTAATAAGCGCTAGTAAATCTTGTATAGTAAATTGTAGATGATTACTTATAAGTATAGGGGGATCATTCCGAATGAACTTATGGAATGTTTTGTGGGATCGTACCAGTTTATTTGTCATGACTAAGAGTAATCATGAGTTTGATTGGGGGATGACAATGCTCCCATCCCCGAACCGGGGCAATATTCCATCCTTTTTGGAGTATCCCATTAATACCCTTACTATAAGCGTTATGAGAAAGATCATTTCCACCACATGGAATCACATGAAATTTAACATTCTTGGTTTTGTATGAAATTAAAAGCTGATAAAATTCCATCCTTCAAATTTTAATAAGCGCTAGTACATCTTGTATAGTAAATTGTAGATGATTACTTATAAGTATAGGGGGATCATTCCAGATGAACATATGTAATGTTTTGTGGGATCATACCAGTTTCTTTGTCATGACAAAGAGTAATCATGAGTTTGATGGGGGGGGATGACAATGCTCCCATCCCCGAACCGGGGCTATATTCCATCCTTTTTGGAGTATCCCATTAATAGCCTTACTATAAGCGTTATGAGAAAGATCATTTCCACCACATGGAATCACATGAAATTTAATATTCTTGGTTTTTTATGAAATTAAAAGCTGATAAAATCCCATCCTTCAAATTTTAATAAGCGCTAGTACATCTTGTATAGTAAATTGTAGATGATTACTTATAAGTATAGGGGGGTCGTTCCGGATGAACATATGGAATGTTTTGTGGGATCGTACCAGTTTCTTTGTCATGACTAAGAGTAATTATGAGATTGATTGGGGGATGACAATGCACCCATCCCCGAACCGGGGCAATATTCCATCCTTTTTGGAGTATCCCATTAATACCCTTACTATAAGCGTTATGAGAAAGATCATTTCCACCACATGGAATCAATTTAACATTCTTGGTTTTTTATGAAATTAAAAGATGATAAAATTCCATCCTTCAAATTTTAATAAGCGCTAGTACATCTTGTATAGTAAATTGTAGATGATTACTTATAAGTATACGGGGATCAATCCGGATGAACATATGGAATGTTTTGTGGGATCGTACCAGTTTCTTTGTCATGACAAAGAGTAATCATGAGTTTGATTTGGGGATGACAATGCTCTCATCCCTGAACCGGGGCTATATTCCATCCTTTTTGGAGTATCCCATTAATAGCCTTACTATAAGCGTTATGAGAAAGATCGTTTCCACCACATGGAATCACATGAAATTTAATATTCTTGGTTTTTTATGAAATTAAAAGCTGATAAAATTCGGTCCTTCCAATTTTAATAAGCGCTAGTAAATCTTGTATAGTAAATTGTAGATGATTACTTATAAGTATAGGGGGATCATTCCGAATGAACTTATGGAATGTTTTGTGGGATCGTACCAGTTTATTTGTCATGACTAAGAGTAATCATGAGTTTGATTGGGGGATGACAATGCTCCCATCCCCGAACCGGGGCACTATTCCATCCTTTTTGGAGTATCCCATTAATACCCTTATTATAAGCGTTATGAGAAAGATCATTTCCACCACATGGAATCACATGAAATTTAACATTCTTGGTTTTGTATGAAATTAAAAGCTGATAAAATTCCATCCTTCAAATTTTAATAAGCGCTAGTACATCTTGTATAGTAAATTGTAGATGATTACTTATAAGTATAGGGGGATCATTCCAGATGAACATATGTAATGTTTTGTGGGATCGTACCAGTTTCTTTGTCATGACAAAGAGTAATCATGAGTTTGATGGGGGGGGATGACAATGCTCCCATCCCCGAACCGGGGCTATATTCCATCCTTTTTGGAGTATCCCAT
Source organism: Rubia yunnanensis (assembly GCA_037428765.1). Classification (NCBI taxonomy): domain Eukaryota; kingdom Viridiplantae; phylum Streptophyta; class Magnoliopsida; order Gentianales; family Rubiaceae; genus Rubia; species Rubia yunnanensis. The sequence continues at coordinate 79,742,037 of CM075062.1, read as the reverse complement.
TAATAGCCTTACTATAAGCGTTATGAGAAAGATCATTTCCACCACATGGAATCACATGAAATTTAATATTCTTGGTTTTTTATGAAATTAAAAGCTGATAAAATCCCATCCTTCAAATTTTAATAAGCGCTAGTACATCTTGTATAGTAAATTGTAGATGATTACTTATAAGTATAGGGGGGTCGTTACGGATGAACATATGGAATGTTTTGTGGGATCGTACCAGTTTCTTTGTCATGACTAAGAGTAATTATGAGATTGATTGGGGGATGACAATGCACCCATCCCCGAACCGGGGCAATATTCCATCCTTTTTGGAGTATCCCATTAATACCCTTACTATAAGCGTTATGAGAAAGATCATTTCCACCACATGGAATCAATTTAACATTCTTGGTTTTTTATGAAATTAAAAGATGATAAAATTCCATCCTTCAAATTTTAATAAGCGCTAGTACATCTTGTATAGTAAATTGTAGATGATTACTTATAAGTATACGGGGATCAATCCGTATGAACATATGGAATGTTTTGTGGGATCGTACCAGTTTCTTTGTCATGACTAAGAGTAATTATGAGTTTGATTGGGGGATGACAATGCTCTCATCCCTGAACCGGGGCTATATTCCATCCTTTTTGGAGTATCCCATTAATAGCCTTACTATAAGCGTTATGAGAAAGATCATTTCCACCACGTGGAATCACATGAAATTTAATATTCTTAGTTTTTTATGAAATTAAAAGCTGATAAAATTCCGTCCTTCAAATTTTAATAAGCGCTAGTATATCTTCTATAGTAAATTGTAGATGATTACTTATAATTATACGGGATCATTCCGGATGTACATATGGAATGTTTTGTGGGATCGTACCAGTTTTTTTATCATGACTAAGAGTAATCATGAGTTTGATTGGGGGATGACGATGCTCCCATCCTCGAACCGGGGCAATATTCCATGCTTTTTGGAGTATCCCATTAATACCCTTACTATAAGAGTTATGAGAAAGATAATTTCCACCACATGGAATCACATGAAATTTAACATTCTTGGTGTTTTATGAAATTAAAAGCTGATAAAATTCCATCCTTCAAATTTTAATAAGCGCAAGTACATCTTGTATAGTAAATTGTAGATGATTACTTATAAGTATAGGGGGGTCATTCCGAATGAACATATAAAATGTTTTGTGGGATCGTACCAGTTTCTTTGTCATGACTAAGAGTAATTATGAGTTTGATTGGGGGATGACAATGCTCCCATCCCCGAACCGGGGCAATATTCCATCCTTTTTGGAGTATACCATTAATATCCTTACTATAAGCGTTATGAGAAAGATCATTTCCACCACGTGGAATCACATGAAATTTAACATTCTTGGTTTTTAATGAAATTAAAAGATGATAAAATTCCATCCTTCAAATTTTAATAAGCGCTAGTACATCTTGTATAGTAAATTGTAGATGATTACTTATAAGTATACGGGGATCAATCCGGATGAACATATGGAATGTTTTGTGGGATCGTACCAGTTTCTTTGTCATGACAAAGAGTAATCATGAGTTTGATTTGGGGATGACAATGCTCTCATCCCTGAACCGGGGCTATATTCCATCCTTTTTGGAGTATCCCATTAATAGCCTTACTATAAGCGTTATGAGAAAGATCGTTTCCACCACATGGAATCACATGAAATTTAATATTCTTGGTTTTTTATGAAATTAAAAGCTGTTGAAATTCGGTCCTTCCAATTTTAATAAGCGCTAGTAAATCTTGTATAGTAAATTGTAGATGATTACTTATAAGTATAGGGGGATCATTCCGAATGAACTTATGGAATGTTTTGTGGGATCGTACCAGTTTATTTGTCATGACTAAGAGTAATCATGAGTTTGATTGGGGGATGACAATGCTCCCATCCCCGAACCGGGGCACTATTCCATCCTTTTTGGAGTATCCCATTAATACCCTTACTATAAGCGTTATGAGAAAGATCATTTCCACCACATGGAATCACATGAAATTTAACATTCTTGGTTTTGTATGAAATTAAAAGCTGATAAAATTCCATCCTTCAAATTTTAATAAGCGCTAGTACATCTTGTATAGTAAATTGTAGATGATTACTTATAAGTATAGGGGGATCATTCCAGATGAACATATGTAATGTTTTGTGGGATCGTACCAGTTTCTTTGTCATGACAAAGAGTAATCATGAGTTTGATGGGGGGGATGACAATGCTCCCATCCCCGAACCGGGGCTATATTCCATCCTTTTTGGAGTATCCCATTAATAGCCTTACTATAAGCGTTATGAGAAAGATCATTTCCACCACATGGAATCACATGAAATTTAATATTCTTGGTTTTTTATGAAATTAAAAGCTGATAAAATCCCATCCTTCAAATTTTAATAAGCGCTAGTACATCTTGTATAGTAAATTGTAGATGATTACTTATAAGTATAGGGGGGTCGTTACGGATGAACATATGGAATGTTTTGTGGGATCGTACCAGTTTCTTTGTCATGACTAAGAGTAATTATGAGATTGATTGGGGGATGACAATGCACCCATCCCCGAACCGGGGCAATATTCCATCCTTTTTGGAGTATCCCATTAATACCCTTACTATAAGCGTTATGAGAAAGATCATTTCCACCACATGGAATCAATTTAACATTCTTGGTTTTTTATGAAATTAAAAGATGATAAAATTCCATCCTTCAAATTTTAATAAGCGCTAGTACATCTTGTATAGTAAATTGTAGATGATTACTTATAAGTATACGGGGATCAATCCGTATGAACATATGGAATGTTTTGTGGGATCGTACCAGTTTCTTTGTCATGACTAAGAGTAATTATGAGTTTGATTGGGGGATGACAATGCTCTCATCCCTGAACCGGGGCTATATTCCATCCTTTTTGGAGTATCCCATTAATAGCCTTACTATAAGCGTTATGAGAAAGATCATTTCCACCACGTGGAATCACATGAAATTTAATATTCTTAGTTTTTTATGAAATTAAAAGCTGATAAAATTCCGTCCTTCAAATTTTAATAAGCGCTAGTATATCTTCTATAGTAAATTGTAGATGATTACTTATAATTATACGGGATCATTCCGGATGTACATATGGAATGTTTTGTGGGATCGTACCAGTTTTTTTATCATGACTAAGAGTAATCATGAGTTTGATTGGGGGATGACGATGCTCCCATCCTCGAACCGGGGCAATATTCCATGCTTTTTGGAGTATCCCATTAATACCCTTACTATAAGAGTTATGAGAAAGATCATTTCCACCACATGGAATCACATGAAATTTAACATTCTTGGTGTTTTATGAAATTAAAAGCTGATAAAATTCCATCCTTCAAATTTTAATAAGCGCAAGTACATCTTGTATAGTAAATTGTAGATGATTACTTATAAGTATAGGGGGGTCATTCCGAATGAACATATAAAATGTTTTGTGGGATCGTACCAGTTTCTTTGTCATGACTAAGAGTAATTATGAGTTTGATTGGGGGATGACAATGCTCCCATCCCCGAACCGGGGCAATATTCCATCCTTTTTGGAGTATACCATTAATATCCTTACTATAAGCGTTATGAGAAAGATCATTTCCACCACGTGGAATCACATGAAATTTAACATTCTTGGTTTTTAATGAAATTAAAAGATGATAAAATTCCATCCTTCCAATTTTAATAAGCGCTAGTACATCTTGTATAGTAAATTGTAGATGATTACTTATAAGTATACGGGGATAATTCGGGAAGAACATATGGAATGTTTTGTGGGATCGTACCAGTTTCTTTGTCATGACAAAGAGTAATAATGAGTTTGATTAGGGGATGACAATGCTCTCATCCCTGAACCGGGGCTATATTCCATCCTTTTTGGAGTATCCCATTAATAGCCTTACTATAAGCGTTATGAGAAAGATCATTTCCACCACATGGAATCACATGAAATTTAATATTCTTGGTTTTTTATGAAATTAAAAGCTGATAAAATTCTGTCCTTCCAATTTTAATAAGCGCTAGTAAATCTTGTATAGTAAATTGTAGATGATTACTTATAAGTATAGGGGGATCATTCCCAATGAACTTATGGAATGTTTTGTGGAATCGTACTAGTTTATTTGTCATGACTAATAGTAAACATGAGTTTGATTGGGGGATGACAATGCTCCCATCCCCGAACCGGGGCAATATTCCATCCTTTTTGGAGTATCCCATTAATACCCTTACTATAAGCGTTATGAGAAAGATCATTTCCACCACATGGAATCACATGAAATTTAACATTCTTGGTTTTGTATGAAATTAAAAGATGCTAAAATTCCATCCTTCAAATTTTAATAAGCGCTAGTACATCTTGTATAGTAAATTGTAGATGATTACTTATAAGTATAGGGGGATCATTCCAGATGAACATATGTAATGTTTTGTGGGATCGTACCAGTTTCTTTGTCATGACAAAGAGTAATCATGAGTTTGATGGGGGGGGGGATGACAATGCTCCCATCCCCGAACCGGGGCTATATTCCATCCTTTTTGGAGTATCCCATTAATAGCCTTACTATAAGCGTTATGAGAAAGATCATTTCCACCACATGGAATCACATGAAATTTAATATTCTTGGTTTTTTATGAAATTAAAAGCTGATAAAATTCCGTCCTTCAAATTTTAATAAGCGCTAGTACATCTTGTATAGTAAATTGTAGATGATTACTTATAAGTATAGGGGGGTCATTCCGGATGAACATATGGAATGTTTTGTGGGATCGTACCAGTTTCTTTGTCATGACTAAGAGTAATTATGAGATTGATTGGGGGATGACAATGCACCCATCCCCGAACCGGGGCAATATTCCATCCTTTTTAGAGTATCCCATTAATAGCCTTACTATAAGCGTTATGAGAAAGATCATTTCCACCACGTGGAATCACATGAAATTTAATATTTTTGGTTTTTTATGAAATTAAAAGCTGATAAAATTCCGTCCTTCAAATTTTAATAAGCGCTAGTATATCTTCTATAGTAAATTGTAGATGATTTCTTATAATTATACGGGATCATTCCGGATGTACATATGGAATGTTTTGTGGGATCGTACCAGTTTTTTTATCATGACTAAGAGTAATCATGAGTTTGATTGGGGGATGACGATGCTCCCATCCTCGAACCGGGGCAATATTCCATGCTTTTTGGAGTATCCCATTAATACCCTTACTATAAGCGTTATGAGAAAGATCATTTCCAAAACATGGAATCACATGAAATTTAATATTCTTGGTTTTTTATGAAATTAAAAGCAGATAAAATACCGTCCTTCAAATTTTAATAAGTGCTAGTACATCTTGTATAGTAAATTGTAGATGATTACTTATAAGTATAGGGGGATCATTCCGGATGAACATATGGAATGTTTTGTGGGATCGTACCAGTTTCTTTGTCATGACAAAGAGTAATCATGAGTTTGATTTGGGGATGACAATGCTCACATCCCCGAACCGGGGCAATATTCCATCCTTTTTGGAGTATCCCATTAATACCCTTACTATAAGCGTTATGAGAAAGATCATTTCCACCACATGGAATCACATGAAATTTAACATTCTTGGTTTTTTATGAAATTAAAAGCTGATAAAATTTCATCCTTCAAATTTTAATAAGCGCAAGTACATCTTGTATAGTAAATTGTAGATGATTACTTATAAGTATAGGGGGATCATTCCGAATGAACATATAAAATGTTTTGTGGGATCGTACCAGTTTCTTTGTCATGACTAAGAGTAATTATGAGTTTGATTGGGGGATGACAATGCTCCCATCCCCGAACCGGGGCAATATTCCATCCTTTTTGGAGTATACCATTAATATCCTTACTATAAGCATTATGAGAAAGATCATTTCCACCACGTGGAATCACATGAAATTTAACATTCTTGGTTTTTTATGAAATTAAAAGATGATAAAATTCCATCCTTCCAATTTTAATAAGCGCTAGTACATCTTGTATAGTAAATTGTAGATGATTACTTATAAGTATACGGGGATAATTCCGGAAGAACATATGGAATGTTTTGTGGGATCGTACCAGTTTCTTTGTCATGACAAAGAGTAATAATGAGTTTGATTAGGGGATGACAATGCTCTCATCCCTCAACCGGGGCTATATTCCATCCTTTTTGGAGTATCCCATTAATAGCCTTACTATAAGCGTTATGAGAAAGATCATTTCCACCACATGGAATCACATGAAATTTAATATTCTTGGTTTTTTATGAAATTAAAAGCTGATAAAATTCCATCCTTCAAATTTTAATAAGCGCTAGTACATCTTGTATAGTAAATTGTAGATGATTACTTATAAGTATAGGGGGATCATTCCAGATGAACATATGTATTGTTTTGTGGGATCGTACCAGTTTCTTTGTCATGACAAAGAGTAATCATGAGTTTGATGGGGGGGGGATGACAATGCTCCCATCCCCGAACCGGGGCTATATTCCATCCTTTTTGGAGTATCCCATTAATAGCCTTACTATAAGCGTTATGAGAAAGATCATTTCCACCACATGGAATAAAATGAAATTTAACATTCTTGGTTTTTTATGAAATTAAAAGCTGATAAAATTCCATCCTTCAAATTTTAATAAGCGCAAGTACATCTTGTATAGTAAATTGTTGATGATTACTTATAAGTATAGGGGGATCATTCCGAATGAACATATAAAATGTTTTGTGGGATCGTACCAGTTTCTTTGTCATGACTAAGAGTAATTATGAGTTTGATTTGGGGATGACAATGCTCCCATCCCCGAACCGGGGCAATATTCCATCCTTTTTGGAGTATACCATTAATACCCTTACTATAAGCGTTATGAGAAAGATCATTTCCACCATGTGGAATCACATGAAATTTAACATTCTTGGTTTTTTATGAAATTAAAAGATGATAAAATTCCATCGTTCAAATTTTAATAAGCGCTAGTACATCTTGTATAGTAAATTGTAGATGATTACTTATAAGTATACGGGGATCATTCCGGATGAACATATGGAATGTTTTGTGGGATCGTACCAGTTTCTTTGTCATGACAAAGAGTAATAATGAGTTTGATTAGGGGGATGACAATGCTCTCATCCCTGAACCGGGGCTATATTCCATCCTTTTTGGAGTATCACATTAATAGCCTTACTATAAGCGTTATGAGTAAGATCGTTTCCACCACATGGAATCACATGAAATTTAATATTCTTGGTTTTTTATGAAATTAAAAGCTGATAAAATTCTGTCCTTCCAATTTTAATAAGCGCTAGTAAATCTTGTATAGTAAATTGTAGATGATTACTTATAAGTATAGGGGGATCATTCCGAATGAACTTATGGAATGTTTTGTGGGATCGTACCAGTTTATTTGTCATGACTAAGAGTAATCATGAGTTTGATTGGGGGATGACAATGCTCCCATCCCCGAACCGGGGCAATATTCCATCCTTTTTGGAGTATCCCATTAATACCCTTACTATAAGCGTTATGAGAAAGATCATTTCCACCACATGGAATCACATGAAATTTAACATTCTTGGTTTTGTATGAAATTAAAAGCTGATAAAATTCCATCCTTCAAATTTTAATAAGCGCTAGTACATCTTGTATAGTAAATTGTAGATGATTACTTATAAGTATAGGGGGATCATTCCAGATGAACATAGGTAATGTTTTGTGGGATCGTACCAGTTTCTTTGTCATGACAAAGAGTAATCATGAGTTTGATGGGGGGGGATGACAATGCTCCCATTCCCGAACCGGGGCTATATTCCATCCTTTTTGGAGTATCCCATTAATAGCCTTACTATAAGCGTTATGAGAAAGATCATTTCCACCGCATGGAATCACATGAAATTTAATATTCTTGGTTTTTTATGAAATTAAAAGCTGATAAAATCCCATCCTTCAAATTTTAATAAGCGCTAGTACATCTTGTATAGTAAATTGTAGATGATTACTTATAAGTATAGGGGGGTCGTTCCGGATGAACATATGGAATGTTTTGTGGGATCGTACCAGTTTCTTTGTCATGACTAAGAGTAATTATGAGATTGATTGGGGGATGACAATGCACCCATCCCCGAACCGGGGCAATATTCCATCCTTTTTGGAGTATCCCATTAATACCCTTACTATAAGCGTTATGAGAAAGATCATTTCCACCACATGGAATCACATGAAATTTAATATTCTTGGTTTTTTATGAAATTAAAAGCTGATAAAATTCCGTCCTTCAAATTTTAATAAGCGCTAGTACATCTTGTATAGTAAATTGTAGATCATTACTTATAAGTATAGGGGGATCATTCCAGATGAACATATGTAATTTTTTGTGGGATCGTACCAGTTTCTTTGTCATGACAAAGAGTAATCATGAGTTTGATGGGGGGATGACAATGCTCCAATCCCCGAACCGGGCTATATTCCATCCTTTTTGGAGTATCCCATTAATACCCTTACTATAAGCGTTATGAGAAAGATCATTTCCAATACATGGAATCACATGAAATTTAATATTCTTGGTTTTTTATGAAATTAAAAGCAGATAAAATACCGTCCTTCAAATTTTAATAAGTGCTAGTACATCTTGTATAGTAAATTTTAGATGATTACTTATAAGTATAGGGGGATCATTCTGGATGAACTTATGGAATGTTTTGTGGGATCGTACCAGTTTCTTTATCATGACTAAGAGTAATCATGAATTTGATTGGGGGATGACAATGCTCCCATCCCCGAACCGGGGCAATATTCCATCCTTTTTGGAGTATACCATTAATAGTCTTACTATAAGCGTTATGAGAAAGATCATTTCCACCACATGGAATCACATGAAATTTAATATTCTTGGTTTTTTATGAAACTAAAAGCTGATAAAACTCCATCCATCAAATTTTAATAAGCGCTAGTATATCTTGTATAGTAAATTGTAGATGATTACTTATAAGTATAGGGGGATCATTCCGAATGAACATATAAAATGTTTTGTGGGATCGTACCAGTTTCTTTGTCATGACTAAGAGTAATTATGAGTTTGATTGGGGGATGACAATGCTCCCATCCCCGAACCGGGGCAATATTCCATCCTTTTTGGAGTATACCATTAATAGTCTTACTATAAGCGTTATGAGAAAGATCATTTCCACCACATGCAATCACATGAAATTTAATATTCTTGGTTTTTTATGAAACTAAAAGCTGATAAAACTCCGTCCTTCAAATTTTAATAAGCGCTAGTACATCTTGTATAGTAAATTGTAGATGATTACTTATAAGTATACGGGATCATTCCGGATGTACATATGGAATGTTTTGTGGGATCATACCAGTTTCTTTATCATGACTAAGAGTAATCATGAGTTTGATTGGGGGATGACGATGCTCCCATCCTCGAACCGGGGCAATATTCCATCCTTTTTGGAGTATACCATTAATACTCTTACTATAAGCGTTATGAGAAAGATCATTTCCACCACACGGAATCACATGAAATTTAATATTCTTGGTTTTTTATGAAACTAAAAGCTGATAAAACTCCGTCCTTCAAATTTTAATAAGCGCTAGTATATCTTGTTTAGTAAATTGTAGATGATTACTTATAAGTATAAGGGATCATTCCAGATGTACATATGGAATGTTTTGTGGGATCGTACCAGTTTCTTTATCATGACTAAGAGTAATTATGAGTTTGATTGGGGGATGACAATGCTCCCATCCCCGAACCGGGGCAATATTCCATCCTTTTTGGAGTATACCATTAATACCCTTACTATAAGCATTATGAGAAAGATCATTTCCACCACATGGAATCACATGAAATTTAATATTCTTGGTTTTTTATGAAATTAAAAGCTGATAAAATTCCGTCCTTCAAATTTTAATAAGCGCTAGTAAATCTTGTATAGTAAATTGTAGATGATTACTTATAAGTATGGGGGGATCATTCCGAATGAACTTATGGAATGTTTTGTGGGATCGTACCCGTTTCTTTGTCATGACTAAGAGTAATCATGAGTTTGATTGGGGGATGACAATGCTCCCATCCCCGAACCGGGGCAATATTCCATCCTTTTTGGAGTATCCCATTAATACCCTTACTATAAGCGTTATGAGAAAGATCATTTCCACCACATGGAATCACATGAAATTTAACATTCTTGGTTTCGTATGAAATTAAAAGCTGATAAAATTCCATCCTTCAAATTTTAATAAACGCTAGTACATCTTGTATAGTAAATTGTAGATCATTACTTATAAGTATAGGGGGATCATTCCAGATGAACATATGTAATTTTTTGTGGGATCATACCAGTTTCTTTGTCATGACAAAGAGTAATCATGAGTTTGATGGGGGGATGACAATGCTCCCATCCCCGAACCGGGCTATATTCCATCCTTTTTGGAGTATCCCATTAATAGCCTTACTATAAGCGTTATGAGAAAGATCATTTCCACCACATGGAATCACATGAAATTTAATATTCTTGGTTTTTTATGAAACTAAAAGCTGATAAAATTCCGTCCTTCAAATTTTTATAAGCGCTAGTACATCTTGTATAGTAAATTGTAGATGATTACTTATAAGTATAGGGGGGTCATTCCGGATGAACATATGGAATGTTTTGTGGGATCGTACCAGTTTCTTTATCATGACTAAGAGTAATCATGAGTTTGATTGGGGGATGACAATGATCCCATCCCCGAACCGGGGCAATATTCCATCCTTTTTGGAGTATACCATTAATACTCTTACTATAAGCGTTATGAGAAAGATCATTTCCACCACACGGAATCACATGAAATTTAATATTCTTGGTTTTTTATGAAACTAAAAGCTCATAAAACTCCGTCCTTCAAATTTTAATAAGCGCTAGTATATCTTGTATAGTAAATTGTAGATGATTACTTATAAGTATAAGGGATCATTCCAGATGTACATATGGAATGTTTTGTGGGATCCTACCAGTTTCTTTATCATGACTAAGAGTAATCATGAGTTTAATTGGGGGGATGACGATGCTCCCATCCTCGAACCGGGGCAATATTCCATGCTTTTTGGAGTATCCCATTAATACCCTTACTATAAGCGTTATGAGAAAGATCATTTCCAATACATGGAATCACATGAAATTTAATATTCTTGGTTTTTTATGAAATTAAAAGCAGATAAAATACCGTCCTTCAAATTTTAATAAGTGCTAGTACATCTTGTATAGTAAATTTTAGATGATTACTTATAAGTATAGGGGGATCATTCTGGATGAACTTATGGAATGTTTTGTGGGATCGTACCAGTGTCTTTATCATGACTAAGAGTAATCATGAATTTGATTGGGGGATGACAATGCTCCCATCCCCGAACCGGGGCAATATTCCATCCTTTTTGGAGTATACCATTAATAGTCTTACTATAAGCATTATGAGAAAGATCATTTCCACCACATGGAATCACATGAAATTTAATATTCTTGGTTTTTTATGAAACTAAAAGCTGATAAAACTCCATCCATCAAATTTTAATAAGCGCTAGTATATCTTGTATAGTAAATTGTAGATGATTACTTATAAGTATAGGGGGATCATTCCGAATGAACATATAAAATGTTTTGTGGGATCGTACCAGTTTCTTTGTCATGACTAAGAGTAATTATGAGTTTGATTGGGGGATGACAATGCTCCCATCCCCGAACCGGGGCAATATTCCATCCTTTTTGGAGTATACCATTAATAGTCTTACTATAAGCGTTATGAGAAAGATCATTTCCACCACATGCAATCACATGAAATTTAATATTCTTGGTTTTTTATGAAACTAAAAGCTGATAAAACTCCGTCCTTCAAATTTTAATAAGCGCTAGTACATCTTGCATAGTAAATTGTAGATGATTACTTATAAGTATACGGGATCATTCCGGATGTACATATGGAATGTTTTGTGGGATCATACCAGTTTCTTTATCATGACTAAGAGTAATCATGAGTTTGATTGGGGGATGACGATGCTCCCATCCTCGAACCGGGGCAATATTCCATGCCTTTTGGAGTATCCCATTAATACCCTTACTATAAGCGTTATGAGAAAGGTCATGTCCAATACATGGAATCACATGAAATTTAATATTCTTGGTTTTTTATGGAATTAAAAGCAGATAAAATACCGTCCTTCAAATTTTAATAAGCGCTAGTACATCTTGTATAGTAAATTGTAGATGATTACTTATAAGTATAGGGGGATCATTCCGGATGAACATATGGAATGTTTGGTGGGTTCGTACCAGTTTCTTTGTCATGACAAAGAGTAATCATGAGTTTGATTTGGGGATGACAATGCTCACATCCCCGAACCGGGGCAATATTCCATCCTTTTTGGAGTATCCCATTAATACCCTTACTATAAGCGTTATGAGAAAGATCATTTCCACCACATGGAATCACATGAAATTTAACGTTCTTGGTTTTTTATGAAATTAAAAGCTGATAAAATTTCATCCTTCAAATTTTAATAAGCGCAAGTACATCTTGTATTGTAAATTGTAGATGATTACTTATAAGTATAGGGGGATCATTCCGAATGAACATATAAAATGTTTTGTGGGATCGTACCAGTTTCTTTGTCATGACTAAGAGTAATTATGTGTTTGATTGGGGGATGACAATGCTCCCATCCCCGAACCGGGGCAATATTCCATCCTTTTTGGAGTATACCGTTAATAGTCTTACTATAAGCGTTATGAGAAAGATCATTTCCACCACATGCAATCACATGAAATTTAATATTCTTGGTTTTTTATGAAACTAAAAGCTGATAAAACTCCGTCCTTCAAATTTTAATAAGCGCTAGTACATCTTGTATAGTAAATTGTAGATGATTACTTATAAGTATACGGGATCATTCCGGATGTACATATGGAATGTTTTGTGGGATCGTACCAGATTCTTTATCATGACTAAGAGTAATCATGAGTTTGATTGGGGGATGACGATACTCCCATCTTCGAACCGGGGCAATATTCCATGCTTTTTGGAGTATCCCATTAATACCCTTACTATAAGCGTTATGAGAAAGATCATGTCCAATACATGGAATCGCATGAAATTTAATATTCTTGGTTTTTTATGGAATTAAAAGCAGATAAAATACCGTCCTTCAAATTTTAATATGCGCTAGTACATCTTGTATAGTAAATTGTAGATGATTACTTATAAGTATAGGGGGATCATTCCGGATGAACATATGGAATGTTTGGTGGGTTCGTAAAAGTTTCTTTGTCATGACAAAGAGTAATCATGAGTTTGATTTGGGGATGACAATACTCACATCCCCGAACCGGGGCAATATTCCATCCTTTTTGGAGTATCCCATTAATACCCTTACTATAAGCGTTATGAGAAAGATCATTTCCACCACATGGAATCACATGAAATTTAACATTCTTGGTTTTTTATGAAATTAAAAGCTGATAAAATTTCATCCTTCAAATTTTAATAAGCGCAAGTACATCTTGTATTGTAAATTGTAGATGATTACTTATAAGTATAGGGGGATCATTCCGAATGAACATATAAAATGTTTTGTGGGATCGTACCAGTTTCTTTGTCATGACTAAGAGTAATTATGAGTTTGATTGGGGGATGACAATGCTCCCATCCCCGAACCGGGGCAATATTCCATCCTTTTTGGAGTATACCATTAATAGTCTTACTATAAGCGTTATGAGAAAGATCATTTCCACCACATGCAATCACATGAAATTTAATATTCTTGGTTTTTTATGAAACTAAAAGCTGATAAAACTCCGTCCTTCAAATTTTAATAAGCGCTAGTACATCTTGTATAGTAAATTGTAGATGATTACTTATAAGTATAGGGGGATCATTCCGGATGAACATATGGAATGTTTGGTGGGTTCGTACCAGTTTCTTTGTCATGACAAAGAGTAATCATGAGTTTGATTTGGGGATGACAATGCTCACATCCCCGAACCGGGGCAATATTCCATCCTTTTTGGAGTATCCCATTAATACCCTTACTATAAGCGTTATGAGAAAGATCATTTCCACCACATGGAATCACATGAAATTTAACGTTCTTGGTTTTTTATGAAATTAAAAGCTGATAAAATTTCATCCTTCAAATTTTAATAAGCGCAAGTACATCTTGTATTGTAAATTGTAGATGATTACTTATAAGTATAGGGGGATCATTCCGAATGAACATATAAAATGTTTTGTGGGATCGTACCAGTTTCTTTGTCATGACTAAGAGTAATTATGTGTTTGATTGGGGGATGACAATGCTCCCATCCCCGAACCGGGGCAATATTCCATCCTTTTTGGAGTATACCATTAATAGTCTTACTATAAGCGTTATGAGAAAGATCATTTCCACCACATGCAATCACATGAAATTTAATATTCTTGGTTTTTTATGAAACTAAAAGCTGATAAAACTCCGTCCTTCAAATTTTAATAAGCGCTAGTACATCTTGTATAGTAAATTGTAGATGATTACTTATAAGTATACGGGATCATTCCGGATGTACATATGGAATGTTTTGTGGGATCGTACCAGATTCTTTATCATGACTAAGAGTAATCATGAGTTTGATTGGGGGATGACGATACTCCCATCTTCGAACCGGGGCAATATTCCATGCTTTTTGGAGTATCCCATTAATACCCTTACTATAAGCGTTATGAGAAAGATCATGTCCAATACATGGAATCACATGAAATTTAATATTCTTGGTTTTTTATGGAATTAAAAGCAGATAAAATACCGTCCTTCAAATTTTAATATGCGCTAGTACATCTTGTATAGTAAATTGTAGATGATTACTTATAAGTATAGGGGGATCATTCCGGATGAACATATGGAATGTTTGGTGGGTTCGTAACAGTTTCTTTGTCATGACAAAGAGTAATCATGAGTTTGATTTGGGGATGACAATACTCACATCCCCGAACCGGGGCAATATTCCATCCTTTTTGGAGTATCCCATTAATACCCTTACTATAAGCGTTATGAGAAAGATCATTTCCACCACATGGAATCACATGAAATTTAACATTCTTGGTTTTTTATGAAATTAAAAGCTGATAAAATTTCATCCTTCAAATTTTAATAAGCGCAAGTACATCTTGTATTGTAAATTGTAGATGATTACTTATAAGTATAGGGGGATCATTCCGAATGAACATATAAAATGTTTTGTGGGATCGTACCAGTTTCTTTGTCATGACTAAGAGTAATTATGAGTTTGATTGGGGGATGACAATGCTCCCATCCCCGAACCGGGGCAATATTCCATCCTTTTTGGAGTATACCATTAATAGTCTTACTATAAGCGTTATGAGAAAGATCATTTCCACCACATGGATTCACATGAAATTTAATATTCTTGGTTTTTTATGAAACTAAAAGCTGATAAAACTCCGTCCTTCAAATTTTAATAAGCGCTAGTACATCTTGTATAGTAAATTGTAGATGATTACTTATAAGTATACGGGATCATTCCGGATGTACATATGGAATGTTTTGTGGGATCGTACCAGTTTCTTTATCATGACTAAGAGTAATCATGAGTTTGATTGGGGGATGACGATGCCCCCATCCTTGAACCGGGGCAATATTCCATGCTTTTTGGAGTATCCCATTAATACCCTTACTATAAGCGTTATGAGAAAGATCATTTCCAATACATGGAATCACATGAAATTTAATATTCTTGGTTTTTTATGGAATTAAAAGCAGATGAAATACCGTCCTTCAAATTTTAATAAGCGCTAGTACATCTTGAATAGTAAATTTTAAATGATTACTTATAAGTATAGGGGGATCATTCTGGATGAACTTATGGAATGTTTTGTGGGATCGTACCAGTTTCTTAATCATGACTAAGAGTAATCATGAGTTTGATTGGGGGATGACAATGCTCCCATCCCCGAACCGGGGCAATATTCCATCCTTTTTGGAGTATACCATTAATAGTCTTACTATAAGCGTTATGAGAAAGATCATTTCCACCACATGCAATCACATGAAATTTAATATTCTTGGTTTTTTATGAAACTAAAAGCTGATAAAACTCCGTCCATCAAATTTTAATAAGCGCTAGTATATCTTGTATAGTAAATTGTAGATGATTACTTATAAGTATAGGGGGATCATTCCGAATGAACATATAAAATGTTTTGTGGGATCGTACCAGTTTCTTTGTCAAGACTAAGAGTAATTATGAGTTTGATTGGGGGATGACAATGCTCCCATCCCCGAACCGGGGCAATATTCCATCCTTTTTGGAGTATACCATTAATAGTCTTACTATAAGCGTTATGAGAAAGATCATTTCCACCACATGCAATCACATGAAATTTAATATTCTTGGTTTTTTATGAAACTAAAAGCTGATAAAACTCCGTCCTTCAAATTTTAATAAGCGCTAGTACATCTTGTATAGTAAATTGTAGATGATTACTTATAAGTATACGGGATCATTCCGGATGTACATATGGAATGTTTTGTGGGATCGTACCAGATTCTTTATCATGACAAAGAGTAATCATGAGTTTGATTGGGGGATGACGATGCTCCCATCCTCGAACCGGGGCAATATTCCATGGTTTTTGGAGTATCCCATTAATACCCTTACTATAAGCGTTATGAGAAAGATCATGTCCAATACATGGAATCACATGAAATTTAATATTCTTGGTTTTTTATGGAATTAAAAGCAGATAAAATACCGTCCTTCAAATTTTAATAAGCGCTAGTACATCTTGTATAGTAAATTGTAGATGATTACTTATAAGTATAGGGGGATCATTCCGGATGAACATATGGAATGTTTGGTGGGTTCGTACCAGTTTCTTTGTCATGACAAAGAGTAATCATGAGTTTGATTTGGGGATGACAATGCTCACATCCCCGAACCGGGGCAATATTCCATCCTTTTTGGAGTATCCCATTAATACCCTTACTATAAGCGTTATGAGAAAGATCATTTCCACCACATGGAATCACATGAAATTTAACGTTCTTGGTTTTTTTTGAAATTAAAAGCTGATAAAATTTCATCCTTAAAATTTTAATAAGCGCAAGTACATCTTGTATTGTAAATTGTAGATGATTACTTATAAGTATAGGGGGATCATTCCGAATGAACATATAAAATGTTTTGTGGGATCGTACCAGTTTCTTTGTCATGACTAAGAGTAATTATGAGTTTGATTGGGGGATGACAATGCTCCCATCCCCGAACCGGGGCAATATTCCATCCTTTTTGGAGTATACCATTAATAGTCTTACTATAAGCGTTATGAGAAAGATCATTTCCACCACATGGAATCACATGAAATTTAATATTCTTGGTTTTTTATGAAACTAAAAGCTGATCAAACTCCGTCCATCAAATTTTAATAAGCGCTAGTATATCTTGTATAGTAACTTGTAGATGATTACTTATAAGTATACGGGATCATTCCGGATGTACATATGGAATTTTTTGTGGGATCGTACCAGTTTCTTTATCATGACTAAGAGTAATCATGAGTTTGATTGGGGGATGACGATGCTCCCATCCTCGTACCGGGGCAATATTCCATGCTTTTTGGAGTATCCCATTAATACCCTTACTATAAGCGTTATGAGAAAGATCATTTCCAATACATGGAATCACATGAAATTTAATATTCTTGGTTTTTTATGAAATTAAAAGCAGATAAAATACCGTCCTTCAAATTTTAATAAGCGCTAGTACATCTTGTATTGTAAATAGTAGATGATTACTTATAAGTATAGGGGAATCATTCCGGATGAACATATGGAATGTTTTGTGGGTTCGTACCAGTTTCTTTGTCATGACAAAGAGTAATCATGAGTTTGATTTGGGGATGACAATGCTCACATCCCCGAAGCGGGGCAATATTCCATCCTTTTTGGAGTATCCCATTAATACCCTTACTATAAGCGTAATGAGAAAGATCATTTCCACCACATGGAATCACATGAAATTTAACATTCTTGGTTTTTTATGAAATTAAAAGCTGATAAAATTTCATCCTTCAAATTTTAATAAGCGCAAGTACATCTTTTATAGTAAATTGTAGATGATTACTTGTAAGTATAGGGGGATCATTCCGAATGAACATATAAAATGTTTTGTGGGATCGTACCAGTTTCTTTGTCATGACTAAGAGTAATTATGAGTTTGATTGGGGGATGACAATGCTCCCATCCCCGAACCGGGGCAATATTCCATCCTTTTTGGAATATACCATTAATACCCTTACTATAAGCGTTATGAGAAAGATCATTTCCACCACGTGGAATCACATGAAATTTAACATTCTTGGTTTTTTATGAAATTAAAAGATGATAAAATTCCATCCTTCAAGTTTTAATAAGAGCTAGTACATCTTGTATAGTAAATTGTAGATGATTACTTATAAGTATACGGGGATCATTCCGGATGAATATATGGAATGTTTTGTGGGATCGTACCAGTTTCTTTGTCATGACAAAGAGTAATAATGAGTTTGATTAGGGGATGACAATGCTCTCATCCCTGAACCGGGGCTATATTCCATCCTTTTTGGAGTATCCCATTAATAGCCTTACTATAAGCGTTATGAGAAAGATTATTTCCACCACATGGAATCACATGAAATTTAACATTCTTGGTTTTGTATGAAATTAAAAGCTGATAAAATTCCATCCTTCAAATTTTAATAAACGCTAGTACATCTTGTATAGTAAATTGTAGATGATTACTTATAAGTATACGGGGATCATTCCGGATGAACATATGGAATGTTTTGTGGGATCGTACCAGTTTCTTTGTCATGACAAAGAGTAATAATGAGTTTGACTAGGGGATGACAATGCTCTCATCCCTGAACCGGGGCTATATTCCATCCTTTTTGGAGTATCCCATTAATAGCCTTACTATAAGCGTTATGAGAAAGATCATTTCCACCACATGGAATCACATGAAATTTAACATTCTTGGTTTTGTATGAAATTAAAAGCTGATAAAATTCCATCCTTCAAATTTTAATAAGCGCTAGTACATCTTGTATAGTAAATTGTAGATGATTACTTATAAGTATAGGGGGATCATTCCGAATGAACATATAAAATGTTTTGTGGGATCGTACCAGTTTCTTTGTCATGACAAAGAGTAATCATGAGTTTGATGGGGGGGGATGACAATGCTCCCATCCCCGAACCGGGGCTATATTCCATCCTTTATGGAGTATCCCATTAATAGCCTTACTATAAGCGTTATGAGAAAGATCATTTCCACCACATGGAATCACATGAAATTTAACATTCTTGGTTTTGTATGAAATTAAAAGCTGATAAAATTCCATCCTTCAAATTTTAATAAGCGCTAGTACATCTTGTATAGTAAATTGTAGATGATTACTTATAAGTATAGGGGGATCATTCCGAATGAACATATAAAATGTTTTGTGGGATCGTACCAGTTTCTTTGTCATGACAAAGAGTAATCATGAGTTTGATGGGGGGGGGGATGACAATGCTCCCATCCCCGAACCGGGGCTATATTCCATCCTTTTTGGAGTATCCCATTAATAGGCTTACTATAAGCGTTATGAGAAAGATCATTTCCACCACATGGAATCACATGAAATTTAATATTCTTGGTTTTTTATGAAATTAAAAGCTAATAAAATTCCGTCCTTCAAATTTTAATAAGCGCTAGTACATCTTGTATAGTAAATTGTAGATGATTACTTATAAGTATAGGGGGGTCATTCCGGATGAACACATGGAATGTTTTGTGGGATCGTACCAGTTTCTTTGTCATGACTAAGAGTAATTATGAGATTCATTGGGGGATGACAATGCACCCATCCCCGAACCGGGGCAATATTCCATCCTTTTGGAGTATCCCATTAATAGCCTTACTATAAGCGTTATGAGAAAGATCATTTCCACCACATGGAATCACATGAAATTTAACATTCTTGGTTTTGTATGAAATTAAAAGCTGATAAAATTCCATCCTTCAAATTTTAATAAGCGCTAGTACATCTTGTATAGTAAATTGTAGATGATTACTTATAAGTATAGGGGGGTCATTCTAGATGAACATATGTAATGTTTTGTGGGATCGTACCAGTTTCTTCGTCATGACAAAGAGTAATCATGAGTTTGATGGGGGGGGATGACAATGCTCCCATCCCCGAACCGGGGCTATATTCCATCCTTTTTGGAATATCCCATTAATAGCCTTACTATAAGCGTTATGAGAAAGATCATTTCCACCACATTGATTCACATGAAATTTAATATTCTTGGTTTTTTATGAAATTAAAAGCTAATAAAATTCCGTCCTTCAAATTTTAATAAGCGCTAGTAAATCATGTATAGTAAATTGTAGATGATTACTTATAAGTATAGGGGGATCATTCCGAATGAACTTTTGGAATGTTTTGTGGGATCGTACCAGTTTATTTGTCATGACTAAGAGTAATCATAAGTTTGATTGGGGGATGAAAATGCTCCCATCCCCGAACCGGGGCAATATTCCATCCTTTTTGGAGTATACCATTAATAGTCTTACTATAAGCGTTATGAGAAAGATCATTTCCACCACATGGATTCACATGAAATTTAATATTCTTGGTTTTTTATGAAACTAAAAGCTGAGAAAACTCCGTCCTTCAAATTTTAATAAGCGCTAGTACATCTTGTATAGTAAATTGTAGATGATTACTTATAAGTATAGGGGGGTCATTCCGGATGAACACATGGAATGTTTTGTGGGATCGTACCAGTTTCTTTGTCATGACTAAGAGTAATTATGAGATTCATTGGGGGATGACAATGCACCCATCCCCGAACCGGGGCAATATTCCATCCTTTTGGAGTATCCCATTAATACCCTTACTATAAGCGTTATGAGAAAGATCATTTCCACCACATGGAATCACATGAAATTTAACATTCTTGGTTTTGTATGAAATTAAAAGCTGATAAAATTCCATCCTTCAAATTTTAATAAGATCTAGTACATCTTGTATAGTAAATTGTAGATGATTACTTATAAGTATAGGGGGGTCATTCCGGATGAACATATGGAATGTTTTGTGGGATCGTACCAGTTTATTTGTCATGACTAAGAGTAATCATGAGTTTGATTGGGGGATGACAATGCTCCCATCCCCGGGGCAATATTCCATCCTTTTTGGAGTATCCCATTAATACCCTTACTATAAGCGTTATGAGAAAGATCATTTCCACCACATGGAATCACATGAAATTTAATATTCTTGGTTTTTTATGAAATTAAAAGCTGATAAAATTCCATCCTTCAAATTTTAATAAGCGCTAGTACATCTTGTATAGTAAATTGTAGATGATTACTTATAAGTATAGGGGGGTCATTCCGGATGAACATATGGAATGTTTTGTGGGATCGTACCAGTTTATTTGTCATGACTAAGAGTAATCATGAGTTTGATTGGGGGATGACAATGCTCCCATCCCCGGGGCAATATTCCATCCTTTTTGGAGTATCCCACTAATACCCTTACTATAAGCGTTATGAGAAAGATCATTTCCACCACATGGAATCACATGAAATTTAACATTCTTGGTTTTGTATGAAATTAAAAGCTGATAAAATTCCATCCTTCAAATTTTAATAAGCGCTAGTACATCTTGTATAGTAAATTGTAGATGATTACTTATAAGTATAGGGGGGTCATTCCGGATGAACATATGGAATGTTTTGTGGGATCGTACCAGTTTATTTGTCATGACTAAGAGTAATCATGAGTTTGATTGGGGGATGACAATGCTCCCATCCCCGGGGCAATATTCCATCCTTTTTGGAGTATCCCATTAATACCCTTACTATAAGCGTTATGAGAAAGATCATTTCCACCACATGGAATCACATGAAATTTAACATTCTTGGTTTTGTATGAAATTAAAAGCTGATAAAATTCCATCCTTCAAATTTTAATAAGCGCTAGTACATCTTGTATAGTAAATTGTAGATGATTACTTATAAGTATAGGGGGGTCATTCTAGATGAACATATGTAATGTTTTGTGGGATCGTACCAGTTTCTTCGTCATGACAAAGAGTAATCATGAGTTTGATGGGGGGGGATGACAATGCTCCCATCCCCGAACCGGGGCTATATTCCATCCTTTTTGGAGTATCCCATTAATAGCCTTACTATAAGCTTTATGAGAAAGATCATTTCCACCACATGGAATCACATGAAATTTAATATTCTTGGTTTTTTGTGAAATTAAAAGCTGATAAAATTCCGTTCTTCAAATTTTAATAAGCGCTGGTACATCTTGTATAGTAAATTGTAGATGATTACTTATAAGTATAGGGGGGTCATTCCGGATGAACATATGGAATGTTTTGTGGGATCGTACCAGTTTCTTTGTCATGACTAAGAGTAATTATGAGATTGATTGGGGGATGACAATGCACCCATCCCCGAACCGGGGCAATATTCCATCCTTTTTGGAGTATCCCATTAATACCCTTACTATAAGCGTTATGAGAAAGATCATTTCCACCACATGGAATAAAAAGAAATTTAACATTCTTGGTTTTTTATGAAATTAAAAGCTGATAAAATTCCATCCATCAAATTTTAATAAGGGCAAGTACATCTTGTATAGTAAATTGTAGATGATTACTTATAAGTATAGGGGGATCATTCCGAATGAACATATAAAATGTTTTGTGGGATCGTACCAGTTTCTTTGTCATGACTAAGAGTAATTATGAGTTTGTTTGGGGGATGACAATGCTCCCATCCCCGAACCGGGGCAATATTCCATCCTTTTTGGAGTATACCATTAATACCCTTACTATAAGCGTTATGAGAAAGATCATTTCCACCACATGGAATCACATGAAATTTAATATTCTTGGTTTTTTATGAAATTAAAAGCTGATAAAATTCCATCCTTCAAATTTTAATAAGCGCTAGTACATCTTGTATAGTAAATTGTAGATGATTACTTATAAGTATAGGGGGGTCATTCCGGATGAACATATGGAATGTTTTGTGGGATCGTACCAGTTTATTTGTCATGACTAAGAGTAATCATGAGTTTGATTGGGGGATGACAATGCTCCCATCCCCGGGGCAATATTCCATCCTTTTTGGAGTATCCCATTAATACCCTTACTATAAGCGTTATGAGAAAGATCATTTCCACCACATGGAATCACATGAAATTTAACATTCTTGGTTTTGTATGAAATTAAAAGCTGATAAAATTCCATCCTTCAAATTTTAATAAGCGCTAGTACATCTTGTATAGTAAATTGTAGATGATTACTTATAAGTATAGGGGGGTCATTCCGGATGAACATATGGAATGTTTTGTGGGATCGTACCAGTTTATTTGTCATGACTAAGAGTAATCATGAGTTTGATTTGGGGATGACAATGCTCCCATCCCCGGGGCAATATTCCATCCTTTTTGGAGTATCCCATTAATACCCTTACTATAAGCGTTATGAGAAAGATCATTTCCACCACATGGAATCACATGAAATTTAACATTCTTGGTTTTGTATGAAATTAAAAGCTGATAAAATTCCATCCTTCAAATTTTAATAAGCGCTAGTACATCTTGTATAGTAAATTGTAGATGATTACTTATAAGTATAGGGGGTTCATTCCATATGAACATATGTAATGTTTTGTGGGATCGTACCAGTTTCTTTGTCATGACAAAGAGTAATCATGAGTTTGATGGGGGGGGGGGATGACAATGCTCCCATCCCCGAACCGGGGCTATATTCCATCCTTTTTGGAGTATCCCATTAATAGCCTTACTATAAGCGTTATGAGAAAGATCATTTCCACCACATGGAATCACATGAAATTTAATACTCTTGGTTTTTTATGAAATTAAAAGCTGATAAAATTCCGTCCTTCAAATTTTAATAAGCGCTAGTACATCTTGTATAGTAAATTGTAGATGATTACTTATAAGTATAGGGGGGTCATTCCGGATGAACATATGGAATGTTTTGTGGGATCGTACCAGTTTATTTGTCATGACTAAGAGTAATCATGAGTTTGATTGGGGGATGACAATGCTCCCATCCCCGGGGCAATATTCCATCCTTTTTGGAGTATCCCATTAATACCCTTACAATAAGCGTTATGAGCAAGATCATTTCCACCACATGGAATAAAATGAAATTTAACATTCTTGGTTTTGTATGAAATTAAAAGCTGATAAAATTCCATCCTTCAAATTTTAATAAGCGCTAGTACATCTTGTATAGTAAATTGTAGATGATTACTTATAAGTATAGGGGGTTCATTCCATATGAACATATGTAATGTTTTGTGGGATCGTACCAGTTTCTTTGTCATGACAAAGAGTAATCATGAGTTTGATGGGGGGGGGGATGACAATGCTCCCATCCCCAAACCGGGGCTATATTCCATCCTTTTTGGAGTATCCCATTAATAGCCTTACTATAAGCGTTATGAGAAAGATCATTTCCACCACATGGAATCACATGAAATTTAATACTCTTGGTTTTTTTATGAAATTAAAAGCTGATAAAATTCCGTCCTTCAAATTTTAATAAGCGCTAGTACATCTTGTATAGTAAATTGTAGATGATTACTTATAATTATAGGGGGGTCATTCTGGATGAACATATGGAATGTTTTGTGGGATCGTACCAGTTTCTTTGTCATGACTAAGAGTAATTATGAGATTGATTGGGGGATGACAATGCACCCATCCCCGAACCGGGGCAATATTCCATCCTTTTTGGAGTATCCCATTAATACCCTTACTATAAGCGTTATGAGCAAGATCATTTCCACCACATGGAATAAAATGAAATTTAACATTCTTGGTTTTTTATGAAATTAAAAGCTGATAAAATTCCATCCTTCAAATTTTAATAAGCGCAAGTACATCTTGTATAGTAAATTGTAGATGATTACTTATAAGTATAGGGAGATCATTCCGAATGAACATATAAAATGTTTTGTGGGATCGTACCAGTTTCTTTGTCATGACTAAGAGTAATTATAAGTTTGATTGGGGGATGACAATGCTCCCATCCCCGAACCGGGGCAATATTCCATCCTTTTTGGAGTATACCATTAATACCCTTACTATAAGCGTTATGAGATTGATCATTTCCACCACATGGAATCACATGAAATTTAACATTCTTGGTTTTTTATGAAATTAAAAGATGATAAAATTCCATCCTTCAAATTTTAATTAGCGCTAGTACATCTTGTATAGTAAATTGTAGATGATTACTTATAAGTATACGGGGATCAATCCGGATGAACATATGGAATGTTTTGTGGGATCGTACCAGTTTCTTTGTCATGACAAAGAGTAATCATGAGTTTGATTGGGGGATGACAATGCCCTCATCCCTGAACCGGGGCTATATTCCATCCTTTTTGGAGTATCCCATTAATAGCCTTACTATAAGCGTTATGAGAAAGATCATTTCCACCACATGGAATCACATGAAATTTAATATTCTTGGTTTTTTATGAAATTAAAAGCTGATAAAATTCCGTCCTTCAAATTTTAATAAGAGCTAGTAAATCTTGTATAGTAAATTGTAGATGATTACTTATAAGTATAGGGGGATCATTCCGAATGAACTTATGGAATGTTTTGTGGGATCGTACCAGTTTATTTATCATGACTAAGAGTAATCATGAGTTTGATTGGGGGATGACAATGCTCCCATCCCCGAACCGGGGCAATATTCCATCCTTTTTGGATTATCCCATTAATACCCTTACTATAAGCGTTACGAGAAAGATCATTTCCACCACATGGAATCACATGAAATTTAACAATCTTGGTTTTGTATGAAATTAAAAGCTGATAAAATTCCATCCTTCAAATTTTAATAAGCGCTAGTATATCTTGTATAGTAAATTGTAGATGATTACTTATAAGTATAGGGGGATCATTCCAGATGAACATATGTAATGTTTTGTGGGATCGTACCAGTTTCTTTGTCATGACAAAGAGTAATCATGAGTTTGATGGGGGGGGATGACAATGCTCCCATCCCCGAACCGGGGCTATATTCCATCCATTTTGGAGTATCCCATTAATAGCCTTACTATAAGCGTTATGAGAAAGATCATTTCCACCACATGGAATCACATGAAATTTAATATTCTTGGTTTTTTATGAAATTAAAAGCTGA
This sequence comes from Rubia yunnanensis, assembly GCA_037428765.1. NCBI lineage: Eukaryota > Viridiplantae > Streptophyta > Magnoliopsida > Gentianales > Rubiaceae > Rubia > Rubia yunnanensis. Next base: position 79,715,723 of record CM075062.1, on the reverse strand, counting down.
TAAAATTCCGTTCTTCAAATTTTAATAAGCGCTGGTACATCTTGTATAGTAAATTGTAGATGATTACTTATAAGTATAGGGGGGTCATTCCGGATGAACATATGGAATGTTTTGTGGGATCGTACCAGTTTCTTTGTCATGACTAAGAGTAATTATGAGATTGATTGGGGGATGACAATGCACCCATCCCCGAACCGGGGCAATATTCCATCCTTTTTGGAGTATCCCATTAATACCCTTACTATAAGCGTTATGAGAAAGATCATTTCCACCACATGGAATAAAAAGAAATTTAACATTCTTGGTTTTTTATGAAATTAAAAGCTGATAAAATTCCATCCTTCAAATTTTAATAAGGGCAAGTACATCTTGTATAGTAAATTGTAGATGATTACTTATAAGTATAGGGGGATCATTCCGAATGAACATATAAAATGTTTTGTGGGATCGTACCAGTTTCTTTGTCATGACTAAGAGTAATTATGAGTTTGTTTGGGGGATGACAATGCTCCCATCCCCGAACCGGGGCAATATTCCATCCTTTTTGGAGTATACCATTAATACCCTTACTATAAGCGTTATGAGAAAGATCATTTCCACCACATGGAATCACATGAAATTTAATATTCTTAGTTTTTTATGAAATTAAAAGCTGATAAAATTCCATCCTTCAAATTTTAATAAGCGCTAGTACATCTTGTATAGTAAATTGTAGATGATTACTTATAAGCATAGGGGGGTCATTCCGGATGAACATATGGAATGTTTTGTGGGATCGTACCAGTTTATTTGTCATGACTAAGAGTAATCATGAGTTTGATTGGGGGATGACAATGCTCCCATCCCCGGGGCAATATTCCATCATTTTTGGAGTATCCCATTAATACCCTTACTATAAGCGTTATGAGAAAGATCATTTCCACCACATGGAATCACATGAAATTTAACATTCTTGGTTTTGTATGAAATTAAAAGCTGATAAAATTCCATCCTTCAAATTTTAATAAGCGCTAGTACATCTTGTATAGTAAATTGTAGATGATTACTTATAAGTATAGGGGGTTCATTCCATATGAACATATGTAATGTTTTGTGGGATCGTACCAGTTTCTTTGTCATGACAAAGAGTAATCATGAGTTTGATGGGGGGGGGGGATGACAATGCTCCCATCCCCGAACCGGGGCTATATTCCATCCTTTTTGGAGTATCCCATTAATAGCCTTACTATAAGCGTTATGAGAAAGATCATTTCCACCACATGGAATCACATGAAATTTAATACTCTTGGTTTTTTATGAAATTAAAAGCTGATAAAATTCCGTCCTTCAAATTTTAATAAGCGCTAGTACATCTTGTATAGTAAATTGTAGATGATTACTTATAATTATAGGGGGGTCATTCTGGATGAACATATGGAATGTTTTGTGGGATCGTACCAGTTTCTTTGTCATGACTAAGAGTAATTATGAGATTGATTGGGGGATGACAGTGCACCCATCCCCGAACCGGGGCAATATTCCATCCTTTTTGGAGTATCCCATTAATACCCTTACTATAAGCGTTATGAGCAAGATCATTTCCACCACATGGAATAAAATGAAATTTAACATTCTTGGTTTTTTATGAAATTCAAAGCTGATAAAATTCCATCCTTCAAATTTTAATAAGCGCAAGTACATCTTGTATAGTAAATTGTAGATGATTACTTATAAGTATAGGGAGATCATTCCGAATGAACATATAAAATGTTTTGTGGGATCGTACCAGTTTCTTTGTCACGACTAAGAGTAATTATAAGTTTGATTGGGGGATGACAATGCTCCCATCCCCGAACCGGGGCAATATTCCATCCTTTTTGGAGTATACCATTAATACCCTTACTATAAGCGTTATGAGAATGATCATTTCCACCACATGGAATCACATGAAATTTAACATTCTTGGTTTTTTATGAAATTAAAAGATGATAAAATTCCATCCTTCAAATTTTAATTAGCGCTAGTACATCTTGTATAGTAAATTGTAGATGATTACTTATAAGTATACGGGGATCAATCCGGATGAACATATGGAATGTTTTGTGGGATCGTACCAGTTTCTTTGTCATGACAAAGAGTAATCATGAGTTTGATTGGGGGATGACAATGCCCTCATCCCTGAACCGGGGCTATATTCCATCCTTTTTGGAGTATCCCATTAATAGCCTTACTATAAGCGTTATGAGAAAGATCATTTCCACCACATGGAATCACATGAAATTTAATATTTTTGGTTTTTTATGAAATTAAAAGCTGATAAAATTCCGTCCTTCAAATTTTAATAAGAGCTAGTAAATCTTGTATAGTAAATTGTAGATGATTACTTATAAGTATAGGGGGATCATTTCGAATGAACTTATGGAATGTTTTGTGGGATCGTACCAGTTTATTTATCATGACTAAGAGTAATCATGAGTTTGATTGGGGGATAACAATGCTCCCATCCCCGAACCGGGGCAATATTCCATCCTTTTTGGAGTATCCCATTAATACCCTTACTATAAGCGTTACGAGAAAGATCATTTCCACCACATGGAATCACATGAAATTTAACAATCTTGGTTTTGTATGAAATTAAAAGCTGATAAAATTCCATCCTTCAAATTTTAATAAGCGCTAGTACATCTTGTATAGTAAATTGTAGATGATTACTTATAAGTATAGGGGGATCATTCCAGATGAACATATGTAATGTTTTGTGGGATCGTACCAGTTTCTTTGTCATGACAAAGAGTAATCATGAGTTTGATGGGGGGGGATGACAATGCTCCCATCCCCGAACCGGGGCTATGTTTCATCCTTTTTGGAGTATCCCATTAATAGCCTTACTATAAGCGTTATGAGAAAGATCATTTCCACCACATGGAATCACATGAAATTTAATATTCTTGGTTTTTTATGAAATTAAAAGCTGATAAAATTCCGTTCTTCAAATTTTAATAAGCGCTGGTACATCTTGTATAGTAAATTGTAGATGATTACTTATAAGTATAGGGGGGTCATTCCGGATGAACATATGGAATGTTTTGTGGGATCGTACCAGTTTCTTTGTCATGACTAAGAGTAATTATGAGATTGATTGGGGGATGACAATGCACCCATCCCCGAACCGGGACAATATTCCATCCTTTTTGTAGTATCCCATTAATACCCTTTCTATAAGCGTTATGAGAAAGATCATTTCCACCACATGGAATAAAATGAAATTTAACATTCTTGGTTTTTTATGAAATTAAAAGCTGATAAAATTCCATCCTTCAAATTTTAATAAGGGCAAGTACATCTTGTATAGTAAATTGTAGATGATTACTTATAAGTATAGGGGGATCATTCCGAATGAACATATAAAATGTTTTGTGGGATCGTACCAGTTTCTTTGTCATGACTAAGAGTATTTATGAGTTTGATTGGGGGATGACAATGCTCCCATCCCCGAACCGGGGCAATATTCCATCCTTTTTGGAGTATACCATTAATACCCTTACTATAAGCGTTATGAGAAAGATCATTTCCACCACATGGAATCACATGAAATTTAATATTCTTGGTTTTTTATGAAATTAAAAGCTGATAAAATTCTGTCCTTCCAATTTTAATAAGCGCTAGTAAATCTTGTATAGTAAATTGTAGATGATTACTTATAAGTATAGGGGGATCATTCCGAATGAACTTATGGAATGTTTTGTGGGATCGTACCAGTTTATTTGTCATGACTAAGAGTAATCATGAGTTTGATTGGGGGATGACAATGCTCCCATCCCCGAACCGGGGCAATATTCCATCCTTTTTGGAGTATCCCATTAATACCCTTACTATAAGCGTTATGAGAAAGATCATTTCCACCACATGGAATCACATGAAATTTAACATTCTTGGTTTTGTTTGAAATTAAAAGCTGATAAAATTCCATCCTTCAAATTTTAATAAGCGCTAGTACATCTTGTATAGTAAATTGTAGATGATTACTTATAAGTATAGGGGGATCATTCCATATGAACATATGTAATGTTTTGTGGGATCGTACCAGTTTCTTTGTCATGACAAAGAGTAATCATGAGTTTGATGGGGGGGGATGACAATGCTCCCATCCCCGAACCGGGGCTATATTCCATCCTTTTTGGAGTATCCCATTAATAGCCTTACTATAAGCGTTATGAGAAAGATCATTTCCACCACATGGAATCACATGAAATTTAATACTCTTGGTTTTTTATGAAATTAAAAGCTGATAAAATTCCGTCCTTCAAATTTTAATAAGCGCTAGTACATCTTGTATAGTAAATTGTAGATGATTACTTATAAGTATAGGGGGGTCATTCCGGATGAACATATGGAATGTTTTGTGGGATCGTACCAGTTTATTTGTCATGACTAAGAGTAATCATGAGTTTGATTGGGGGATGACAATGCTCCCATCCCCGGGGCAATATTCCATCCTTTTTGGAGTATCCCATTAATACCCTTACTATAAGCGTTATGAGCAAGATCATTTCCACCACATGGAATAAAATGAAATTTAACATTCTTGGTTTTGTATGAAATTAAAAGCTGATAAAATTCCATCCTTCAAATTTTAATAAGCGCAAGTACATCTTGTATAGTAAATTGTAGATGATTACTTATAAGTATAGGGAGATCATTCCGAATGAACATATAAAATGTTTTGTGGGATCGTACCAGTTTCTTTGTCATGACTAAGAGTAATTATAAGTTTGATTGGGGGATGACAATGCTCCCATCCCCGAACCGGGGCAATATTCCATCCTTTTTGGAGTATACCATTAATACCCTTACTATAAGCGTTATGAGAATGATCATTTCCACCACATGGAATCACATGAAATTTAACATTCTTGGTTTTTTATGAAATTAAAAGATGATAAAATTCCATCCTTCAAATTTTAATTAGCGCTAGTACATCTTGTATAGTAAATTGTAGATGATTACTTATAAGTATACGGGGATCAATCCGGATGAACATATGGAATGTTTTGTGGGATCGTACCAGTTTCTTTGTCATGACAAAGAGTAATCATGAGTTTGATTGGGGGATGACAATGCCCTCATCCCTGAACCGGGGCTATATTCCATCCTTTTTGGAGTATCCCATTAATAGCCTTACTATAAGCGTTATGAGAATGATCATTTCCACCACATGGAATCACATGAAATTTAATATTTTTGGTTTTTTATGAAATTAAAAGCTGATAAAATTCCGTCCTTCAAATTTTAATAAGAGCTAGTAAATCTTGTATAGTAAATTGTAGATGATTACTTATAAGTATAGGGGGATCATTCCGAATGAACTTATGGAATGTTTTGTGGGATCGTACCAGTTTATTTATCATGACTAAGAGTAATCATGAGTTTGATTGGGGGATAACAATGCTCCCATCCCCGAACCGGGGCAATATTCCATCCTTTTTGGAGTATCCCATTAATACCCTTACTATAAGCGTTACGAGAAAGATCATTTCCACCACATGGAATCACATGAAATTTAACAATCTTGGTTTTGTATGAAATTAAAAGCTGATAAAATTCCATCCTTCAAATTTTAATAAGCGCTAGTACATCTTGTATAGTAAATTGTAGATGATTACTTATAAGCATAGGGGGATCATTCCAGATGAACATATGCAATGTTTTGTGGGATCGTACCAGTTTCTTTGTCATGACAAAGAGTAATCATGAGTTTGATGGGGGGGATGACAATGCTCCCATCCCCGAACCGGGGCTATATTTCATCCTTTTTGGAGTATCCCATTAATAGCCTTACTATAAGCGTTATGAGAAAGATCATTTCCACCACATGGAATCACATGAAATTTAATATTCTTGGTTTTTTATGAAATTAAAAGCTGATAAAATTCCGTTCTTCAAATTTTAATAAGCGCTGGTACATCTTGTATAGTAAATTGTAGATGATTACTTATAAGTATAGGGGGGTCATTCCGGATGAACATATGGAATGTTTTGTGGGATCGTACCAGTTTCTTTGTCATGACTAAGAGTAATTATGAGATTGATTGGGGGATGACAATGCACCCATCCCCGAACCGGGACAATATTCCATCCTTTTTGTAGTATCCCATTAATACCCTTTCTATAAGCGTTATGAGAAAGATCATTTCCACCACATGGAATAAAATGAAATTTAACATTCTTGGTTTTTTATGAAATTAAAAGCTGATAAAATTCCATCCTTCAAATTTTAATAAGGGCATGTACATCTTGTATAGTAAATTGTAGATGATTACTTATAAGTATAGGGGGATCATTCCGAATGAACATATAAAATGTTTTGTGGGATCGTACCAGTTTCATTGTCATGACTAAGAGTATTTATGAGTTTGATTGGGGGATGACAATGCTCCCATCCCCGAACCGGGGCAATATTCCATCCTTTTTGGAGTATACCATTAATACCCTTACTATAAGCGTTATGAGAAAGATCATTTCCACCACATGGAATCACATGAAATTTAATATTCTTGGTTTTTTATGAAATTAAAAGCTGATAAAATTCTGTCCTTCCAATTTTAATAAGCGCTAGTAAATCTTGTATAGTAAATTGTAGATGATTACTTATAAGTATAGGGGGATCATTCCGAATGAACTTATGGAATGTTTTGTGGGATCGTACCAGTTTATTTGTCATGACTAAGAGTAATCATGAGTTTGATTGGGGGATGACAATGCTCCCATCCCCGAACCGGGGCAATATTCCATCCTTTTTGGAGTATCCCATTAATACCCTTACTATAAGCGTTATGAGAAAGATCATTTCCACCACATGGAATCACATGAAATTTAACATTCTTGGTTTTGTATGAAATTAAAAGCTGATAAAATTCCATCCTTCAAATTTTAATAAGCGCTAGTACATCTTGTATAGTAAATTGTAGATGATAACTTATAAGTATAGGGGGATCATTCCATATGAACATATGTAATGTTTTGTGGGATCGTACCAGTTTCTTTGTCATGACAAAGAGTAATCATGAGTTTGATGGGGGGGGATGACAATGCTCCCATCCCCGAACCGGGGCTATATTCCATCCTTTTTGGAGTATCCCATTAATAGCCTTACTATAAGCGTTATGAGAAAGATCATTTCCACCACATGGAATCACATGAAATTTAATACTCTTGGTTTTTTATCAAATTAAAAGCTGATAAAATTCCGTCCTTCAAATTTTAATAAGCGCTAGTACATCTTGTTTAGTAAATTGTAGATGATTACTTATAAGTATAGGGGGGTCATTCCGGATGAACATATGGAATGTTTTGTGGGATCGTACCAGTTTCTTTGTCATGACTAAGAGTAATTATGAGATTGATTGGGGGATGACAATGCACCCATCCCCGAACCGGGGCAATATTCCATCCTTTTTGGAGTATCCCATTAATACCCTTACTATAAGCGCTATGAGCAAGATCATTTCCACCACATGGAATAAAATGAAATTTAACATTCTTGGTTTTTTATGAAATTAAAAGCTGATAAAATTCCATCCTTCAAATTTTAATAAGCGCAAGTACATCTTGTATAGTAAATTGTAGATGATTACTTATAAGTATAGGGGGATCATTCCGAATGAACATATAAAATGTTTTGTGGGATCGTACCAGTTTCTTTGTCATGACAAAGAGTAATCATGAGTTTGATGGGGGGGGATGACAATGCTCCCATCCCCGAACCGGGGCTATATTCCATCCTTTTTGGAGTATCCCATTAATAGCCTTACTATAAGCATTATGAGAAAGATCATTTCCACCACATGGAATCACATGAAATTTAATACTCTTGGTTTTTTATGAAATTAAAAGCTGATAAAATTCCGTCCTTCAAATTTTAATAAGCGCTAGTACATCTTGTATAGTAAATTGTAGATGATTACTTATAAGTATAGGGGGGTCATTCCGAATGAACATATAAAATGTTTTGTGGGATCGTACCAGTTTCTTTGTCATGACAAAGAGTAATCATGAGTTTGATGGGGGGGGATGACAATGCTCCCATCCCCGAACCGGGGCTATATTCCATCCTTTTTGGAGTATCCCATTAATAGCCTTACTATAAGCATTATGAGAAAGAACATTTCCACCACATGGAATCACATGAAATTTAATACTCTAGGTTTTTTATGAAATTAAAAGCTGATAAAATTCCGTCCTTCAAATTTTAATAAGCGCTAGTACATCTTGTATAGTAAATTGTAGATGATTACTTATAAGTATAGGGGGGTCATTCCGGATGAACATATGGAATGTTTTGTGGGATCGTACCAGTTTCTTTGTCATGACTAAGAGTAATTATGAGATTGATTGGGGGATGACAATGCACCCATCCCTGAACCGTGGCAATATTCCATCCTTTTTGGAGTATCCCATTAATACCCTTACTATAAGCGTTATGAGCAAGATCATTTCCACCACATGGAATAAAATGAAATTTAACATTCTTGGTTTTTTATGAAATTAAAAGCTGATAAAATTCCATCCTTCAAATTTTAATAAATGCTAGTACATCTTGTATAGTAAATTGTAGATGATTACTTATAAGTATAGGGGGATCATTCCAGATGAACATATGTAATTTTTAGTGGGATCGTACCAGTTTCTTTGTAATGACAAAGAGTAATCATAAGTTTGATGGGGGGATGACAATGCTCCCATCCCCGAACCGGGGCTATATTCCATCCTTTTTGGAGTATCCCATTAATAGCCTTACTGTAAGCGTTATGAGAAAGATCATTTCCACCACATGGAATCACATGAAATTTAATATTCTTAGTTTTTTATGAAATTAAAAGCTGATAAAATTCCGTCCTTCAAATTTTAATAAGCGCTAGTACATCTTGTATAGTAAATTGTAGAAGATTACTTATAAGTATAGGGGGGTCATTCCGGATGAACATATGGAATGTTTTGTGGGATCGTACCAGTTTCTTTATCATGACTAAGAGTAATCATGAGTTTGATTGGGGGATGACAATGCTCCCATCCCCGAACCGGGGCAATGTTCCATCCTTTTTGGAGTATACCATTAATACTCTTACTATAAGCATTATGAGAAAGATCATTTCCACCACATGGAATCACATGAAATTTAATATTCTTGGTTTTTTATGAAACTAAAAGATGATAAATTCCGTCCTTCAAATTTTAATAAGCGCTAGTATATCTTGTATAGTAAATTGTAGATGATTACTTATAAGTATACGGGATCATTCCGGATGTACATATGGAATATTTTGTGGGATCGTACCAGTTTCTTTATCATGACTAAGAGTAATCATGAGTTTGATTGGGGGATGACGATGCTCCCATCCTCAAACCGGGGCAATATTCCATGCTTTTTGGAGTATCCCATTAATACCCTTACTATAAGCGTTATGAGAAAGATCATTTCCACCACATGGAATAAAATGTAATTTAACATTCTTGGTTTTTTATGAAATTAAAAGATGATAAAATTCCATCCTTCAAATTTTAATAAGTGCAAGTACATCTTGTATAGTAAATTGTAGATGATTACTTATAAGTATAGGGGGATCATTCCGAATGAACATATAAAATGTTTTGTGGGATCGTACCAGTTTCTTTGTCATGACTAAGAGTAATTGTGAGTTTGATTGGGGGATGACAATGCTCCCATCCCCAAACCGGGGCAATATTCCATCCTTTTTGGAGTATACCATTAATACCCTTACTATAAGCATTATGAGAAAGATCATTTCCACCACATGGAATCACATGAAATTTAACATTCTTGGTTTTTTATGAAATTAAAAGCTGATAAAATTCCATCCTTCAAATTTTAATAAGCGCTAGTACATCTTGTATAGTAAATTGTAGATGATTACTTATAAGTATACGGGAATCAATCCGGATGAACATCTGGAATGTTTTGTGGGATCGTACTAGTTTCTTTGTCATGACAAAGAGTAATCATGAGTTTGATTGGGGGATGACAATGCCCTCATCCCTGAACCGGGGCTATATTCCATCCTTTTTGGAGTATCCCATTAATAGCCTTACTATAAGCGTTATGAGAAAGATCATTTCCACCACATGGAATCACATGAAATTTAATATTCTTGGTTTTTTATGAAATTAAAAGCTGATAAAATTCCGTCCTTCAAATTTTAATAAGCGCTAGTAAATTTTGTATAGTAAATTGTAGATGATTACTTATAAGTATAGGGGGATCATTCCGAATGAACTTATGGAATGTTTTGTGGGATCGTACCAGTTTATTTATCATGACTAAGAGTAATCATGAGTTTGATTGGGGGATGACAATGCTCCCATCCCCGAACCGGGGCAATATTCCATCCTTTTTGGAGTATCCCATTAATACCCTTACTATAAGCGTTACGAGAACGATCATTTCCACCACATGGAATCACATGAAATTTAACAATCTTGGTTTTGTATGAAATTAAAAGCTGATAAAATTCCATCCTTCAAATTTTAATAAACGCTAGTACATCTTGTATATTAAATTGTAGATGATTACTTATAAGTATAGGGGGATCATTCCAGATGAACATATGTAATTTTTTGTGGGATCGTACCAGTTTCTTTGTAATGACAAAGAGTAATCATAAGTTTGATGGGCGGATGACAATGCTCCCATCCCCGAACCGGGGCTATATTCCATCCTTTTTGGAGTATCCCATTAATAGCCTTACTATAAGCGTTATGAGAAAGATCATTTCCACCACATGGAATCACATGAAATTTAATATTCTTAGTTTTTTATGAAATTAAAAGCTGATAAAATTCCGTCCTTCAAATTTTAATAAGCGCTAGTACATCTTGTATAGTAAATTGTAGATGATTACTTATAAGTATAGGGGGGTCATTCCGGATGAACATATGGAATGTTTTGTGGGATCGTACCAGTTTCTTTATCATGACTAAGAGTAATCATGAGTTTGATTGGGGGATGACAATGCTCCCATCCCCGAACCGGGGCAATGTTCCATTCTTTTTGGAGTATACCATTAATACTCTTACTATAAGCATTATGAGAAAGATCATTTCCACCACATGGAATCACATGAAATTTAATATTCTTGGTTTTTTATGAAACTAAAAGCTGATAAAATCCATCCTTCAAATTTTAATAAGCGCTAGTATATCTTGTATAGTAAATTGTAGATGATTACTTATAAGTATACGGGATCATTCCGGATGTACATATGGAATATTTTGTGGGATCGTACCAGTTTCTTTATCATGACTAGGAGTAATCATGAGTTTGATTGGGGGATGACGATGCTCCCATCCTCAAACCGGGGCAATATTCCATGCTTTTTGGAGTATCCCATTAATAGCCTTACTATAAGAGTTATGAGAAAGATCATTTTCACCACATGGAATCACATGAAATTTAATATTCTTGGTTTTTTATTAAATTAAAAGCTGATAAAATACCGGCCTTCAAATTTTAATAAGCGCTAGTACATCTTGTTTAGTAAATTGTAGATGATTACTTATAAGTATAGGGGGATCATTCCGGATGAACATATGGAATGTTTTGTGGGATAGTACCAGTTTCTTTGTCATGACAAAGAGTAATCATGAGTTGGATTGGGGGATGACAATGCTCACAACCCCGAACCGGGGCAATATTCCATCCTTTTTGGAGTATCCCATTAATACCCCTACTATAAGCGTTATGAGAATGATCATTTCCACCACATGGAATAAAATGAAATTTAACATTCTTGGTTTTTTAAGAAATTAAAAGCTGATAAAATTCCATTCTTCAAATTTTAATAAGTGCAAGTACATCTTGTATAGTAAACTGTAGATGATTACTTATAAGTATAGGGGGATCATTCCGAATGAACATATAAAATGTTTTGTGGGATCGTACCAGTTTCTTTGTGATGACTAAGAGTAATTATGAGTTTGATTGGGGGATGACAATGCTCCCATCCCCGAACCGGGGCAATATTCCATCCTTTTTGGAGTATACCATTAATACCCTTACTATAAGGGTTATGAGAAAGATCATTTCCACCACATGGAATCACATGAAATTTAACATTCTTGGTTTTTTATGAAATTAAAAGATGATAAAATTCCATCCTTCAAATTTTAATAACCGCTAGTACATCTTGTATAGTAAATTGTAGATGATTACTTATAAGTATACGGGGATCAATCCGGATGAACATATGGAATGTTTTGTGGGATCGTACCAGTTTCTTTGTCATGACAAAGAGTAATCATGAGTTTGATTGGGGGATGACAATGCTCTCATCCCTGAACCGGGGCTATATTCCATCCTTTTTGGAGTATCCCATTAATAGCCTTACTATAAGCGTTATGAGAAAGATCATTTCCACCACATGGAATAAAATGAAATTTAACATTCTTGGTTTTTTATGAAATTAAAAGCTGATAAAATTCCATCCTTCAAATTTTAATAAGCGCAAGTACATCTTGTATAGTAAATTGTAGATGATTACTTATAAGTATAGGGGGATCATTCCGAATGAACATATAAAATGTTTTGTGGGATCGTACCAGTTTCTTTGTCATGACTAAGAGTAATTATGAGTTTGATTGGGGGATGACAATGCTCCCATCCCCGAACCGGGGCAATATTCCATCCTTTTTGGAGTATACCATTAATACCCTTACTATAAGCGTTATGAGAAAGATCATTTCCACCACATGGAATCACATGAAATTTAACATTCTTGGTTTTTTATGAAATTAAAAGATGATAAAATTCCATCCTTCAAATTTTAATTAGCGCTAGTACATCTTTTATAGTAAATTGTAGATGATTACTTATAAGTATACGGGGATCAATCCGGATGAACATATGGAATGTTTTGTGGGATCGTACCAGTTTCTTTGTCATGACAAAGAGTAATCATGAGTTTGATTGGGGGATGACAATGCTCTCATCCCTGAACCGGGGCTATATTCCATCCTTTTTGGAGTATCCCATTAATAGCCTTACTATAAGCGTTATGAGAAAGATCATTTCCACCACATGGAATCACATGAAATTTAATATTATTGGTTTTTTATGAAATTAAAAGCTGATAAAATTCCGTCCTTTAAATTTTAATAAGCGCTAGTACATCTTGTATAGTAAATTGTAGATGATTACTTATAAGTATAGGGGGATCATTCCGAATGAACTTATGGAATGTTTTGTGGGATCGTACCAGTTTATTTGTCATGACTAAGAGTAATCATGAGTTTGATTGGGGGATGACAATGCTCCCATCCCCGAACCGGGGCAATATTCCATCCTTTTTGGAGTATCCCATTAATACCCTTACTATAAGCGTTATGAGAAAGATCATTTCCACCACATGGAATAAAATGAAATTTAACATTCTTGGTTTTTTATGAAATTAAAAGCTGATAAAATTCCATCCTTCAAATTTTAATAAGCGCAAGTACATCTTGTATAGTAAATTGTAGATGATTACTTATAAGTATAGGGGGATCATTCCGAATGAACATATAAAATGTTTTGTGGGATCGTACCAGTTTCTTTGTCATGACTAAGAGTAATTATGAGTTTGATTGGGGGATGACAATGCTCCCATCCCCGAACCGGGGCAATATTCCATCCTTTTTGGAGTATAGCATTAATACCCTTACTATAAGCATTATGAGAAAGATCATTTCCTCCACATGGAATCACATGAAATTTAACATTCTTGGTTTTTTATGAATTTAAAAGCTGATGAAATTCCATCCTTCAAATTTTAATAAGCGCTAGTACATCTTGTATAGTAAATTGTAGATGATTACTTATAAGTATAGGGGGGTCATTCCGGATGAACATATGGAATGTTTTGTGGGATCGTACCAGTTTCTTTGTCATGACAAAGAGTAATTATGAGATTGATTGGGGGATGACAATGCACCCATCCCCGAACCGGGGCAATATTCCATTCTTTTTGGAGTATACCATTAATACCCTTACTATAAGCTTTATGAGAAAGATCATTTCCTCCACATGGAATCACATGAAATTTAACATTCTTGATTTTTTTATGAAATTAAAAGCTGATGAAATTCCATCCTTCAAATTTTAATAAGCGCTAGTACATCTCGTATAGTAAATTGTAGATGATTACTTATAAGTATACGGGGATCATTCCGGATGAACATATGGAATGTTTTGTGGGATCGTACCAGTTTCTTTGTCATGACAAAGAGTAATCATGAGTTTGATTGGGGGATGACAATGCTCTCATCCCTGAACCGGGGCTATATTCCATCCTTTTTGGAGTATCCCATTAATACCCTTACTATAAGCGTTATGAGAAAGATCATTTCCACCACATGGACTCACTTGAAATTTAACATTCTTGGTTTTGTATGAAATTAAAAGCTGATAAAATTCCATCCTTCAAATTTTAATAAGCGCTAGTACATCTTGTATAGTAAATTGTAGATGATTACTTATAAGTATAGGGGGGTCATTCCGGATGAACATATGGAATGTTTTGTGGGATCGTACCAGTTTCTTTGTCATGACAAAGAGTAATTATGAGATTGATTGGGGGATGAAAATGCACCCATCCCCGAACCGGGGCAATATTCCATTCTTTTTGGAGTATACCATTAATACCCTTACTATAAGCTTTATGAGAAACATCATTTCCTCCACATGGAATCACATGAAATTTAACATTCTTGATTTTTTTATGAAATTAAAAGCTGATGAAATTCCATCCTTCAAATTTTAATAAGCGCTAGTACATCTCGTATAGTAAATTGTAGATGATTACTTATAAGTATACGGGGATCATTCCGGATGAACATATGGAATGTTTTGTGGGATCGTACCAGTTTCTTTGTCATGACAAAGAGTAATCATGAGTTTGATTGGGGGATGACAATGCTCTCATCCCTGAACCGGGGCTATATTCCATCCTTTTTGGAGTATCCCATTAATACCCTTACTATAAGCGTTATGAGAAAGATCATTTCCACCACATGGACTCACATGAAATTTAACATTCTTGGTTTTGTATGAAATTAAAAGCTGATAAAATTCCATCCTTCAAATTTTAATAAGCGCTAGTACACCTTGTATAGTAAATTGTAGATGATTACTTATAAGTATACGGGGATCATTCCGGATGAACATATGGAATGTTTTGTGGGATCGTACCAGTTTCTTTGTCATGACTAATAGTAATTATGAGATTGATTGGGGGATGACAATGCACCCATCCCCAAACCGGGGCAATATTCCATCCTTTTTGGAGTATCCCATTAATACCCTTACTATAAGCGTTATGAGAAAGATCATTTCCACCACATGGAATAAAATGAAATTTAACATTCTTGGTTTTTTATGAAATTAAAAGCTGATAAAATTCCATCATTCAAATTTTAATAAGCGGAAGTACATCTTGTATAGTAAATTGTAGATGATTACTTATAAGTATAGGGGGATCATTCCGAATGAACATATAAAATGTTTTGTGGGATCGTACCAGTTTCTTTGTCATGACTAAGAGTAATTACGAGTTTGATTGGGGGATGACAATGCTCCCATCCCCGAACCGGGGCAATATTCCATCCTTTTTGGAGTATACCATTAATACCCTTACTATAAGCATTATGAGAAAGATCATTTCCTCCACATGGAATCACATGAAATTTAACATTCTTAGTTTTTTATGAAATTAAAAGCTGATGAAATTCCATCCTTCAAATTTTAATAAGCGCTAGTACATCTTGTATAGTAAATTGTAGATGATTACTTATAAGTATACGGGGATCATTCCGGATGAACATATGGAATGTTTTGTGGGATCGTACCAGTTTCTTTGTCATGACTAATAGTAATTATGAGATTGATTGGGGGATGACAATGCACCCATCCCCGAACCGGGGCAATATTCCATCCTTTTTGGAGTATCCCATTAATACCCTTACTATAAGCGTTATGAGAAAGATCATTTCCACCACATGGAATAAAATGAAATTTAACATTCTTGTTTTTTTATGAAATTAAAAGCTGATAAAATTCCATCCTTCAAATTTTAATAAGCGCAAGTACATCTTGTATAGTAAATTGTAGATGATTACTTATAAGTATAGGGGGATCATTCCGAATGAACATATAAAATGTTTTGTGGGATCGTACCAGTTTCTTTGTCATGAATAAGAGTAATTATGAGTTTGATTGGGGGATGACAATGCTCCCATCCCCGAACCGGGGCAATATTCCATCCTTTTTGGAGTATACCATTAATACCCTTACTATAAGCATTATGAGAAAGATCATTTCCTCCACATGGAATCACATGAAATTTAACATTCTTGGTTTTTTATGAAATTAAAAGCTGATGAAATTCCATCCTTCAAATTTTAATAAGCGCTAGTACATCTTGTATAGTAAATTGTAGATGATTACTTATAATTATACGGGGATCATTCCGGATGAACATATGGAATGTTTTGTGGGATCGTACCAGTTTCTTTGTCATGACAAAGAGTAATCATGAGTTTGATTGGGGGATGACAATGCTCTCATCCCTGAACCGGGGCTATATTCCATCCTTTTTGGAGTATCCCATTAATACCCTTACTATAAGCGTTATGAGAAAGATCATTTCCACCACATGGACTCACATGAAATTTAACATTCTTGGTTTTGTATGAAATTAAAAGCTGATAAAATTCCATCCTTCAAATTTTAATAAGCGCTAGTACATCTTGTATAGTAAATTGTAGATGATTACTTATAAGTATACGGGGATCATTCCGGATGAACATATGGAATGTTTTGTGGGATCGTACCAGTTTCTTTGTCATGACTAATAGTAATTATGAGATTGATTGGGGGATGACAATGCACCCATCCCCGAACCGGGGCAATATTGCATCCTTTTTGGAGTATCCCATTAATACCCTTACTATAAGCGTTATGAGAAAGATCATTTCCACCACATGGAATAAAATGAAATTTAACATTCTTGGTTTTTTATGAAATTAAAAGCTGATAAAATTCCATCCTTCAAATTTTAATAAGCGCAAGTACATCTTGTATAGTAAATTGTAGATGATTACATATAAGTATCGGGGGATCATTCCGAATGAACATATAATATGTTTTGTGGGATCGTACCAGTTTCTTTGTCATGACTAAGAGTAATTATGAGTTTGATTGGGGGATGACAATGCTCCCATCCCCGAACCGGGGCAATATTCCATCCTTTTTGGAGTATACCATTAATACCCTTACTATAAACATTATGAGAAAGATCATTTCCTCCACATGGAATCACATGAAATTTAACATTCTTGGTTTTTTATGAAATTAAAAGCTGATGAAATTCCATCTTTCAAATTTTAATAAGCGCTAGTACATCTTGTATAGTAAATTGTAGATGATTACTTATAAGTATAGGGGGGTCATTCCGGATGAACATATGGAATGTTTTGTGGGATCGTACCAGTTTCTTTGTCATGACAAAGAGTAATTATGAGATTGATTGGGGGATGACAATGCACCCATCCCCGAACCGGGGCAATATTCCATCCTTTTTGGAGTATACCATTAATACCCTTACTATAAGCTTTATGAGAAAGATCATTTCCTCCACATGGAATCACATGAAATTTAACATTCTTGATTTTTTTATGAAATTAAAAGCTGATGAAATTCCATCCTTCAAATTTTTATAAGCGCTAGTACATCTTGTATAGTAAATTGTAGATGATTACTTATAAGTATACGGGGATCATTCCGGATGAACATATGGAATGTTTTGTGGGATCGTACCAGTTTCTTTGTCATGACAAAGAGTATTCATGAGTTTGATTGGGGGATGACAATGCTCTCATCCCTGAACCGGGGCTATATTCCATCCTTTTTGGAGTATCCCATTAATACCCTTACTATAAGCGTTATGAGAAAGATCATTTCCACCACATGGACTCACATGAAATTTAACATTCTTGGTTTTGTATGAAATTAAAAGCTGATAAAATTCCATCCTTCAAATTTTAATAAGCGCTAGTACATCTTGTATAGTAAATTGTAGATGATTACTTATAAGTATAGGGGGATCATTCCGGATGAACATATGGAATGTTTTGTGGGATCGTACCAGTTTCTTTGTCATGACTAAGAGTAATTATGAGATTGATTGGGGGATGACAATGCACCCTTCCCCGAACCGGGGCAATATTCCATCCTTTTTGGAGTATCCCATTAATACCCTTACTATAAGCGTTATGAGAAAGATCATTTCCACCACATGGAATAAAATGAAATTTAACATTCTTGGTTTTTTATGAAATTAAAAGCTGATAAAATTCCATCCTTCAAATTTTAATAAGCGGAAGTACATCTTGTATAGTAAATTGTAGATGATTACTTATAAGTATAGGGGGATCATTCCGAATGAACATATAAAATGTTTTGTGGGATCGTACCAGTTTCTTTGTCATGACTAAGAGTAATTATGAGTTTGATTGGGGGATGACAATGCTCCCATCCCCGAACCGGGGCAATATTCCATCCTTTTTGGAGTATACCATTAATACCCTTACTATAAGCTTTATGAGAAAGATCATTTCCTCCACATGGAATCACATGAAATTTAACATTCTTGATTTTTTTATGAAATTAAAAGCTGATAAAATTCCATCCTTCAAATTTTAATAAGCGCTAGTACATCTTGTATAGTAAATTGTAGATGATTACTTATAAGTATACGGGGATCATTCCGGATTAACATATGGAATGTTTTGTGGGATCGTACCAGTTTCTTTGTGATGACAAAGAGTAATCATGAGTTTGATTGGGGGATGACAATGCTCTCATCCCTGAACCGGGGCTATATTCCATCCTTTTTGGAGTATCCCATTAATACCCTTACTATAAGCGTTATGAGAAAGATCATTTCCACCACATGGACTCACATGAAATTTAACATTCTTGGTTTTGTATGAAATTAAAAGCTGATAAAATTCCGTCCTTCAAATTTAAATAAGCGCTAGTACATCTTGTATAGTAAATTGTAGATGATTACTTATAAGTATAGGGGGGTCATTCCGGATGAACATATGGAATGTTTTGTGGGATCGTACCAGTTTCTTTGTCATGACTAAGAGTAATTATGAGATTGATTGGGGGATGACAATGCACCCATCCCCGAACCGGGGCAATATTCCATCCTTTTTGGAGTATCCCATTAATACCCTTACTATAAGCGTTATGAGAAAGATCATTTCCACCACATGGAATAAAATGAAATTTAACATTCTTGTTTTTTTATGAAATTAAAAGCTGATAAAATTCCATCCTTCAAATTTTAATAAGCGCAAGTACATCTTGTATAGTAAATTGTAGATGATTACTTATAAGTATAGGGGGATCATTCCGAATGAACATATAAAATGTTTTGTGGGATCGTACCAGTTTCTTTGTCATGAATAAGAGTAATTATGAGTTTGATTGGGGGATGACAATGCTCCCATCCCCGAACCGGGGCAATATTCCATCCTTTTTGGAGTATACCATTAATACCCTTACTATAAGCATTATGAGAAAGATCATTTCCTCCACATGGAATCACATGAAATTTAACATTCTTGGTTTTTTATGAAATTAAAAGCTGATGAAATTCCATCCTTCAAATTTTAATAAGCGCTAGTACATCTTGTATAGTAAATTGTAGATGATTACTTATAAGTATACGGGGATCATTCCGGATGAACATATGGAATGTTTTGTGGGATCGTACCAGTTTCTTTGTCATGACAAAGAGTAATCATGAGTTTGATTGGGGGATGACAATGCTCTCATCCCTGAACCGGGGCTATATTCCATCCTTTTTGGAGTATCCCATTAATACCCTTACTATAAGCGTTATGAGAAAGATCATTTCCACCACATGGACTCACATGAAATTTAACATTCTTGGTTTTGTATGAAATTAAAAGCTGATAAAATTCCATCCTTCAAATTTTAATAAGCGCTAGTACATCTTGTATAGTAAATTGTAGATGATTACTTATAAGTATACGGGGATCATTCCGGATGAACATATGGAATGTTTTGTGGGATCGTACCAGTTTCTTTGTCATGACTAATAGTAATTATGAGATTGATTGGGGGATGACAATGCACCCATCCCCGAACCGGGGCAATATTCCATCCTTTTTGGAGTATCCCATTAATACCCTTACTATAAGCGTTATGAGAAAGATCATTTCCACCACATGGAATAAAATGAAATTTAACATTCTTGGTTTTTTATGAAATTAAAAGCTGATAAAATTCCATCCTTCAAATTTTAATAAGCGCAAGTACATCTTGTATAGTAAATTGTAGATGATTACTTATAAGTATCGGGGGATCATTCCGAATGAACATATAATATGTTTTGTGGGATCGTACCAGTTTCTTTGTCATGACTAAGAGTAATTATGAGTTTGATTGGGGGATGACAATGCTCCCATCCCCGAACCGGGGCAATATTCCATCCTTTTTGGAGTATACCATTAATACCCTTACTATAAACATTATGAGAAAGATCATTTCCTCCACATGGAATCACATGAAATTTAACATTCTTGGTTTTTTATGAAATTAAAAGCTGATGAAATTCCATCTTTCAAATTTTAATAAGCGCTAGTACATCTTGTATAGTAAATTGTAGATGATTACTTATAAGTATAGGGGGGTCATTCCGGATGAACATATGGAATGTTTTGTGGGATCGTACCAGTTTCTTTGTCATGACAAAGAGTAATTATGAGATTGATTGGGGGATGACAATGCACCCATCCCCGAACCGGGGCAATATTCCATCCTTTTTGGAGTATACCATTAATACCCTTACTATAAGCTTTATGAGAAAGATCATTTCCTCCACATGGAATCACATGAAATTTAACATTCTTGATTTTTTTATGAAATTAAAAGCTGATGAAATTCCATCCTTCAAATTTTTATAAGCGCTAGTACATCTTGTATAGTAAATTGTAGATGATTACTTATAAGTATACGGGGATCATTCCGGATGAACATATGGAATGTTTTGTGGGATCGTACCAGTTTCTTTGTCATGACAAAGAGTATTCATGAGTTTGATTGGGGGATGACAATGCTCTCATCCCTGAACCGGGGCTATATTCCATCCTTTTTGGAGTATCCCATTAATACCCTTACTATAAGCGTTATGAGAAAGATCATTTCCACCACATGGACTCACATGAAATTTAACATTCTTGGTTTTGTATGAAATTAAAAGCTGATAAAATTCCATCCTTCAAATTTTAATAAGCGCTAGTACATCCTGTATAGTAAATTGTAGATGATTACTTATAAGTATAGGGGGATCATTCCGGATGAACATATGGAATGTTTTGTGGGATCGTACCAGTTTCTTTGTCATGACTAAGAGTAATTATGAGATTGATTGGGGGATGACAATGCACCCTTCCCCGAACCGGGGCAATATTCCATCCTTTTTGGAGTATCCCATTAATACCCTTACTATAAGCGTTATGAGAAAGATCATTTCCACCACATGGAATAAAATGAAATTTAACATTCTTGGTTTTTTATGAAATTAAAAGCTGATAAAATTCCATCCTTCAAATTTTAATAAGCGGAAGTACATCTTGTATAGTAAATTGTAGATGATTACTTATAAGTATAGGGGGATCATTCCGAATGAACATATAAAATGTTTTGTGGGATCGTACCAGTTTCTTTGTCATGACTAAGAGTAATTATGAGTTTGATTGGGGGATGACAATGCTCCCATCCCCGAACCGGGGCAATATTCCATCCTTTTTGGAGTATACGATTAATACCCTTACTATAAGCATTATGAGAAAGATCATTTCCTCCACATGGAATCACATGAAATTTAACATTCTTGGTTTTTTATGAAATTAAAAGCTGATGAAATTCCATCCTTCAAATTTTAATAAGCGCTAGTACATCTTGTATAGTAAATTGTAGATGATTACTTATAAGTATAGGGGGGTCATTCCGGATGAACATATGGAATGTTTTGTGGGATCGTACCAGTTTCTTTGTCATGACAAAGAGTAATTATGAGATTGATTGGGGTATGACAATGCACCCATCCCCGAACCGGGGCAATATTCCATCCTTTTTGGAGTATACCATTAATACCCTTACTATAAGCTTTATGAGAAAGATCATTTCCTCCACATGGAATCACATGAAATTTAACATTCTTGATTTTTTTATGAAATTAAAAGCTGATAAAATTCCATCCTTCAAATTTTAATAAGCGCTAGTACATCTTGTATAGTAAATTGTAGATGATTACTTATAAGTATACGGGGATCATTCCGGATTAACATATGGAATGTTTTGTGGGATCGTACCAGTTTCTTTGTGATGACAAAGAGTAATCATGAGTTTGATTGGGGGATGACAATGCTCTCATCCCTGAACCGGGGCTATATTCCATCCTTTTTGGAGTATCCCATTAATACCCTTACTATAAGCGTTATGAGAAAGATCATTTCCACCACATGGACTCACATGAAATTTAACATTCTTGGTTTTGTATGAAATTAAAAGCTGATAAAATTCCGTCCTTCAAATTTTAATAAGCGCTAGTACATCTTGTATAGTAAATTGTAGATGATTACTTATAAGTATAGGGGGGTCATTCCGGATGAACATATGGAATGTTTTGTGGGATCGTACCAGTTTCTTTGTCATGACTAAGAGTAATTATGAGATTGATTGGGGGATGACAATGCTCCCATCCCCGAACCGGGGCAATATTCCATCCTTTTTGGAGTATCCCATTAATACCCTTACTATAAGCGTTATGAGAAAGATCATTTCCACCACATGGAATAAAATGAAATTTAACATTCTTGGTTTTTTATGAAATTAAAAGCTGATAAAATTCCATCCTTCAAATTTTAATAAGCGCTAGTACATCTTGTATAGTAAATTGTAGATGATTACTTATAAGTATAGGGGGGTCATTCCGGATGAACATATGTAATGTTTTGTGGGATCGTACCAGTTTCTTTGTCATGACTAAGAGTAATTATGAGATTGATTGGGGGATGACAATGCACCCATCCCCGAACCGGGGCAATATTCCATCCTTTTTGGAGTATCCCATTAATACCCTTACTATAAGCGTTATGAGAAAGATCATTTCCACCACATGGAATAAAATGAAATTTAACATTCTTGGTTTTTTATGAAATTAAAAGATGATAAAATTCCATCCTTCAAATTTTAATAAGCGCAAGTACATCTTGTATAGTAAATTGTAGATGATTACTTATAAGTATAGGGGGATCATTCCGAATGAACATATAAAATGTTTTGTGGGATCGTACCAGTTTCTTTGTCATGACTAAGAGTAATTATGAGTTTGATTGGGGGATGACAATGCTCCCATCCCCGAACCGGGGCAATATTCCAACCTTTTTGGAGTATACCATTAATACCCTTACTATAAGCATTATGAGAAAGATCATTTCCACCACATGGAATCACATGAAATTTAACATTCTTGGTTTTTTATGAAATTAAAAGCTGATAAAATTCCATCTTTCAAATTTTAATAAGCGCTAGTACATCTTGTATAGTAAATTGTTGAGGATTACCTATAAGTATACGGGGATCATTCCGGATGAACATATGGAATGTTTTGTGGGATCGTACCAGTTTCTTTGTCATGACAAAGAGTAATCATGAGTTTGATTGGGGGATGACAATGCTCTAATCCCTGAACCGGGGCTATATTCCATCCTTTTTGGAGTATCCCATTAATAGCCTTACCATAAGCGTTATGAGAAAGATCATTTCCACCACATGGAATCACATGAAATTTAATATTCTTGGTTTTTTATGAAATTAAAAGCTGATAAAATTCCGTCCTTCAAATTTTAATAAGCGCTAGTAAATCTTGTATAGTAAATTGTAGATGATTACTTATAAGTATAGGGGGATCATTCCGAATGAACTTATGGAATGTTTTGTGGGATCGTACCAGTTTATTTGTCATGACTAAGAGTAATCATGAGTTTGATTGGGGGATGACAATGCTCCCATCCCCGAACCGGGGCAATATTCCATCCTTTTTGGAGTATCCCATTAATACCCTTACTATAATCGTTATGAGAAAGATCATTTCCACCACATGGAATCACATGAAATTTAACATTCTTGGTTTTGTATGAAATTAAAAGCTGATAAAATTCCATCCTTCAAATTTTAATAAGCGCTAGTACATCTTGTATAGTAAATTGTAGATGATTACTTATACGTATAGGGGGATCAATCCAGATGAACATATGTAATGTTTTGTGGGATCGTACCAATTTCTTTGTCACGACAAAGAGTAATCATGAGTTTGATGGGGGGGATGACAATGCTCCCATCCCCGAACCGGGGCAATATTCCATCCTTTTTGGAGTATACCATTAATACATTTACTATAAGCATTATGAGAAAGATCATTTCTACCACATGGAATCACATGAAATCTAACATTCTTGGTTTTGTATGAAATTAAAAGCTGATAAAATTCCATCCTTCAAATTTTAATAAGCGCTAGTACATCTTGTATAGTAAATTGTAGATGATTACTTATAAGTATAGGGGGATCATTCCAGATGAACATATGTAATGTTTTGTGGGATCGTACCAGTTTCTTTGTCATGACTAAGAGTAATTATGAGTTTGATTGGGGGATGACAATGCTCCCATCCCCGAACCGGGGCAATATTCCATCCTTTTTAGAGTATACCATTAATACCCTTACTATAAGCGTTATGAGAAAGATCATTTCCACCACATGGAATCACATGAAATTTAACATTCTTGGTTTTTTATGAAATTAAAAGATGATAAAATTCCATCCTTCAAATTTTAATAAGCGCTAGTACATCTTGTATAGTAAATTGTAGATGATTACTTATAAGTATACGGGGATCATTCCGGATGAACATATGGAATGTTTTGTGGGATCGTACCAGTTTCTTTGTCATGACAAAGAGTAATCATGAGTTTGATTGGAGGATGACAATGCTCTCATCCCTGAACCGGGGCTATATTCCATCCTTTTTGGAGTATCCCATTAATAGCCTTACTATAAGCGTTATGAGAAAGATCATTTCTACCACATGGAATCACATGAAATTTAATATTCTTGGTTTTTTATGAAATTAAAAGCTGATAAAATTCCGTCCTTCAAATTTTAATAAGCGCTAGTAAATCTTGTATAGTAAATTGTAGATGATTACTTATAAGTATAGGGGGATCATTCTGAATGAACTTATGGAATGTTTTGTGGGATCGTACCCGTTTACTTGTCATGACTAAGAGTAATTATGAGATTGATTGGGGGATGGCAATGCACCCATCCCCGAACCGGGGCAATATTCCATCCTTTTTGGAGTATCCCATTAATACCCTTACTATAATCTTTATGAGAAAGATCATTTCCAACACATGGAATCACATGAAATTTAACATTCTTGGTTTTGTATGAAATTAAAAGCTGATAAAATTCCATCCTTCAAATTTTAATAAGCGCTAGTACATCTTGTATAGTAAATTGTAGATAATTACTTATAAGTATAGGGGGATCAATCCAGATGAACATATGTAATGTTTTGTGGGATCGTACCAATTTCTTTGTCATGACAAAGAGTAATCATGAGTTTGATGGGGGGGATGACAATGCTCCCATCCCCGAACCGAGGCTATATTCCATCCTTTTTGGAGTATCCCATTAATAGCCTTACTATAAGCGTTATGAGAAAGATCATTTCCACCACATGGAATCACATGAAATTTAATATTCTAGGTTTTTTATGAAATTAAAAGCTGATAAAATTCCGTCCTTCAAATTTTAATAAGCGCTAGTACATCTTGTATAATAAATTGTAGATGATTACTTATAAGTATAGGGGGGTCATTCCGAATGAACATATGGAATGTTTTGTGGGATCGTACCAGTTTCTTTGTCATGACAAAGAGTAATCATGAGTTTGATTGGGGGATGACAATGGTCTCATCCCTGAACAGGGGCTATATTCCATCCTTTTTGGAGTATCCCATTAATAGCCTTACTATAAGGGTTATGAGAAAGATCATTTCCACCACATGGAATCACATGAAATTTAATATTCTTGGTTTTTTATGAAATTAAAAGCTGATAAAATTCCGTCCTTCAAATTTTAATAAGCTCTAGTAAATCTTATATAGTAAATTGTAGATGATTACTTATAAGTATAGGGGGATCATTCTGAATGAACTTATGGAATGTTTTGTGGGATCGTACCAGTTTATTTGTCATGACTAAAAGTAATCATGAGTTTGATTGGGGGATGACAATGCTCCAATCCCCGAACCGGGGCAATATTTCATCCTTTTTGGAGTATCCCATTGATACCCTTACTATAAGTGTTATGAGAAAGATCATTTCCACCACATGGAATCACATGAAATTTAACATTCTTGGTTTTTTATGAAATTAAAAGATGATAAAATTCCACCCTTCAAATTTTAATAAGCGCTTGTACATCTTGTATAGTAAATTGTAGATGATTACTTATAAGTATAGGGGGATCATTCCAGATGAACATATGTAATGTTTTGTGGGATCGTACCAGTTTCTTTGTCATGACTAAGAGTAATTATAAGTTTGATTGGGGGATGACAATGCTCCCATCCCCGAACCGGGGCAATATTCCATCCTTTTTGGAGTATACCATTAATACCCTTACTATAAGCGTTATGAGAAAGATCATTTCCACCACATGGAATCACATGAAATTTAACATTCTTGGTTTTTTATGAAATTAAAAGATGATAAAATTCCATCCTTCAAATTTTAACAAGCGCTAGTACATCTTGTATAGTAAATTGTAGATGATTACTTATAAGTATACGGGGATCATTCCGGATGAACATATGGAATGTTTTGTGGGATCGTACCAGTTTCTTTGTCATGACTAAGAGTAATCATGAGTTTGATTGGGGGAAGACAATGCTCCCATCCCCGAACCGGGGAATTATTCCATCATTTATGGAGTATCCCATTAATACCCTTACTATATGCGTTATGAGAATGATCATTTCCACCACATGGAATCACATGAAATTTAACATTCTTGGTTTTTTATGAAATTAAAAGCTGATAAAATTCCATCCTTCAAATTTTAATAAGCGCAAGTAAATCTTGTACAGTAAATTGTAAATGATTACTTATAAGTATACGGGGATCATTCCGAATGAACATATGGAATATTTTGAGGGATCGTACCAGTTTCTTTGTCATTACTAAGAGTAATCATGAGTTTGATTGGGGGATGACAGTGCTTCCATCCCGGAACCGGGGCAATATTCCATCCTTTTTGGAGTATACCATTAATACCCTTACTATAATCGTTATGAGAAAGATCATTTCCACCACATGGAATCACATGAAATTTAATATTCTTGGTTTTTTATGAAACTAAAAGCTGATAAAATTCCGTCCTTCAAATTTTAATAAGCGCTAGTACATCTTGTATAGTAAATTGTAGATGATTACTTATAAGTATACGGGGATCATTCCGGATGAACATATGGTATGTTTTGTGGGATCGTACCAGTTTTTTTATCATGACTAAGAGTAATCATGAGTTTGATTACGGGATGACATTGCTCCCATCCCCGATCCGGGGCAATATTCCATCCTTTTTGGAGTATACCATTAATACCCTTACTATAAGCGTTATGAGAAAGATCATTTCCACCACATGGAATCACATGAAATTTAATATTCTAGGTTTTTTATGAAACTAAAAGCTGATAAAATTCCGTCCTTCATATTTTAATAAGTGCTAGTACATCTTGTATAGTAAATTGTAGATGATTATTTATAAGTATAGGGGGATCATTCCGGATGAACATATGGAATGTTTTGTGGAATTGTACCAGTTTCTTTATCATGACTAAGAGTAATCATGAGTTTGATTGGGGGATGACAATGCTCCCATCCCCGAACAGGGGAATTATTCCATCCTTTATGGAGTATCCCATTAATACCCTTACTATAAGCGTTATGAGAATGATCATTTCCACCACATGGAATCACATAAAATTTAACATTCTTCGTTTTTTATGAAATTAAAAGCTGATAAAATTCCATCCTTCAAATTTTAATAAGCGCAAGTAAATCTTGTATAGTAAATTGTAGATGATTACTTATAAGTATACGGGGATCATTCCGAATGAACATATGGAATATTTTGTGGGATCGTACCAGTTTCTTTGTCATGACTAAGAGTAATCATGAGTTTGATATGGGGATGACAATGCTCCCATCCCCGAACCGGGGCAGTATTCCATCCTTTTTGGTGTATACCATTAATACCCTTACTATAAGCGTTATGAGAAAGATCATTTCCACCACATGGAATCACATGAAATTTAACATTCTTGGTCTTTTATGAAATTAAAAGCTGATAAAATTCCATCCTTCAAATTTTAATAAGTGCAAGTACATCTTGTATAGTAAATTGTAGATGAATACTTATAAGTATACGGGGATCATTCCGAATGAACATAAGGAATATTTTGTGGGATCGTACTAGTTTCTTTGTCATTACTAAGAGTAATCATGAGTTTGATTGGAGGATGACAGTGCTCCCATCCCGGAACCGGGGCAAATTCCATCCTTTTTGGAGTATACCATTAATACCCTTACTATAAGCGTTATGAGAAAGATCATTTCCACCACATGGAATCACAAGAAATTTAATATTCTTGTTTTTTATGAAACTAAAAGCTGATAAAATTCCATCCTTCAAATTTTAATAAGCTCTAATACATCTTGTATAGTAAATTCTAGATGATTACTTATAAGTATAGGGGGATCATTCCGGATGAACATATGGAATGTTTTGTGGGATCGTGCCATTTTTTTTATCATGACTAAGAGTAATCATGAGTTTGATTGGGGGATGACATTGCTCCCATCCCCGAACCGGGGCAATATTCCATTCTTTTTTGAGTATACCATTAATACCATTACTATAAGCGTTATGAGAAAGATCATTTCCACCACATGGAATCACATGAAATTTAATATTCTTGGTTTTTTATGAAACTAAAAGCTAATAAAACTCTATCCTTCAAATTTTAATAAGCGCTAGTACATCTTGTATAGTAAATTGTAGATGATTATTTATAAGTATAGGGGGATCATTCCGGATGAACATATGGAATGTTTTGTGGGATCGTACCAGTTTTTTTATCATGACCAAGAGTAATCATGAGTTTGATTGGGGGATGACATTGCTCCCATCCCCGAACCGGGGCAATATTCCATCCTTTTTTGAGTATACCATTAATACCATTACTATAAGCGTTATGAGAAAGATCGTTTCCACCACATGGAATCACATGAAATTTAATATTCTTGGTTTTTTATGAAACTAAAAGCTGATAAAACTCCATCCTTCAAATTATAATAAGCGCTAGTACATCTTGTATAGTAAATTGTAGATGATTACTTATAAGTATAGGGGGATCTTTCCGGATGAACATATGGAATGTTTTGTGGGATCGTACCAGTTTCTTTATCATGACTAAGAGTAATCAGGAGTTTGATTGGGGGATGACAATGCTCCCATCCCCGAACAGGGGAATTATTCCATCCTTTATGGAGTATCCCATTAATACCCTTACTATAAGCGTTATGAGAATGATCATTTCAACCACATGGAATCACATGAAATTTAACATTCTTTGTGTTTTATGAAATTAAAAGCTGATAAAATTCCATCCTTCAAATTTTAATAAGCGCAAGTAAATCTTGTATAGTAAATTGTAGATGATTACTTATAAGTATAGGGGATCATTCCGAATGAACATATGGAATATTTTGTGGGATCGTACTATTTTCTTTGTCATGACTAAGAGTAATCATGAGTTTGATTGGGGGATGACAATGCTCCCATCCCCGAACCGGGGCAATATTCCATCCTTTTTGGAGTATACCATTAATACCCTTACTATAAGCGTTATGAGAAAGATCATTTCCACCACATGGAATCACATGAAATTTAATATTCTTGGTTTTTTATGAAACTAAAAGCTGATAAAACTCCGTCCTTCAAATTTTAATAAGCGCTAGTACATCTTGTATAGTAAATTGTAGATGGTTACTTATAAGCATAGGGAGATCATTCCGGATGAACATATGGAATGTTTTGTGGGATCGTACCAGTTTCTTTATCATGACTAAGAGTAATCATGAGTTTGATTGGGGGATGACATTGCTCCCATCCCCGAACCGGGGCAATATTCCATTCTTTTTTGAGTATACCATTAATACCATTACTATAAGCGTTATGAGAAAGATCATTTCCACCACATGGAATCACATGAAATTTAATATTCTTGGTTTTTTTGAAACTAAAAGATGATAAAACTCCATCCTTCCAATTTTAATAAGCGCTAGTACATCTTGTATAGTAAATTGTAGATGATTACTTATAAGTATAGGGGGATCATTCCGGATGAACATATGGAGTGTTTTGTGGAATAGTACCAGTTTTTTTATCATGACTAAGAGTAATCATGAGTTTGATTTGGGGATGACATTGCTCCCATCCCCGAACCGGGGCAATATTCCATCCTTTTTTGAGTATACCATTAATACCATTACTATAAGCGTTATGAGAAAGATCATTTCCACCACATGGAATCACATGAAATTTAATATTCTTGGTTTTTTATGAAACTAAAAGCTGATAAAACTCCATCCTTCAAATTTTAATAAGCACTAGTACATCTTGTATAGTAAATTGTAGATGATTACTTATAAGTATAGGGGGATCATTCCGGATGAACGTATGGAATGTTTTGTGGGATCGTACCAGTTTCTTTATCATGACTAAGAGTAATCATGAGTTTGATTGGGGGATGACAATGCTCCCATCCCCGAACAGGGGAATTATTCCATCCTTTATGGAGTATCCCATTAATACCCTTACTATAAGCGTTATGAGAATGATCATTTCAACCACATGGAATCACATGAAATTTAACATTCTTGGTGTTTTATGAAATTAAAAGCTGATAAAATTCCATCCTTCAAATTTTAATAAGCGCAAGTAAATCTTGTATAGTAAAATGTAGATGATTACTTATAAGTATACGGGGATCATTCCGAATGAACATATGGAATATTTTTTGGGATCATACCAGTTTCTTTGTCATGACTAAGAGTAATCATGAGTTTGATTGGGGGATGACAATGCTCCCATCCCCGAACCGGGGCAATATTCCATCCTTTTTGGAGTATACCACTATAAGCGTTATGAGAAAGATCATTTCCACCACATGGAATCACATGAAATTTAATATTCTTGGTTTTTTATGAAACTAAAAGCTGATAAAACTCCGTCCTTCAAATTTTAATAAGCGCTAGTAAATCTTGTATAGTAAATTGTAGATGATTACTTATAAGTATACGGGGATCATTCCGAATGAACATATGGAATATTTTGTGGGATCGTACCAGTTTCTTTGTCATTACTAAGAGTAATCATGAGTTTGATTGGGGGATGACAGAGCTCCCATCCCGGAACCGGGGCAATATTCCATCCTTTTTAGAGTATACCATTAATACCCTTACTATAAGCGTTATGAGAAACATCATTTCCACCACATGGAATCACATGAAATTTAATATTCTTGGTTTTTTATGAAACTAAAAGCTGATAAAACTCCGTCCTTCAAATTTTAATAAGCGCTAGTACATCTTGTATAGTAAATTGTAGATGGTTACTTATAAGCATGGGGAGATCATTCCGGATGAACATATGGAATGTTTTGTGGGATCGTACCAGTTTCTTTATCATGACTAAGAGTAATAATGAGTTTGATTGGGGGATGACATTGCTCCCATCCCCGAACCGGGGCAATATTCCATTCTTATATTAATACCATTACTATAAGCGTTATGAGAAAGATCATTTCCACCACATGGAATCACATGAAATTTAATATTCTTGGTTTTTTATGAAACTAAAAGATGATAAAACTCCGTCCTTCAAATTTTAATAAGCGCTAGTACATCTTGTATAGTAAATTGTAGATGATTACTTATAAGTATAGGGGGATCATTCCGGATGAACATATGGAGTGTTTCGTGGAATAGTACCAGTTTTTTTATCATGACTAAGAGTAATCATGAGTTTGATTGGGGGATGACATTGCTCCCATCCCCGAACCGGGGCAATATTCCATCCTTTTTGTAGTATACCATTAATACCATTACTATAAGCGTTATGAGAAAGATCATTTCCACCACATGGAATCACATGAAATTTAATATTCTTGGTTTTTTATGAAACTAAAAGCTGATAAAACTCCGTCCTTCAAATTTTAATAAGCGCTAGTACATCTTGTATAGTAAATTGTAGATGATTACTTATAAGTATAGGGGGATCATTCCGGATGAACATATGGAATGTTTTGTGGGATCGTACCAGTTTCTTTATCATGACAAAGAGTAATCATGAGTTTGATTGGGGGATGACAATGCTCCCATCCCCGAACAGGGGAATTATTCCATCCTTTATGGAGTATCCCATTAATACCCTTACTATAAGCGTTATGAGAATGATCATTTCAACCACATGGAATCACATGAAAATTAACATTCTTGGTGTTTTACGAAATTAAAAGCTGATAAAATTCCATCCTTCAAATTTTAATAAGCGCAAGTAAATCTTGTATAGTAAATTGTAGATGATTACTTATAAGTATACGGGGATCATTCCGAATGAACATATGGAATATTTTGTGGTATCGTACCAGTTTCTTTGTCATTACTAAGAGTAATCATGAGTTTGATTGGGGGATGACAGTGCTCCCATCCCGGAACCGGGGCAATATTCCATCCTTTTTGGAGTATCCCATTAATAGCCTTACCATAAGCGTTATGAGAAAGATCATTTCCACCACATGGAATCACATGAAATTTAATATTCTTGGTTTTTTATGAAATTAAAAGCTGATAAAATTCCGTCCTTCAAATTTTAATAAGCGCTAGTAAATCTTGTATAGTAAATTGTAGATGATTACTTATAAGTATAGGGGGATCATTCCGAATGAACTTATGGAATGTTTTGTGGGATCGTACCAGTTTATTTGTCATGACTAAGAGTAATCATGAGTTTGATTGGGGGATGACAATGCTCCCATCCCCGAACCGGGGCAATATTCCATCCTTTTTGGAGTATCCCATTAATACCCTTACTATAATCGTTATGAGAAAGATCATTTCCACCACATGGAATCACATGAAATTTAACATTCTTGGTTTTGTATGAAATTAAAAGCTGATAAAATTCCATCCTTCAAATTTTAATAAGCGCTAGTACATCTTGTATAGTAAATTGTAGATGATTACTTATACGTATAGGGGGATCAATCCAGATGAACATATGTAATGTTTTGTGGGATCGTACCAATTTCTTTGTCACGACAAAGAGTAATCATGAGTTTGATGGGGGGGATGACAATGCTCCCATCCCCGAACCGGGGCAATATTCCATCCTTTTTGGAGTATACCATTAATACATTTACTATAAGCATTATGAGAAAGATCATTTCTACCACATGGAATCACATGAAATCTAACATTCTTGGTTTTGTATGAAATTAAAAGCTGATAAAATTCCATCCTTCAAATTTTAATAAGCGCTAGTACATCTTGTATAGTAAATTGTAGATGATTACTTATAAGTATAGGGGGATCATTCCAGATGAACATATGTAATGTTTTGTGGGATCGTACCAGTTTCTTTGTCATGACTAAGAGTAATTATGAGTTTGATTGGGGGATGACAATGCTCCCATCCCCGAACCGGGGCAATATTCCATCCTTTTTAGAGTATACCATTAATACCCTTACTATAAGCGTTATGAGAAAGATCATTTCCACCACATGGAATCACATGAAATTTAACATTCTTGGTTTTTTATGAAATTAAAAGATGATAAAATTCCATCCTTCAAATTTTAATAAGCGCTAGTACATCTTGTATAGTAAATTGTAGATGATTACTTATAAGTATACGGGGATCATTCCGGATGAACATATGGAATGTTTTGTGGGATCGTACCAGTTTCTTTGTCATGACAAAGAGTAATCATGAGTTTGATTGGAGGATGACAATGCTCTCATCCCTGAACCGGGGCTATATTCCATCCTTTTTGGAGTATCCCATTAATAGCCTTACTATAAGCGTTATGAGAAAGATCATTTCTACCACATGGAATCACATGAAATTTAATATTCTTGGTTTTTTATGAAATTAAAAGCTGATAAAATTCCGTCCTTCAAATTTTAATAAGCGCTAGTAAATCTTGTATAGTAAATTGTAGATGATTACTTATAAGTATAGGGGGATCATTCTGAATGAACTTATGGAATGTTTTGTGGGATCGTACCCGTTTACTTGTCATGACTAAGAGTAATTATGAGATTGATTGGGGGATGGCAATGCACCCATCCCCGAACCGGGGCAATATTCCATCCTTTTTGGAGTATCCCATTAATACCCTTACTATAATCTTTATGAGAAAGATCATTTCCAACACATGGAATCACATGAAATTTAACATTCTTGGTTTTGTATGAAATTAAAAGCTGATAAAATTCCATCCTTCAAATTTTAATAAGCGCTAGTACATCTTGTATAGTAAATTGTAGATGATTACTTATAAGTATAGGGGGATCAATCCAGATGAACATATGTAATGTTTTGTGGGATCGTACCAATTTCTTTGTCATGACAAAGAGTAATCATGAGTTTGATGGGGGGGATGACAATGCTCCCATCCCCGAACCGAGGCTATATTCCATCCTTTTTGGAGTATCCCATTAATAGCCTTACTATAAGCGTTATGAGAAAGATCATTTCCACCACATGGAATCACATGAAATTTAATATTCTAGGTTTTTTATGAAATTAAAAGCTGATAAAATTCCGTCCTTCAAATTTTAATAAGCGCTAGTACATCTTGTATAATAAATTGTAGATGATTACTTATAAGTATAGGGGGGTCATTCCGAATGAACATATGGAATGTTTTGTGGGATCGTACCAGTTTCTTTGTCATGACAAAGAGTAATCATGAGTTTGATTGGGGGATGACAATGGTCTCATCCCTGAACAGGGGCTATATTCCATCCTTTTTGGAGTATCCCATTAATAGCCTTACTATAAGCGTTATGAGAAAGATCATTTCCACCACATGGAATCACATGAAATTTAATATTCTTGGTTTTTTATGAAATTAAAAGCTGATAAAATTCCGTCCTTCAAATTTTAATAAGCGCTAGTAAATCTTATATAGTAAATTGTAGATGATTACTTATAAGTATAGGGGGATCATTCTGAATGAACTTATGGAATGTTTTGTGGGATCGTACCAGTTTATTTGTCATGACTAAAAGTAATCATGAGTTTGATTGGGGGATGACAATGCTCCAATCCCCGAACCGGGGCAATATTTCATCCTTTTTGGAGTATCCCATTGATACCCTTACTATAAGTGTTATGAGAAAGATCATTTCCACCACATGGAATCACATGAAATTTAACATTCTTGGTTTTTTATGAAATTAAAAGATGATAAAATTCCACCCTTCAAATTTTAATAAGCGCTTGTACATCTTGTATAGTAAATTGTAGATGATTACTTATAAGTATAGGGGGATCATTCCAGATGAACATATGTAATGTTTTGTGGGATCGTACCAGTTTCTTTGTCATGACTAAGAGTAATTATAAGTTTGATTGGGGGATGACAATGCTCCCATCCCCGAACCGGGGCAATATTCCATCCTTTTTGGAGTATACCATTAATACCCTTACTATAAGCGTTATGAGAAAGATCATTTCCACCACATGGAATCACATGAAATTTAACATTCTTGGTTTTTTATGAAATTAAAAGATGATAAAATTCCATCCTTCAAATTTTAACAAGCGCTAGTACATCTTGTATAGTAAATTGTAGATGATTACTTATAAGTATACGGGGATCATTCCGGATGAACATATGGAATGTTTTGTGGGATCGTACCAGTTTCTTTGTCATGACTAAGAGTAATCATGAGTTTGATTGGGGGAAGACAATGCTCCCATCCCCGAACCGGGGAATTATTCCATCATTTATGGAGTATCCCATTAATACCCTTACTATATGCGTTATGAGAATGATCATTTCCACCACATGGAATCACATGAAATTTAACATTCTTGGTTTTTTATGAAATTAAAAGCTGATAAAATTCCATCCTTCAAATTTTAATAAGCGCAAGTAAATCTTGTACAGTAAATTGTAAATGATTACTTATAAGTATACGGGGATCATTCCGAATGAACATATGGAATATTTTGAGGGATCGTACCAGTTTCTTTGTCATTACTAAGAGTAATCATGAGTTTGATTGGGGGATGACAGTGCTTCCATCCCGGAACCGGGGCAATATTCCATCCTTTTTGGAGTATACCATTAATACCCTTACTATAATCGTTATGAGAAAGATCATTTCCACCACATGGAATCACATGAAATTTAATATTCTTGGTTTTTTATGAAACTAAAAGCTGATAAAATTCCGTCCTTCAAATTTTAATAAGCGCTAGTACATCTTGTATAGTAAATTGTAGATGATTACTTATAAGTATACGGGGATCATTCCGGATGAACATATGGTATGTTTTGTGGGATCGTACCAGTTTTTTTATCATGACTAAGAGTAATCATGAGTTTGATTACGGGATGACATTGCTCCCATCCCCGATCCGGGGCAATATTCCATCCTTTTTGGAGTATACCATTAATACCCTTACTATAAGCGTTATGAGAAAGATCATTTCCACCACATGGAATCACATGAAATTTAATATTCTAGGTTTTTTATGAAACTAAAAGCTGATAAAATTCCGTCCTTCATATTTTAATAAGTGCTAGTACATCTTGTATAGTAAATTGTAGATGATTATTTATAAGTATAGGGGGATCATTCCGGATGAACATATGGAATGTTTTGTGGAATTGTACCAGTTTCTTTATCATGACTAAGAGTAATCATGAGTTTGATTGGGGGATGACAATGCTCCCATCCCCGAACAGGGGAATTATTCCATCCTTTATGGAGTATCCCATTAATACCCTTACTATAAGCGTTATGAGAATGATCATTTCCACCACATGGAATCACATAAAATTTAACATTCTTCGTTTTTTATGAAATTAAAAGGTGATAAAATTCCATCCTTCAAATTTTAATAAGCGCAAGTAAATCTTGTATAGTAAATTGTAGATGATTACTTATAAGTATACGGGGATCATTCCGAATGAACATATGGAATATTTTGTGGGATCGTACCAGTTTCTTTGTCATGACTAAGAGTAATCATGAGT
Source organism: Rubia yunnanensis (assembly GCA_037428765.1). NCBI lineage: Eukaryota > Viridiplantae > Streptophyta > Magnoliopsida > Gentianales > Rubiaceae > Rubia > Rubia yunnanensis. The sequence goes on along the minus strand of CM075062.1, from coordinate 79,678,186 downwards.
TTGATATGGGGATGACAATGCTCCCATCCCCGAACCGGGGCAGTATTCCATCCTTTTTGGTGTATACCATTAATACCCTTACTATAAGCGTTATGAGAAAGATCATTTCCACCACATGGAATCACATGAAATTTAACATTCTTGGTCTTTTATGAAATTAAAAGCTGATAAAATTCCATCCTTCAAATTTTAATAAGTGCAAGTACATCTTGTATAGTAAATTGTAGATGAATACTTATAAGTATACGGGAATCATTCCGAATGAACATAAGGAATATTTTGTGGGATCGTACTAGTTTCTTTGTCATTACTAAGAGTAATCATGAGTTTGATTGGAGGATGACAGTGCTCCCATCCCGGAACCGGGGCAAATTCCATCCTTTTTGGAGTATACCATTAATACCCTTACTATAAGCGTTATGAGAAAGATCATTTCCACCACATGGAATCACAAGAAATTTAATATTCTTTTTTTTTATGAAACTAAAAGCTGATAAAATTCCATCCTTCAAATTTTAATAAGCTCTAATACATCTTGTATAGTAAATTCTAGATGATTACTTATAAGTATAGGGGGATCATTCCGGATGAACATATGGAATGTTTTGTGGGATCGTGCCATTTTTTTTATCATGACTAAGAGTAATCATGAGTTTGATTGGGGGATGACATTGCTCCCATCCCCGAACCGGGGCAATATTCCATTCTTTTTTGAGTATACCATTAATACCATTACTATAAGCGTTATGAGAAAGATCATTTCCACCACATGGAATCACATGAAATTTAATATTCTTGGTTTTTTATGAAACTAAAAGCTAATAAAACTCTATCCTTCAAATTTTAATAAGCGCTAGTACATCTTGTATAGTAAATTGTAGATGATTACTTATAAGTATAGGGGGATCATTCCGGATGAACATATGGAATGTTTTGTGGGATCGTACCAGTTTTTTTATCATGACCAAGAGTAATCATGAGTTTGATTGGGGGATGACATTGCTCCCATCCCCGAACCGGGGCAATATTCCATCCTTTTTTGAGTATACCATTAATACCATTACTATAAGCGTTATGAGAAAGATCGTTTCCACCACATGGAATCACATGAAATTTAATATTCTTGGTTTTTTATGAAACTAAAAGCTGATAAAACTCCATCCTTCAAATTATAATAAGCGCTAGTACATCTTGTATAGTAAATTGTAGATGATTACTTATAAGTATAGGGGGATCTTTCCGGATGAACATATGGAATGTTTTGTGGGATCGTACCAGTTTCTTTTTCATGACTAAGAGTAATCAGGAGTTTGATTGGGGGATGACAATGCTCCCATCCCCGAACAGGGGAATTATTCCATCCTTTATGGAGTATCCCATTAATACCCTTACTATAAGCGTTATGAGAATGATCATTTCAACCACATGGAATCACATGAAATTTAACATTCTTTGTGTTTTATGAAATTAAAAGCTGATAAAATTCCATCCTTCAAATTTTAATAAGCGCAAGTAAATCTTGTATAGTAAATTGTAGATGATTACTTATAAGTATAGGGGATCATTCCGAATGAACATATGGAATATTTTGTGGGATCGTACTATTTTCTTTGTCATGACTAAGAGTAATCATGAGTTTGATTGGGGGATGACAATGCTCCCATCCCCGAACCGGGGCAATATTCCATCCTTTTTGGAGTATACCATTAATACCCTTACTATAAGCGTTATGAGAAAGATCATTTCCACCACATGGAATCACATGAAATTTAATATTCTTGGTTTTTTATGAAACTAAAAGCTGATAAAACTCCGTCCTTCAAATTTTAATAAGCGCTAGTACATCTTGTATAGTAAATTGTAGATGGTTACTTATAAGCATAGGGAGATCATTCCGGATGAACATATGGAATGTTTTGTGGGATCGTACCAGATTCTTTATCATGACTAAGAGTAATCATGAGTTTGATTGGGGGATGACATTGCTCCCATCCCCGAACCGGGGCAATATTCCATTCTTTTTTGAGTATACCATTAATACCATTACTATAAGCGTTATGAGAAAGATCATTTCCACCACATGGAATCACATGAAATTTAATATTCTTGGTTTTTTTGAAACTAAAAGATGATAAAACTCCATCCTTCCAATTTTAATAAGCGCTAGTACATCTTGTATAGTAAATTGTAGATGATTACTTATAAGTATAGGGGGATCATTCCGGATGAACATATGGAGTGTTTTGTGGAATAGTACCAGTTTTTTTATCATGACTAAGAGTAATCATGAGTTTGATTTGGGGATGACATTGCTCCCATCCCCGAACCGGGGCAATATTCCATCCTTTTTTGAGTATACCATTAATACCATTACTATAAGCGTTATGAGAAAGATCATTTCCACCACATGGAATCACATGAAATTTAATATTCTTGGTTTTTTATGAAACTAAAAGCTGATAAAACTCCATCCTTCAAATTTTAATAAGCACTAGTACATCTTGTATAGTAAATTGTAGATGATTACTTATAAGTATAGGGGGATCATTCCGGATGAACGTATGGAATGTTTTGTGGGATCGTACCAGTTTCTTTATCATGACTAAGAGTAATCATGAGTTTGATTGGGGGATGACAATGCTCCCATCCCCGAACAGGGGAATTATTCCATCCTTTATGGAGTATCCCATTAATACCCTTACTATAAGCGTTATGAGAATGATCATTTCAACCACATGGAATCACATGAAATTTAACATTCTTGGTGTTTTATGAAATTAAAAGCTGATAAAATTCCATCCTTCAAATTTTAATAAGCGCAAGTAAATCTTGTATAGTAAAATGTAGATGATTACTTATAAGTATACGGGGATCATTCCGAATGAACATATGGAATATTTTTTGGGATCATACCAGTTTCTTTGTCATGACTAAGAGTAATCATGAGTTTGATTGGGGGATGACAATGCTCCCATCCCCGAACCGGGGCAATATTCCATCCTTTTTGGAGTATACCACTATAAGCGTTATGAGAAAGATCATTTCCACCACATGGAATCACATGAAATTTAATATTCTTGGTTTTTTATGAAACTAAAAGCTGATAAAACTCCGTCCTTCAAATTTTAATAAGCGCTAGTAAATCTTGTATAGTAAATTGTAGATGATTACTTATAAGTATACGGGGATCATTCCGAATGAACATATGGAATATTTTGTGGGATCGTACCAGTTTCTTTGTCATTACTAAGAGTAATCATGAGTTTGATTGGGGGATGACAGAGCTCCCATCCCGGAACCGGGGCAATATTCCATCCTTTTTAGAGTATACCATTAATACCCTTACTATAAGCGTTATGAGAAACATCATTTCCACCACATGGAATCACATGAAATTTAATATTCTTGGTTTTTTATGAAACTAAAAGCTGATAAAACTCCGTCCTTCAAATTTTAATAAGCGCTAGTACATCTTGTATAGTAAATTGTAGATGGTTACTTATAAGCATGGGGAGATCATTCCGGATAAACATATGGAATGTTTTGTGGGATCGTACCAGTTTCTTTATCATGACTAAGAGTAATAATGAGTTTGATTGGGGGATGACATTGCTCCCATCCCCGAACCGGGGCAATATTCCATTCTTATATTAATACCATTACTATAAGCGTTATGAGAAAGATCATTTCCACCACATGGAATCACATGAAATTTAATATTCTTGGTTTTTTATGAAACTAAAAGATGATAAAACTCCGTCCTTCAAATTTTAATAAGCGCTAGTACATCTTGTATAGTAAATTGTAGATGATTACTTATAAGTATAGGGGGATCATTCCGGATGAACATATGGAGTGTTTCGTGGAATAGTACCAGTTTTTTTATCATGACTAAGAGTAATCATGAGTTTGATTGGGGGATGACATTGCTCCCATCCCCGAACCGGGGCAATATTCCATCCTTTTTGTAGTATACCATTAATACCATTACTATAAGCGTTATGAGAAAGATCATTTCCACCACATGGAATCACATGAAATTTAATATTCTTGGTTTTTTATGAAACTAAAAGCTGATAAAACTCCGTCCTTCAAATTTTAATAAGCGCTAGTACATCTTGTATAGTAAATTGTAGATGATTACTTATAAGTATAGGGGGATCATTCCGGATGAACATATGGAATGTTTTGTGGGATCGTACCAGTTTCTTTATCATGACAAAGAGTAATCATGAGTTTGATTGGGGGATGACAATGCTCCCATCCCCGAACAGGGGAATTATTCCATCCTTTATGGAGTATCCCATTAATACCCTTACTATAAGCGTTATGAGAATGATCATTTCAACCACATGGAATCACATGAAAATTAACATTCTTGGTGTTTTACGAAATTAAAAGCTGATAAAATTCCATCCTTCAAATTTTAATAAGCGCAAGTAAATCTTGTATAGTAAATTGTAGATGATTACTTATAAGTATACGGGGATCATTCCGAATGAACATATGGAATATTTTGTGGTATCGTACCAGTTTCTTTGTCATTACTAAGAGTAATCATGAGTTTGATTGGGGGATGACAGTGCTGCCATCCCGGAACCGGGGCAATATTCCATCCTTTTTGGAGTATACCATTAATACCCTTACTATAAGCGTTATGAGAAAGATCATTTTCACCACATGGAATCACATGAAATTTAATATTCTTGGTTTTTTATGAAACTAAAAGCTTATAAAATTCCGTCCTTCATATTTTAATAAGCGCTAGTACATCTTGTATAGTAAATTGTAGATGATTATTTATAAGTATAGGGTGATCATTTCGGATGAACATATGGAATGTTTTGTGGGATCGTACCAGTTTCTTTATCATGACTAAGAGTAATCATGAGTTTGATTGGGGGATGACAATGCTCCCATCCCCGAACCGGCGAATTATTCCATCCTTTATGGAGTATCCCATTAATACCCTTACTATAAGCGTTATGAGAATGATCATTTCAACCACATGGAATCACATGAAATTTAACATTCTTGGTGTTTTATGAAATTAAAAGCTGATAAAATTCCATCCTTCAAATTTTAATAAGCGCAAGTAAATCTTGTATAGTAAAATGTAGATGATTACTACTTATAAGTATACGGGGATCATTCCGAATGAACATATGGAATATTTTTTGGGATCATACCAGTTTCTTTGTCATGACTAAGAGTAATCATGAGTTTGATTGGGGGATGACAATGCTCCCATCCCCGAACCGGGGCAATATTCCATCCTTTTTGGAGTATACCACTATAAGCGTTATGAGAAAGATCATTTCCACCACATGGAATCACATGAAATTTAATATTCTTGGTTTTTTATGAAACTAAAAGCTGATAAAACTCCGTCCTTCAAATTTTAATAAGCGCTAGTACATCTTGTATAGTAAATTGTAGATGATTACTTATAAGTATAGGGGGATCACTTCGGATGAACATATGGAATGTTTTGTGGGATCGTACCAGTTTCTTTATCATGACTAAGAGTAATCATGAGTTTGATGGGGGGATGACAATGCTCCCATCCCCGAACAGGGGAATTATTCCATCCTTTATGGAGTATCCCATTAATACCCTTACTATAAGCGTTATGAGAATGATCATTTCCACCACATGGAATCACATGAAATTTAACATTCTTGGTTTTTTATGAAATTAAAAGCTGATAAAATTCCATCCTTCAAAATTTAATTAGCGCAAGTAAATCTTGTATAGTAAATTGTAGATGATTACTTATAAGTATACGGGGATCATTCCGAATGAACATATGGAATATTTTATGGGATCGTACCAGTTTCTTTGTCATTACTGAGAGTAATCATGAGTTTGATTGGGGGATGACAGTGCTCCCATCCCGGAACCGGGGCAATATTCCATCCTTTTTAGAGTATACCATTAATACCCTTACTATAAGCGTAATGAGAAAGATCATTTCCACCTCATGGAATCACATGAAATTTAATATTCTTGTTTTTTATGAAACTAAAAGCTGATAAAATTCCGTCCTTCAAATTTTAATAAGCGCTAATACATCTTGTATAGTAAATTGTAGATGATTACTTATAAGTATAGGGGGATCATTCCGGATGAACATATGGAATGTTTTGTGGGATCGTACCAGTTTTTTTATCATGACTAAGAGTAATCATGATTTTGATTGGGGGATGACATTGCTCCCATCCCCGAACCGGGGCAATATTCCATCCTTTTTGGAGTATACCATTAATACCCTTACTATAAGCGTTATGAGAAAGATCATTTCCACCACATGGAATCACATGAAATTTAATATTCTTGGTTTTTTATGAAACTAAAAGCTGATAAAACTCCGTCTTTCAAATTTTAATAAGCGCTAGAATATCTTGTATAGTAAATTGTAGATGATTACTTATAAGTATAGGGGGATCATTCCGGATGAACATATGGAATGTTTTGTGGGATCGTACCAGTTTCTTTATCATGACTAGGAGTAATCATGAGTTTGATTGGGGGATGACAATGCTCCCATCCCCGACCCGGGGCAATATTCCATCCTTTTTGGAGTATCCCATTAATACCCTTACTATAAGCGTTATGAGAAAGATCATTTCCACCACATGGAATCACATGAAATTTAATATTCTTGGTTTTTTATGAAATTAAAAGCTGATGAAATTCCGTCCTTCAAATTTTAATGAGCGCTAGTACATCTTGTATAGTAAATTGTAGATGATAACTTATATGTATACGGGGATCATTCCGAATGAACATATGGAATATTTTGTGGGATCGTACCAGTTTCTTTGTCATGACTAAGAGTAATCATGAGTTTGATTGGGGGATGACAATGCTCCCATCCCCGAACCGGGGCAATATTCCATCCTTTTTGGAGTATACCATTAATACTCTTACTATAAGCGTTATGAGAAAGATCATTTCCACCACATGGAATCACATGAAATTTAATATTCTTGGTTTTTTATGAAACTAAAAGCTGATAAAACTCCGTCCTTCAAATTTTAATAAGCGCTAGTACATCTTGTATAGTAAATTGTAGATGGTTACTTATAAGCATAGGGAGATCATTCCGGATGAACATATGGAATGTTTTGTGGGATCGTACCAGTTTCTTTATCATGACTAAGAGTAATCATGAGTTTGATTGGGGGATGACATTGCTCCCATCCCCGAACCGGGGCAATATTCCATTCTTTTTTGAGTATACCATTAATACCATTACTATAAGCGTTATGAGAAAGATCATTTCCACCACATGGAATCACATGAAATTTAATATTCTTGTTTTTTTATGAAACTAAAAGATGATAAAACTCCGTCCTTCAAATTTTAATAAGCGCTAGTACATCTTGTATAGTAAATTGTAGATGATTACTTATAAGTATAGGGGGATCATTCCGGATGAACATATGGAGTGTTTCGTGGAATAGTACCAGTTTTTTTATCATGACTAAGAGTAATCATGAGTTTGATTGGGGGATGACATTGCTCCCATCCCCGAACCGGGGCAATATTCCATCCTTTTTGTAGTATACCATTAATACCATTACTATAAGCGTTATGAGAAAGATCATTTCCACCACATGGAATCAAATGAAATTTAATATTCTTGGTTTTTTATGAAACTAAAAGCTGATAAAACTCCGTCCTTCAAATTTTAATAAGCGCTAGTACATCTTGTATAGTAAATTGTAGATGATTACTTATAAGTATAGGGGGATCATTCCGGATGAACATATGGAATGTTTTGTGGGATCGTACCAGTTTCTTTATCATGACAAAGAGTAATCATGAGTTTGATTGGGGGATGACAATGCTCCCATCCCCGAACAGGGGAATTATTCCATCCTTTATGGAGTATCCCATTAATACCCTTACTATAAGCGTTATGAGAATGATCATTTCAACCACATGGAATCACATGAAAATTAACATTCTTGGTGTTTTACGAAATTAAAAGCTGATAAAATTCCATCCTTCAAATTTTAATAAGCGCAAGTAAATCTTGTATAGTAAATTGTAGATGATTACTTATAAGTATACGGGGATCATTCCGAATGAACATATGGAATATTTTGTGGTATCGTACCAGTTTCTTTGTCATTACTAAGAGTAATCATGAGTTTGATTGGGGGATGACAGTGCTCCCATCCCGGAACCGGGGCAATATTCCATCCTTTTTGGAGTATACCATTAATACCCTTACTATAAGCGTTATGAGAAAGATCATTTTCACCACATGGAATCACATGAAATTTAATATTCTTGGTTTTTTATGAAACTAAAAGCTTATAAAATTCCGTCCTTCATATTTTAATAAGCGCTAGTACATCTTGTATAGTAAATTGTAGATGATTATTTATAAGTATAGGGTGATCATTTCGGATGAACATATGGAATGTTTTGTGGGATCGTACCAGTTTCTTTATCATGACTAAGAGTAATCATGAGTTTGATTGGGGGATGACAATGCTCCCATCCCCGAACCGGCGAATTATTCCATCCTTTATGGAGTATCCCATTAATACCCTTACTATAAGCGTTATGAGAATGATCATTTCAACCACATGGAATCACATGAAATTTAACATTCTTGGTGTTTTATGAAATTAAAAGCTGATAAAATTCCATCCTTCAAATTTTAATAAGCGCAAGTAAATCTTGTATAGTAAAATGTAGATGATTACTACTTATAAGTATACGGGGATCATTCCGAATGAACATATGGAATATTTTTTGGGATCATACCAGTTTCTTTGTCATGACTAAGAGTAATCATGAGTTTGATTGGGGGATGACAATGCTCCCATCCCCGAACCGGGGCAATATTCCATCCTTTTTGGAATATACCACTATAAGCGTTATGAGAAAGATCATTTCCACCACATGGAATCACATGAAATTTAATATTCTTGGTTTTTTATGAAACTAAAAGCTGATAAAACTCCGTCCTTCAAATTTTAATAAGCGCTAGTACATCTTGTATAGTAAATTGTAGATGATTACTTATAAGTATAGGGGGATCACTTCGGATGAACATATGGAATGTTTTGTGGGATCGTACCAGTTTCTTTATCATGACTAAGAGTAATCATGAGTTTGATTGGGGGATGACAATGCTCCCATCCCCGAACAGGGGAATTATTCCATCCTTTATGGAGTATCCCATTAATACCCTTACTATAAGCGTTATGAGAATGATCATTTCCACCACATGGAATCACATGAAATTTAACATTCTTGGTTTTTTATGAAATTAAAAGCTGATAAAATTCCATCCTTCAAAATTTAATTAGCGCAAGTAAATCTTGTATAGTAAATTGTAGATGATTACTTATAAGTATACGGGGATCATTCCGAATGAACATATGGAATATTTTGTGGGATCGTACCAGTTTCTTTGTCATTACTGAGAGTAATCATGAGTTTGATTGGGGGATGACAGTGCTCCCATCCCGGAACCGGGGCAATATTCCATCCTTTTTAGAGTATACCATTAATACCCTTACTATAAGCGTAATGAGAAAGATCATTTCCACCTCATGGAATCACATGAAATTTAATATTCTTGTTTTTTATGAAACTAAAAGCTGATAAAATTCCGTCCTTCAAATTTTAATAAGCGCTAATACATCTTGTATAGTAAATTGTAGATGATTACTTATAAGTATAGGGGGATCATTCCGGATGAACATATGGAATGTTTTGTGGGATCGTACCAGTTTTTTTATCATGACTAAGAGTAATCATGATTTTGATTGGGGGATGACATTGCTCCCATCCCCGAACCGGGGCAATATTCCATCCTTTTTGGAGTATACCATTAATACCCTTACTATAAGCGTTATGAGAAAGATCATTTCCACCACATGGAATCACATGAAATTTAATATTCTTGGTTTTTTATGAAACTAAAAGCTGATAAAACTCCGTCTTTCAAATTTTAATAAGCGCTAGAATATCTTGTATAGTAAATTGTAGATGATTACTTATAAGTATAGGGGGATCATTCCGGATGAACATATGGAATGTTTTGTGGGATCGTACCAGTTTCTTTATCATGACTAGGAGTAATCATGAGTTTGATTGGGGGATGACAATGCTCCCATCCCCGACCCGGGGCAATATTCCATCCTTTTTGGAGTATCCCATTAATACCCTTACTATAAGCGTTATGAGAAAGATCATTTCCACCACATGGAATCACATGAAATTTAATATTCTTGGTTTTTTATGAAATTAAAAGCTGATGAAATTCCGTCCTTCAAATTTTAATGAGCGCTAGTACATCTTGTATAGTAAATTGTAGATGATAACTTATATGTATACGGGGATCATTCCGAATGAACATATGGAATATTTTGTGGGATCGTACCAGTTTCTTTGTCATGACTAAGAGTAATCATGAGTTTGATTGGGGGATGACAATGCTCCCATCCCCGAACCGGGGCAATATTCCATCCTTTTTGGAGTATACCATTAATACTCTTACTATAAGCGTTATGAGAAAGATCATTTCCACCACATGGAATCACATGAAATTTAATATTCTTGGTTTTTTATGAAACTAAAAGCTGATAAAACTCCGTCCTTCAAATTTTAATAAGCGCTAGTACATCTTGTATAGTAAATTGTAGATGGTTACTTATAAGCATAGGGAGATCATTCCGGATGAACATATGGAATGTTTTGTGGGATCGTACCAGTTTCTTTATCATGACTAAGAGTAATCATGAGTTTGATTGGGGGATGACATTGCTCCCATCCCCGAACCGGGGCAATATTCCATTCTTTTTTGAGTATACCATTAATACCATTACTATAAGCGTTATGAGAAAGATCATTTCCACCACATGGAATCACATGAAATTTAATATTCTTGGTTTTTTATGAAACTAAAAGATGATAAAACTCCGTCCTTCAAATTTTAATAAGCGCTAGTACATCTTGTATAGTAAATTGTAGATGATTACTTATAAGTATAGGGGGATCATTCCGGATGAACATATGGAGTGTTTCGTGGAATAGTACCAGTTTTTTTATCATGACTAAGAGTAATCATGAGTTTGATTGGGGGATGACATTGCTCCCATCCCCGAACCGGGGCAATATTCCATCCTTTTTGTAGTATACCATTAATACCATTACTATAAGCGTTATGAGAAAGATCATTTCCACCACATGGAATCAAATGAAATTTTATATTCTTGGTTTTTTATGAAACTAAAAGCTGATAAAACTCCGTCCTTCAAATTTTAATAAGCGCTAGTACATCTTGTATAGTAAATTGTAGATGGTTACTTATAAGCATAGGGAGATCATTCCGGATGAACATATGGAATGTTTTGTGGGATCGTACCAGTTTCTTTATCATGACTAAGAGTAATCATGAGTTTGATTGGGGGATGACATTGCTCCCATCCCCGAACCGGGGCGATATTCCATTCTTTTTTGAGTATACCATTAATACCATTACTATAAGCGTTATGAGAAAGATCATTTGCACCACATGGAATCACATGAAATTTAATATTCTTGGTTTTTTATGAAACTAAAAGCTGATAAAACTCCGTCCTTCAAATTTTAATAAGCGCTAGTACATCTTGTATAGTAAATTGTAGATGATTACTTATAAGTATAGGGGGATCATTCCGGATGAACATATGGAATGTTTTGTGGGATCGTACCAGTTTCTTTATCATGACAAAGAGTAATCATGAGTTTGATTGGGGGATGACAATGCTCCCATCCCCGAACAGGGGAATTATTCCATCCTTTATGGAGTATCCCATTAATACCCTTACTATAAGCGTTATGAGAATGATCATTTCCACCACATGGAATCACATGAAATTTAACATTCTTGGTTTTTTATGAAATTAAAAGCTGATAAAATTCCATCCTTCAAAATTTAATTAGCGCAAGTAAATCTTGTATAGTAAATTGTAGATGATTACTTATAAGTATACGGGGATCATTCCGAATGAACATATGGAATATTCTGTGGGATCGTACCAGTTTCTTTGTCATTACTGAGAGTAATCATGAGTTTGATTGGGGGATGACAGTGCTCCCATCCCGGAACCGGGGCAATAATCCATCCTTTTTAGAGTATACCATTAATACCCTTACTATAAGCGTAATGAGAAAGATCATTTCCACCTCATGGAATCACATGAAATTTAATATTCTTGTTTTTTATGAAACTAAAAGCTGATAAAATTCCGTCCTTCAAATTTTAATAAGCGCTAGTATATCTTGTATAGTAAATTGTAGATGATTACTTACAAGTATAGGGGGATCATTCCGGATGAACATATGGAATGTTTTGTGGGATCGTACCAGTTTTTTTATCATGACTAAGAGTAATCATGATTTTGATTGGGGGATGACATTGCTCCCATCCCCGAACCGGGGCAATATTCCATCCTTTTTGGAGTATACCATTAATACCCTTACTATAAGCGTTATGAGAAAGATCATTTCCACCACATGGAATCACATGAAATTTAATATTCTTGGTTTTTTATGAAACTAAAAGCTGATAAAACTCCGTCTTTCAAATTTTAATAAGCGCTAGAATATCTTGTATAGTAAATTGTAGATGATTACTTATAAGTATAGGGGGATCATTCCGGATGAACATATGGAATGTTTTGTGGGATCGTACCAGTTTCTTTATCATGACTAGGAGTAATCATGAGTTTGATTGGGGGATGACAATGCTCCCATCCCCGACCCGGGGCAATATTCCATCCTTTTTGGAGTATCCCATTAATACCCTTACTATAAGCGTTATGAGAAAGATCATTTCCACCACATGGAATCACATGAAATTTAATATTCTTGGTTTTTTATGAAATTAAAAGCTGATGAAATTCCGTCCTTCAAATTTTAATGAGCGCTAGTACATCTTGTATAGTAAATTGTAGATGATAACTTATATGTATACGGGGATCATTCCGAATGAACATATGGAATATTTTGTGGGATCGTACCAGTTTCTTTGTCATGACTAAGAGTAATCATGAGTTTGATTGGGGGATGACAATGCTCCCATCCCCGAACCGGGGCAATATTCCATCCTTTTTGGAGTATACCATTAATACTCTTACTATAAGCGTTATGAGAAAGATCATTTCCACCACATGGAATCACATGAAATTTAATATTCTTGGTTTTTTATGAAACTAAAAGCTGATAAAACTCCGTCCTTCAAATTTTAATAAGCGCTAGTACATCTTGTATAGTAAATTGTAGATGGTTACTTATAAGCATAGGGAGATCATTCCGGATGAACATATGGAATGTTTTGTGGGATCGTACCAGTTTCTTTATCATGACTAAGAGTAATCATGAGTTTGATTGGGGGATGACATTGCTCCCATCCCCGAACCGGGGCAATATTCCATTCTTTTTTGAGTATACCATTAATACCATTACTATAAGCGTTATGAGAAAGATCATTTCCACCACATGGAATCACATGAAATTTAATATTCTTGGTTTTTTATGAAACTAAAAGATGATAAAACTCCGTCCTTCAAATTTTAATAAGCGCTAGTACATCTTGTATAGTAAATTGTAGATGATTACTTATAAGTATAGGGGGATCATTCCGGATGAACATATGGAGTGTTTCGTGGAATAGTACCAGTTTTTTTATCATGACTAAGAGTAATCATGAGTTTGATTGGGGGATGACATTGCTCCCATCCCCGAACCGGGGCAATATTCCATCCTTTTTGTAGTATACCATTAATACCATTACTATAAGCGTTATGAGAAAGATCATTTCCACCACATGGAATCAATTGAAATTTAATATTCTTGGTTTTTTATGAAACTAAAAGCTGATAAAACTCCGTCCTTCAAATTTTAATAAGCGCTAGTACATCTTGTATAGTAAATTGTAGATGGTTACTTATAAGCATAGGGAGATCATTCCGGATGAACATATGGAATGTTTTGTGGGATTGTACCAGTTTCTTTATCATGACTAAGAGTAATCATGAGTTTGATTGGGGGATGACATTGCTCCCATCCCCGAACCGGGGCGATATTCCATTCTTTTTTGAGTATACCATTAATACCATTACTATAAGCGTTATGAGAAATATCATTTCCACCACATGGAATCACATGAAATTTAATATTCTTGGTTTTTTATGAAACTAAAAGATGATAAAACTCCGTCCTTCAAATTTTAATAAGCGCTAGTACATCTTGTATAGTAAATTGTAGATGATTACTTATAAGTATAGGGGGATCATTCCGGATGAACATATGGAGTGTTTCGTGGAATAGTACCAGTTTTTTTATCATGACTAAGAGTAATCATGAGTTTGATTGGGGGATGACATTGCTCCCATCCCCGAACCGGGGCAATATTCCATCCTTTTTGTAGTATACCATTAATACCATTACTATAAGCGTTATGAGAAAGATCATTTCCACCACATGGAATCACATGAAATTTAATATTCTTGGTTTTTTATGAAACTAAAAGCTGATAAAACTCCGTCCTTCAAATTTTAATAAGCGCTAGTACATCTTGTATAGTAAATTGTAGATGATTACTTATAAGTATAGGGGGATCATTCCGGATGAACATATGGAATGTTTTGTGGGATCGTACCAGTTTCTTTATCATGACAAAGAGTAATCATGAGTTTGATTGGGGGATGACAATGCTCCCATCCCCGAACAGGGGAATTATTCCATCCTTTATGGAGTATCCCATTAATACCCTTACTATAAGAGTTATGAGAATGATCATTTCAACCACATGGAATCACATGAAATTTAACATTCTTGGTGTTTTATGAAATTAAAAGCTGATAAAATTCCATCCTTCAAATTTTAATAAGCGCAAGTAAATCTTGTACAGTAAATTGTAAATGATTACTTATAAGTATACGGGGATCATTCCGAATGAACATATGGAATATTTTGAGGGATCGTACCAGTTTCTTTGTCATTACTAAGAGTAATCATGAGTTTGATTGGGGGATGACAGTGCTTCCATCCCGGAACCGGGGCAATATTCCATCCTTTTTGGAGTATACCATTAATACCCTTACTATAATCGTTATGAGAAAGATCATTTCCACCACATGGAATCACATGAAATTTAATATTCTTGGTTTTTTATGAAACTAAAAGCTGATAAAATTCCGTCCTTCAAATTTTAATAAGCGCTAGTACATCTTGTATAGTAAATTGTAGATGATTACTTATAAGTATACGGGGATCATTCCGGATGAACATATGGTATGTTTTGTGGGATCGTACCAGTTTTTTTATCATGACTAAGAGTAATCATGAGTTTGATTACGGGATGACATTGCTCCCATCCCCGATCCGGGGCAATATTCCATCCTTTTTGGAGTATACCATTAATACCCTTACTATAAGCGTTATGAGAAAGATCATTTCCACCACATGGAATCACATGAAATTTAATATTCTTGGTTTTTTATGAAACTAAAAGCTGATAAAATTCCGTCCTTCATATTTTAATAAGCGCTAGTACATCTTGTATAGTAAATTGTAGATGATTATTTATAAGTATAGGGGGATCATTTCGGATGAACATATGGAATGTTTTATGGGATCGTACCAGTTTCTTTATCATGACTAAGAGTAATCATGAGTTTGATTGGGGGATGACAATGCTCCCATCCCCGAACCGGGGAATTATTCCATCCTTTATGGAGTATCCCATTAATACCCTTACTATATGCGTTATGAGAATGATCATTTCCACCACATGGAATCACATGAAATTTAACATTCTTGGTTTTTTATGAAATTAAAAGCTGATAAAATTCCATCCTTCAAATTTTAATAAGCGCAAGTAAATCTTGTACAGTAAATTGTAAATGATTACTTATAAGTATACGGGGATCATTCCGAATGAACATATGGAATATTTTGAGGGATCGTACCAGTTTCTTTGTCATTACTAAGAGTAATCATGAGTTTGATTGGGGGATGACAGTGCTTCCATCCCGGAACCGGGGCAATATTCCATCCTTTTTGGAGTATACCATTAATACCCTTACTATAATCGTTATGAGAAAGATCATTTCCACCACATGGAATCACAAGAAATTTAATATTCTTGTTTTTTATGAAACTAAAAGCTGATAAAATTCCATCCTTCAAATTTTAATAAGCTCTAATACATCTTCTATAGTAAATTCTAGATGATTACTTATAAGTATAGGGGGATCATTCCGGATGAACATATGGAATGTTTTGTGGGATCGTACCAGTTTTTTTATCATGACTAAGAGTAATCATGAGTTTGATTGGGGGATGACATTGCTCCCATCCCCGAACCGGGGCAATATTCCATTCTTTTTTGAGTATACCATTAATACCATTACTATAAGCGTTATGAGAAAGATCATTTCCACCACATGGAATCACATGAAATTTAATATTCTTGGTTTTTTATGAAACTAAAAGATGATAAAACTCCGTCCTTCAAATTTTAATAAGCGCTAGTACATCTTGTATAGTAAATTGTAGATGATTACTTATAAGTATAGGGGGATCATTCCGGATGAACATATGGAGTGTTTCGTGGAATAGTACCAGTTTTTTTATCATGACTAAGAGTAATCATGAGTTTGATTGGGGGATGACATTGCTCCCATCCCCGAACCGGGGCAATATTCCATCCTTTTTGTAGTATACCATTAATACCATTACTATAAGCGTTATGAGAAAGATCATTTCCACCACATGGAATCAATTGAAATTTAATATTCTTGGTTTTTTATGAATCTAAAAGCTGATAAAACTCCGTCCTTCAAATTTTAATAAGCGCTAGTACATCTTGTATAGTAAATTGTAGATGGTTACTTATAAGCATAGGGAGATCATTCTGGATGAACATATGGAATGTTTTGTGGGATTGTACCAGTTTCTTTATCATGACTAAGAGTAATCATGAGTTTGATTGGGGGATGACATTGCTCCCATCCCCGAACCGGGGCGATATTCCATTCTTTTTTGAGTATACCATTAATACCATTACTATAAGCGTTATGAGAAATATCATTTCCACCACATGGAATCACATGAAATTTAATATTCTTGGTTTTTTATGAAACTAAAAGATGATAAAACTCCGTCCTTCAAATTTTAATAAGCGCTAGTACATCTTGTATAGTAAATTGTAGATGATTACTTATAAGTATAGGGGGATCATTCCGGATGAACATATGGAGTGTTTCGTGGAATAGTACCAGTTTTTTTATCATGACTAAGAGTAATCATGAGTTTGATTGGGGGATGACATTGCTCCCATCCCCGAACCGGGGCAATATTCCATCCTTTTTGTAGTATACCATTAATACCATTACTATAAGCGTTATGAGAAAGATCATTTCCACCACATGGAATCACATGAAATTTAATATTCTTGGTTTTTTATGAAACTAAAAGCTGATAAAACTCCGTCCTTCAAATTTTAATAAGCGCTAGTACATCTTGTATAGTAAATTGTAGATGATTACTTATAAGTATAGGGGGATCATTCCGGATGAACATATGGAATGTTTTGTGGGATCGTACCAGTTTCTTTATCATGACAAAGAGTAATCATGAGTTTGATTGGGGGATGACAATGCTCCCATCCCCGAACAGGGGAATTATTCCATCCTTTATGGAGTATCCCATTAATACCCTTACTATAAGAGTTATGAGAATGATCATTTCAACCACATGGAATCACATGAAATTTAACATTCTTGGTGTTTTATGAAATTAAAAGCTGATAAAATTCCATCCTTCAAATTTTAATAAGCGCAAGTAAATCTTGTACAGTAAATTGTAAATGATTACTTATAAGTATACGGGGATCATTCCGAATGAACATATGGAATATTTTGAGGGATCGTACCAGTTTCTTTGTCATTACTAAGAGTAATCATGAGTTTGATTGGGGGATGACAGTGCTTCCATCCCGGAACCGGGGCAATATTCCATCCTTTTTGGAGTATACCATTAATACCCTTACTATAATCGTTATGAGAAAGATCATTTCCACCACATGGAATCACATGAAATTTAATATTCTTGGTTTTTTATGAAACTAAAAGCTGATAAAATTCCGTCCTTCAAATTTTAATAAGCGCTAGTACATCTTGTATAGTAAATTGTAGATGATTACTTATAAGTATACGGGGATCATTCCGGATGAACATATGGTATGTTTTGTGGGATCGTACCAGTTTTTTTATCATGACTAAGAGTAATCATGAGTTTGATTACGGGATGACATTGCTCCCATCCCCGATCCGGGGCAATATTCCATCCTTTTTGGAGTATACCATTAATACCCTTACTATAAGCGTTATGAGAAAGATCATTTCCACCACATGGAATCACATGAAATTTAATATTCTTGGTTTTTTATGAAACTAAAAGCTGATAAAATTCCGTCCTTCATATTTTAATAAGCGCTAGTACATCTTGTATAGTAAATTGTAGATGATTATTTATAAGTATAGGGGGATCATTTCGGATGAACATATGGAATGTTTTATGGGATCGTACCAGTTTCTTTATCATGACTAAGAGTAATAATGAGTTTGATTGGGGGATGACAATGCTCCCATCCCCGAACCGGGGAATTATTCCATCCTTTATGGAGTATCCCATTAATACCCTTACTATATGCGTTATGAGAATGATCATTTCCACCACATGGAATCACATGAAATTTAACATTCTTGGTTTTTTATGAAATTAAAAGCTGATAAAATTCCATCCTTCAAATTTTAATAAGCGCAAGTAAATCTTGTACAGTAAATTGTAAATGATTACTTATAAGTATACGGGGATCATTCCGAATGAACATATGGAATATTTTGAGGGATCGTACCAGTTTCTTTGTCATTACTAAGAGTAATCATGAGTTTGATTGGGGGATGACAGTGCTTCCATCCCGGAACCGGGGCAATATTCCATCCTTTTTGGAGTATACCATTAATACCCTTACTATAATCGTTATGAGAAAGATCATTTCCACCACATGGAATCACAAGAAATTTAATATTCTTGTTTTTTATGAAACTAAAAGCTGATAAAATTCCATCCTTCAAATTTTAATAAGCTCTAATACATCTTCTATAGTAAATTCTAGATGATTACTTATAAGTATAGGGGGATCATTCCGGATGAACATATGGAATGTTTTGTGGGATCGTACCAGTTTTTTTATCATGACTAAGAGTAATCATGAGTTTGATTGGGGGATGACATTGCTCCCATCCCCGAACCGGGGCAATATTCCATTCTTTTTTGAGTATACCATTAATACCATTACTATAAGCGTTATGAGAAAGATCATTTCCACCACATGGAATCACATGAAATTTAATATTCTTGGTTTTTTATGAAACTAAAAGATGATAAAACTCCGTCCTTCAAATTTTAATAAGCGCTAGTACATCTTGTATAGTAAATTGTAGATGATTACTTATAAGTATAGGGGGATCATTCCGGATGAACATATGGAGTGTTTTGTGGAATAGTACCAGTTTTTTTATCATGACTAAGAGTAATCATGAGTTTGATTGGGGGATGACATTGCTCCCATCCCCGAACCGGGGCAATATTCCATCCTTTTTGTAGTATACCATTAATACCATTACTATAAGCGTTATGAGAAAGATCATTTCCACCACATGGAATCAATTGAAATTTAATATTCTTGGTTTTTTATGAAACTAAAAGCTGATAAAACTCCGTCCTTCAAATTTTAATAACCTCTAGTACATCTTGTATAGTAAATTGTAGATGGTTACTTATAAGCATAGGGAGATCATTCCGGATGAACATATGGAATGTTTTGTGGGATCGTACCAGTTTCTTTATCATGACTAAGAGTAATCATGAGTTTGATTGGGGGATGACATTGCTCCCATCCCCGAACCGGGGCGATATTCCATTCTTTTTTGAGTATACCATTAATACCATTACTATAAGCGTTATGAGAAAGATCATTTCCACCACATGGAATCACATGAAATTTAATATTCTTGGTTTTTTATGAAACTAAAAGATGATAAAACTCCGTCCTTCAAATTTTAATAAGCGCTAGTACATCTTGTATAGTAAATTGTAGATGATTACTTATAAGTATAGGGGGATCATTCCGGATGAACATATGGAGTGTTTCGTGGAATAGTACCAGTTTTTTTATCATGACTAAGAGTAATCATGAGTTTGATTGGGGGATGACATTGCTCCCATCCCCGAACCGGGGCAATATTCCATCCTTTTTGTAGTATACAATTAATACCATTACTATAAGCGTTATGAGAAAGATCATTTCCACCACATGGAATCACATGAAATTTAATATTCTTGGTTTTTTATGAAACTAAAAGCTGATAAAACTCCGTCCTTCAAATTTTAATAAGCGCTAGTACATCTTGTATAGTAAATTGTAGATGATTACTTATAAGTATAGGGGGATCATTCCGGATGAACATATGGAATGTTTTGTGGGATCGTACCAGTTTCTTTATCATGACAAAGAGTAATCATGAGTTTGATTGGGGGATGACAATGCTCCCATCCCCGAACAGGGGAATTATTCCATCCTTTATGGAGTATCCCATTAATACCCTTACTATAAGAGTTATGAGAATGATCATTTCAACCACATGGAATCACATGAAATTTAACATTCTTGGTGTTTTATGAAATTAAAAGCTGATAAAATTCCATCCTTCAAATTTTAATAAGCGCAAGTAAATCTTGTACAGTAAATTGTAAATGATTACTTATAAGTATACGGGGATCATTCCGAATGAACATATGGAATATTTTGAGGGATCGTACCAGTTTCTTTGTCATTACTAAGAGTAATCATGAGTTTGATTGGGGGATGACAGTGCTTCCATCCCGGAACCGGGGCAATATTCCATCCTTTTTGGAGTATACCATTAATACCCTTACTATAATCGTTATGAGAAAGATCATTTCCACCACATGGAATCACATGAAATTTAATATTCTTGGTTTTTTATGAAACTAAAAGCTGATAAAATTCCGTCCTTCAAATTTTAATAAGCGCTAGTACATCTTGTATAGTAAATTGTAGATGATTACTTATAAGTATACGGGGATCATTCCGGATGAACATATGGTATGTTTTGTGGGATCGTACCAGTTTTTTTATCATGACTAAGAGTAATCATGAGTTTGATTACGGGATGACATTGCTCCCATCCCCGATCCGGGGCAATATTCCATCCTTTTTGGAGTATACCATTAATACCCTTACTATAAGCGTTATGAGAAAGATCATTTCCACCACATGGAATCACATGAAATTTAATATTCTTGGTTTTTTATGAAACTAAAAGCTGATAAAATTCCGTCCTTCATATTTTAATAAGCGCTAGTACATCTTGTATAGTAAATTGTAGATGATTATTTATAAGTATAGGGGGATCATTTCGGATGAACATATGGAATGTTTTATGGGATCGTACCAGTTTCTTTATCATGACTAAGAGTAATCATGAGTTTGATTGGGGGATGACAATGCTCCCATCCCCGAACCGGGGAATTATTCCATCCTTTATGGAGTATCCCATTAATACCCTTACTATATGCGTTATGAGAATGATCATTTCCACCACATGGAATCACATGAAATTTAACATTCTTGGTTTTTTATGAAATTAAAAGCTGATAAAATTCCATCCTTCAAATTTTAATAAGCGCAAGTAAATCTTGTACAGTAAATTGTAAATGATTACTTATAAGTATACGGGGATCATTCCGAATGAACATATGGAATATTTTGAGGGATCGTACCAGTTTCTTTGTCATTACTAAGAGTAATCATGAGTTTGATTGGGGGATGACAGTGCTTCCATCCCGGAACCGGGGCAATATTCCATCCTTTTTGGAGTATACCATTAATACCCTTACTATAATCGTTATGAGAAAGATCATTTCCACCACATGGAATCACAAGAAATTTAATATTCTTGTTTTTTATGAAACTAAAGGCTGATAAAATTCCATCCTTCAAATTTTAATAAGCTCTAATACATCTTCTATAGTAAATTCTAGATGATTACTTATAAGTATAGGGGGATCATTCCGGATGAACATATGGAATGTTTTGTGGGATCGTACCAGTTTTTTTATCATGACTAAGAGTAATCATGAGTTTGATTGGGGGATGACATTGCTCCCATCCCCGAACCGGGGCAATATTCCATTCTTTTTTGAGTATACCATTAATACCATTACTATAAGCGTTATGAGAAAGATCATTTCCACCACATGGAATCACATGAAATTTAATATTCTTGGTTTTTTATGAAACTAAAAGCTGATAAAACTCTATCCTTCAAATTTTAATAAGCGCTAGTACATCTTGTATAGTATGTTGTAGATGATTACTTATAAGTATAGGGGGATCATTCCGGATGAACATATGGAATGTTTTGTGGGATCGTACCAGTTTTTTTATCATGACCAAGAGTAATCATGAGTTTGATTGGGGGATGACATTGCTCCCATCCCCGAACCGGGGCAATATTCCATCCTTTTTTGAGTATACCATTAATACCATTACTATAAGCGTTATGAGAAAGATCGTTTCCACCACATGGAATCACATGAAATTTAATATTCTTGGTTTTTTATGAAACTAAAAGCTGATAAAACTCCATCCTTCAAATTTTAATAAGCGCTAGTACATCTTGTATAGTAAATTGTAGATGATTACTTATAAGTATAGGGGGATCTTTCCGGATGAACATATGGAATGTTTTGTGGGATCGTACCAGTTTCTTTATCATGACTAAGAGTAATCAGGAGTTTGATTGGGGGATGACAATGCTCCCATCCCCGAACAGGGGAATTATTCCATCCTTTATGGAGTATCCCATTAATACCCTTACTATAAGCGTTATGAGAATGATCATTTCAACCACATGGAATCACATGAAATTTAACATTCTTTGTGTTTTATGAAATTAAAAGCTGATAAAATTCCATCCTTCAAATTTTAATAAGCGCATGTAAATCTTGTATAGTAAATTGTAGATGATTACTTATAAGTATACGGGGATCATTCCGAATGAACATATGGAATATTTTGTGGGATCGTACTATTTTCTTTGTCATGACTAAGAGTAATCATGAGTTTGATTGGGGGATGACAATGCTCCCATCCCCGAACCGGGGCAATATTCCATCCTTTTTGGAGTATACCATTAATACCCTTACTATAAGCGTTATGAGAAAGATCATTTCCACCGCATGGAATCACATGAAATTTAATATTCTTGGTTTTTTATGAAACTAAAAGCTGATAAAACTCCGTCCTTCAAATTTTAATAAGCGCTAGTACATCTTGTATAGTAAATTGTAGATGGTTACTTATAAGCATAGGGAGATCATTCCGGATGAACATATGGAATGTTTTGTGGGATCGTACCAGTTTCTTTATCATGACTAAGAGTAATCATGAGTTTGATTGGGGGATGACATTGCTCCCATCCCCGAACCGGGGCAATATTCCATTCTTTTTTGAGTATACCATTAATACCATTACTATAAGCGTTATGAGAAAGATCATTTCCACCACATGGAATCACATGAAATTTAATATTCTTGGTTTTTTCTGAAACTAAAAGATGATAAAACTCCATCCTTCTAATTTTAATAAGCGCTAGTACATCTTGTATAGTAAATTGTAGATGATTACTTATAAGTATAGGGGGATCATTCCGGATGAACATATGGAGTGTTTTGTGGAATAGTACCAGTTTTTTTATCATGACTAAGAGTAATCATGAGTTTGATTTGGGGATGACATTGCTCCCATCCCCGAACCGGGGCAATATTCCATCCTTTTTTGAGTATACCATTAATACCATTACTATAAGCGTTATGAGAAAGATCATTTCCACCACATGGAATCACATGAAATTTAATATTCTTGGTTTTTTATGAAACTAAAAGCTGATAAAACTCCGTCCTTCAAATTTTAATAAGCGCTAGTACATCTTGTATAGTAAATTGTAGATGATTACTTATAAGTATAGGGGGATCATTCTGGATGAACATATGGAATGTTTTGTGGGATCGTACCAGTTTCTTTATCATGACTAAGAGTAATCATGAGTTTGATTGGGGGATGACAATGCTCCCATCCCCGAACAGGGGAATTATTCCATCCTTTATGGAGTATCCCATTAATACCCTTACAATAAGCGTTATGAGAATGATCATTTCAACCACATGGAATCACATGAAATTTAACATTCTTGGTGTTTTATGAAATTAAAAGCTGATAAAATTCCATCCTTCAAATTTTAATAAGCGCAAGTAAATCTTGTATAGTAAAATGTAGATGATTACTTATAAGTATACGGGGATCATTCCGAATAACATATGGAATATTTTTTGGGATCATACCAGTTTCTTTGTCATGACTAAGAGTAATCATGAGTTTGATTGGGGGATGACAATGCTCCCATCCCCGAACCGGGGCAATATTCCATCCTTTTTGGAGTATACCACTATAAGCGTTATGAGAAAGATCATTTCCACCACATGGAATCACATGAAATTTAATATTCTTGGTTTTTTATGAAACTAAAAGCTGATAAAACTCCGTCCTTCAAATTTTAATAAGCGCTAGTACATCTTGTATAGTAAATTGTAGATGATTACTTATAAGTATAGGGGGATCATTCCGGATGAAGATATGGAATGTTTTGTGGGATCGTACTAGTTTCGTTATCATGACTAAGAGTAATCATGAGTTTGATTGGGGGATGACAATGCTCCCATCCCCGAACAGGGGAATTATTCCATCGTTTATGGAGTATCCCATTAATACTATAAGCGTTATGAGAATGATCATTTCCACCACATGGAATCACATGAAATTTAACATTCTTGGTTTTTTATGAAATTAAAAGCTGATAAAATTCCATCCTTCAAAATATAATAAGCGCAAGTAAATCTTGTATAGTAAATTGTAGATGATTACTTATAAGTATACGGGGATCATTCCGAATGAACATATGGAATATTTTGTGGGATCGAACCAGTTTCTTTGTCATTACTAAGAGTAATCATGAGGTTGGTAGGGGGATGACAGTGCTCCCATCCCGGAACCGAGGCAATATTCCATCATTTTTAGAGTATACCATTAATACCCTTACTATAAGCGTAATGAGAAAGATCATTTCCACCACATGGAATCACATGAAATTTAATATTCTTGTTTTTTATGAAACTAAAAGCTGATAAAATTCCGTCCTTCAAATTTTAATAAGCGCTAATACATCTTGTATAGTAAATTGTAGATGATTACTTATAAGTATAGGGGGATCATTCCGGATGAACATATGGAATGTTTTGTGGGATCGTACCAGTTTTTTTATCATGACTAAGAGTAATCATGATTTTGATTGGGGGATGACATTGCTCCCATCCCCGAACCGGGGCAATATTCCATCCTTTTTGGAGTATACCATTAATACCCTTACTATAAGCGTTATGAGAAAGATCATTTCCACCACATGGAATCACATGAAATTTAATATTCTTGGTTTTTTATGAAACTAAAAGCTGATAAAACTCCGTCTTTCAAATTTTAATAAGCGCTAGAATATCTTGTATAGTAAATTGTAGATGATTACTTATAAGTATAGGGGGATCATTCCGGATGAACATATGGAATGTTTTGTGGGATCGTACCAGTTTCTTTATCATGACTAGGAGTAATCATGAGTTTGATTGGGGGATGACAATGCTCCCATCCCCGACCCGGGGCAATATTCCATCCTTTTTGGAGTATCCCATTAATACCCTTACTATAAGCGTTATGAGAAAGATCATTTCCACCACATGGAATCACATGAAATTTAATATTCTTGGTTTTTTATGAAATTAAAAGCTGATGAAATTCCGTCCTTCAAATTTTAATGAGCGCTAGTAAATCTTGTATAGTAAATTGTAGATGATAACTTATATGTATACGGGGATCATTCCGAATGAACATATGGAATATTTTGTGGGATCGTACCAGTTTCTTTGTCATGACTAAGAGTAATCATGAGTTTGATTGGGGGATGACAATGCTCCCATCCCCGAACCGGGGCAATATTCCATCCTTTTTGGAGTATACCATTAATACCCTTACTATAAGCGTTATGAGAAAGATCATTTCCACCACTGGGAATCACATGAAATTTAATATTCTTGGTTTTTTATGAAACTAAAAGCTGATAAAACTCCGTCCTTCAAATTTTTTTAAGCGCTAGTACATCTTGTATAGTAAATTGTAGATGGTTACTTATAAGCATAGGGAGATCATTCCGGATGAACATATGGAATGTTTTGTGGGATCGTACCAGTTTCTTTATCATGACTAAGAGTAATCATGAGTTTGATTGGGGGATGACATTGCTCCCATCCCCGAACCGGAGCAATATTCCATTCTTTTTTTAGTATACCATTAATACCATTACTATAAGCGTTATGAGAAAGATCATTTCCACCACTGGGAATCACATGAAATTTAATATTCTTGGTTTTTTATGAAACTAAAAGCTGATAAAACTCCGTCCTTCAAATTTTAATAAGCGCTAGTACATCTTGTATAGTAAATTGTAGATGATTACTTATAAGTATAGGGGGATCATTCCGGATGAACATATGGAGTGTTTCGTGGAATAGTACCAGTTTTTTTATCATGACTAAGAGTAATCATGAGTTTGATTGGGGGATGACATTGCTCCCATCCCCGAACCGGGGCAATATTCCATCCTTTTTGTAGTATACCATTAATACCATTACTATAAGCGTTATGAGAAAGATCATTTCCACCACATGGAATCACATGAAATTTAACATTCTTGGTGTTTTATGAAATTAAAAGCTGATAAAATTCCATCCTTCAAATTTTAATAAGCGCAAGTAAATCTTGTATAGTAAATTGTAGATGATTTCTTATAAGTATACGGGGATCATTCCGAATGAACATATGGAATATTTTTTGGGATCATACCAGTTTCTTTGTCATGACTAAGAGTAATCATGAGTTTGATTGGGGGATGACAAGGCTCCCATCCCCGAACCGGGGCAATACTCCATCCTTTTTGGAGTATACCACTATAAGCATTATGAGAAAGATCATTTCCACCACATGGAATCACATGAAATTTAATATTCTTGGTTTGTTATGAAACTAAAAGCTGATAAAACTCCGTCCTTCAAATTTTAATAAGCGCTAGTACATCTTGTATAGTAAATTGTAGATGATTACTTATAAGTATAGGGGGATCATTCCGGATGAACATATGGAATGTTTTGTGGGATCATACCAGTTTCTTTATCATGACTAAGAGTAATCATGAGTTTGATTGGGGGATGACAATGCTCCCATCCCCGAACAGGGGAATTATTCCATCCTTTATGGAGTATCCCATTAATACCCTTACTATAAGCGTTATGAGAATGATCATTTCCACCACATGGAATCACATGAAATTTAACATTCTTGGTTTTTTATGAAATTAAAAGCTGATAAAATTCCATCCTTCAAATTTTAATAAGCGCAAGTACATCTTGTATAGTAAATTGTAGATGATTACTTATAGGTATAGGGGGATCATTCCGAATGAACATATGGAATATTTTGTGGGATCGTACCAGTTTCTTTGTCATAACTAAGAGTAATCATGAGTTTGATTGGGGGATGATAGTGCTCCCATCCCGGAACCAGGGCAACATTCCATCCTTTTTGGAGTATACCATTAATACCCTTACTATAAGCGTTATGAGAAAGATCATTTCCACCACATGGAATCACATGAAATTTAATATTCTTGGTTTTTTATGAAACTAAAAGCTGATAAAACTCCGTCTTTCAAAATTTAATAAGCGCTAGTATATCTTGTATAGTAAATTGTAGATGATTACTTATAAGTATAGGGGGATCATTCCGGATGAACATATGGAATGTTTTGTGGGATCGTACCAGTTTCTTTATCATGACTAGGAGTAATCATGAGTTTGATTGGGGGATGACAATGCTCCCATCCCCGACCCGGGGCAATATTCCATCCTTTTTGGAGTATCCCATTAATACCCTTACTATAAGCGTTATGAGAAAGATCATTTCCACCACATGGAATCACATGAAATTTAACATTCTTGGTTTTTCATGAAATTAAAAGCTGATAAAATTCCATCCTTCAAATTTTAATAAGCGCTAGTACATCTTGTATAGTAAATTGTAGATGATTACTTATAAGTATAGGGGGATCATTCTGGATGAACATATGCAATGTTTTGTGGGATCGTACCAGTTTTTTTATCATGACTAGGAGTAATCATGAGTTTGATTCGGGGATGACATTGCTCCCATCCCCGAACCGGGGCATTATTCCATCCTTTTTGGAGTATCCCATTAATACCCTTACTATAAGCGTTATGAGAAAGATCATTTCCACCACATGGAATCACATGAAATTTAATATTCTTGGTTTTTTATGAAATTAAAAGCTGATGAAATTCCGTCCTTCAAATTTTAATGAGCGCTAGTAAATCTTGTATAGTAAATTGTAGATGATAACTTATATGTATACGGGGATCATTCCGAATGAACATATGGAATATTTTGTGGGATCGTACCAGTTTCTTTGTCATGACTAAGAGTAATCATGAGTTTGATTGGGGGATGACAATGCTCCCATCCCCGAACCGGGGCAATATTCCATCCTTTTTGGAGTATACCATTAATACCCTTACTATAAGCGTTATGAGAAAGATCATTTCCACCACTGGGAATCACATGAAATTTAATATTCTTGGTTTTTTATGAAACTAAAAGCTGATAAAACTCCGTCCTTCAAATTTTTTTAAGCGCTAGTACATCTTGTATAGTAAATTGTAGATGGTTACTTATAAGCATAGGGAGATCATTCCGGATGAACATATGGAATGTTTTGTGGGATCGTACCAGTTTCTTTATCATGACTAAGAGTAATCATGAGTTTGATTGGGGGATGACATTGCTCCCATCCCCGAACCGGAGCAATATTCCATTCTTTTTTTAGTATACCATTAATACCATTACTATAAGCGTTATGAGAAAGATCATTTCCACCACTGGGAATCACATGAAATTTAATATTCTTGGTTTTTTATGAAACTAAAAGCTGATAAAACTCCGTCCTTCAAATTTTAATAAGCGCTAGTACATCTTGTATAGTAAATTGTAGATGATTACTTATAAGTATAGGGGGATCATTCCGGATGAACATATGGAGTGTTTCGTGGAATAGTACCAGTTTTTTTATCATGACTAAGAGTAATCATGAGTTTGATTGGGGGATGACATTGCTCCCATCCCCGAACCGGGGCAATATTCCATCCTTTTTGTAGTATACCATTAATACCATTACTATAAGCGTTATGAGAAAGATCATTTCCACCACATGGAATCACATGAAATTTAACATTCTTGGTGTTTTATGAAATTAAAAGCTGATAAAATTCCATCCTTCAAATTTTAATAAGCGCAAGTAAATCTTGTATAGTAAATTGTAGATGATTACTTATAAGTATACGGGGATCATTCCGAATGAACATATGGAATATTTTTTGGGATCATACCAGTTTCTTTGTCATGACTAAGAGTAATCATGAGTTTGATTGGGGGATGACAAGGCTCCCATCCCCGAACCGGGGCAATACTCCATCCTTTTTGGAGTATACCACTATAAGCATTATGAGAAAGATCATTTCCACCACATGGAATCACATGAAATTTAATATTCTTGGTTTGTTATGAAACTAAAAGCTGATAAAACTCCGTCCTTCAAATTTTAATAAGCGCTAGTACATCTTGTATAGTAAATTGTAGATGATTACTTATAAGTATAGGGGGATCATTCCGGATGAACATATGGAATGTTTTGTGGGATCATACCAGTTTCTTTATCATGACTAAGAGTAATCATGAGTTTGATTGGGGGATGACAATGCTCCCATCCCCGAACAGGGGAATTATTCCATCCTTTATGGAGTATCCCATTAATACCCTTACTATAAGCGTTATGAGAATGATCATTTCCACCACATGGAATCACATGAAATTTAACATTCTTGGTTTTTTATGAAATTAAAAGCTGATAAAATTCCATCCTTCAAATTTTAATAAGCGCAAGTACATCTTGTATAGTAAATTGTAGATGATTACTTATAAGTATACGGGGATCATTCCGAATGAACATATGGAATATTTTTTGGGATCATACCAGTTTCTTTGTCATGACTAAGAGTAATCATGAGTTTGATTGGGGGATGACAATTCTCCCATCCCCGAACCGGGGCAATACTCCATCCTTTTTGGAGTATACCACTATAAGCGTTATGAGAAAGATCATTTCCACCACATGGAATCACATGAAATTTAATATTCTTGGTTTGTTATGAAACTAAAAGCTGATAAAACTCCGTCCTTCAAATTTTAATAAGCGCTAGTACATCTTGTATAGTAAATTGTAGATGATTACTTATAAGTATAGGGGGATCATTCCGGATGAACATATGGAATGTTTTGTGGGATCATACCAGTTTCTTTATCATGACTAAGAGTAATCATGAGTTTGATTGGGGGATGACAATGCTCCCATCCCCGAACAGGGGAATTATTCCATCCTTTATGGAGTATCCCATTAATACCCTTACTATAAGCGTTATGAGAATGATCATTTCCACCACATGGAATCACATGAAATTTAACATTCTTGGTTTTTTATGAAATTAAAAGCTGATAAAATTCCATCCTTCAAATTTTAATAAGCGCAAGTACATCTTGTATAGTAAATTGTAGATGATTACTTATAGGTATAGGGGGATCATTCCGAATGAACATATGGAATATTTTGTGGGATCGTACCAGTTTCTTTGTCATAACTAAGAGTAATCATGAGTTTGATTGGGGGATGATAGTGCTCCCATCCCGGAACCGGGGCAACATTCCATCCTTTTTGGAGTATACCATTAATACCCTTACTATAAGCGTTATGAGAAAGATCATTTCCACCACATGGAATCACATGAAATTTAATATTCTTGGTTTTTTATGAAACTAAAAGCTGATAAAACTCCGTCTTTCAAAATTTAATAAGCGCTAGTATATCTTGTATAGTAAATTGTAGATGATTACTTATAAGTATAGGGGGATCATTCCGGATGAACATATGGAATGTTTTGTGGGATCGTACCAGTTTCTTTATCATGACTAGGAGTAATCATGAGTTTGATTGGGGGATGACAATGCTCCCATCCCCGACCCGGGGCAATATTCCATCCTTTTTGGAGTATCCCATTAATACCCTTACTATAAGCGTTATGAGAAAGATCATTTCCACCACATGGAATCACATGAAATTTAACATTCTTGGTTTTTCATGAAATTAAAAGCTGATAAAATTCCATCCTTCAAATTTTAATAAGCGCTAGTACATCTTGTATAGTAAATTGTAGATGATTACTTATAAGTATAGGGGGATCATTCTGGATGAACATATGCAATGTTTTGTGGGATCGTACCAGTTTTTTTATCATGACTAGGAGTAATCATGAGTTTGATTCGGGGATGACATTGCTCCCATCCCCGAACCGGGGCAATATTCCATCCTTTTTGGAGTATCCCATTAATACCCTTACTATAAGCGTTATGAGAAAGATCATTTCCACCACATGGAATCACATGAAATTTAATATTCTTGGTTTTTTATGAAACTAAAAGCTGATAAAACTCCGTCCTTCAAATTTTAACAATCGCTAGTATATCTTGTATAGTAAACTGTAGATGATTACTTATAAGTATAGGGAGATCATTCCGGATGAACATATGGAATGTTTTGTGGGATCGTACCAGTTTCTTTATCATGACTAAGAGTAATCATGATTTTGATTAGGGAATGACAATGCTCCCATCCCCGAACAGGGGAATTATTCCATCCTTTTTGTAGTATTCCATTAATACCCTTACCATAAGAGTTATGAGAAAGATCATTTCCCCCACATGGAATCACATGAAATTTAACATTCTTGGTTTTTTATGAAATTAAAAGCTGATAAAATTCCATCCCTCAAATTTTAATAAGCGCAAGTACATCTTGTATAGTAAATTGTAGATGATTACTTATAAGTATACGGGGATCATTCCGAATGAACATATGGAATATTTTGTGGGATCGTACCAGTTTCTTTGTCATTACTAAGAGTAATCATGAGTTTGATTGGGGGATGATAGTGCTCCCATCCCGGAACCGGGGCAATATTCCATCCTTTTTGGAGTATACCATTAATACCCTTACTATAAGCGTTATGAGATAGATCATTTCCACCACATGGAATCACATGAAATTTAATATTCTTGGGTTTTTGTGAAACTAAAAGCTGATAAAATTTCGTCCTTCAAATTTTAATAAGCGCTAGTACATCTAGTATATTAAATTGTAGATGATTACTTATAAGTATAGGGGGATCATTCCGGATGAACATGTGGAATGCTTTGGGGGATCGTACCAGTTTTTTTATCATGACTAAGAGTAATCATGAGTTTGATTGGGGGATGACTTTGCTCCCATCCCCGAACCGGGGCAATATTCCATCCTTTTTGGAGTATACCATTAATACCCTTACTATAAGCGTTATGAGAAAGATCATTTCCACCACATGGAATCAGATGAAATTTAATATTCTTGGTTTTTTATGAAACTAAAAGCTGATAAAACTCCGTCCTTCAAATTTTAATAAGCGCTAGTACGTCTTGTATAGTAAATTGTAGATGATTACTTATAAGTATAGGGGATCATTCCGGATGAACATATGGAATGTTTTGTGGGATCGTACCAGTTTCTTTATCATGACTAAGAGTAATCATTAGTTTGATTGGGGGATGACAATGCTCCCATCCCCGAACAGGGGAATTATTCCATCCTTTATAGAGTATCCCATTAATACCCTTACTATAAGCGTTATGAGAATGATCATTTCCACCACATGGAATCACATGAAATTTAACATTCTTGGTGTTTTATGAAATTAAAAGCTGATACAATTCCATCCTTCAAATTTTAATAAGCGCAAGTAAATCTTGTATAGTAAATTGTAGATGATTACTTATAAGTATACGGGGATCATTCCGAATGAACATATGGAATATTTTGTGGGATCGTACTAGTTTCTTTGTCGTTACTAAGAGTAATCATGTGTTTCATTGGGGGATGACAGTGCTCCCATCCCGGAACCGGGCAATATTCCATCCTTTTTGGAGTATACCATTAATACCCTTACTATAAGCGTTATGAGAAAGATCATTTCCACCACATGGAATCACATGAAATTTAACATTCTTGGTTTTTTATGAAATTAAAAGCTGATAAAATTCCATCCTTCAAATTTTAATAAGCGCTAGTACATCTTGTATAGTAAATTGTAGATGATTACTTATAAGTATACGGGGATCATTCCGAATGAACATATGGAATATTTTGTGGGATCGTACCAGTTTCTTTGTCATTACTAAGAGTAATCATGTGTTTCATTGGGGGACGACAGTGCTCCCATCCCGGAACCGGGCAATATTCCATCCTTTTTGGAGTATACCAATAATACCCTTACTATAAGCGTTATGAGAAAGATCATTTCCACCACATGGAATCACATGAAATTTAATATTCTTGGTTTTTTATGAAACTAAAAGCTGATAAAACTCCGTCCTTCAAATTTTAATAATCGCTAGTATATCTTGTATAGTAAATTGTAGATGATTACTTATAAGTATAGGGGGATCATTCCCGATGAACATATGGAATGTTTTGTGGGATCGTACCAGTTTCTTTATCATGACTAGGAGTAATCACGAGTTTGATTGGGGGATGACAATGCTCCCATCCCCGACCCGGGGCAATATTCCATCCTTTTTGGAGTATCCCATTAATACCCTTACTATAAGCGTTATGAGAAAGATCATTTCCACCACATGGAATCACATGAAATTTAACATTCTTGGTTTTTTTATGAAATTAAAAGCTGATAAAATTCCATCCTTCAAATTTTAATAAGCGCTAGTCATCTTGTATAGTAAATTGTAGATGATTACTTATAAGTATACGGGGATCATTCCGAATGAACATATGGAATATTTTGTGGGATCGTACCAGTTTCTTTGTCGTTACTAAGAGTAATCATGAGTTTGATTGGGGGATGATAGTGCTCCCATCCCGGTACCGGGGCAATATTCCATCCTTTTTGGAGTATACCATTAATACCCTTACTATAAGCGTTATGAGATAGATCATTTCCACCACATGGAATCACATGAAATTTAATATTCTTGGGTTTTTGTGAAACTAAAAGCTGATAAAATTTCGTCCTTCAAATTTTAATAAGCGCTAGTACATCTAGTATATTAAATTGTAGATGATTACTTATAAGTATAGGGGGATCAATTCGGATGAACATGTGGAATGCTTTGGGGGATCGTACCAGTTTTTTTATCATGACTAAGAGTAATCATGAGTTTGATTGGGGGATGACTTTGCTCCCATCCCCGAACCGGGGCAATATTCCATCCTTTTTGGAGTATACCATTAATACCCTTACTATAAGCGTTATGAGAAAGATCATTTCCACCACATGGAATCAGATGAAATTTAATATTCTTGGTTTTTTATGAAACTAAAAGCTGATAAAACTCCGTCCTTCAAATTTTAATAAGCGCTAGTACGTCTTGTATAGTAAATTGTAGATGATTACTTATAAGTATAGGGGATCATTCCGGATGAACATATGGAATGTTTTGTGGGATCGTACCAGTTTCTTTATCATGACTAAGAGTAATCATTAGTTTGATTGGGGGATGACAATGCTCCCATCCCCGAACAGGGGAATTATTCCATCCTTTATAGAGTATCCCATTAATACCCTTACTATAAGCGTTATGAGAATGATCATTTCCACCACATGGAATCACATGAAATTTAACATTCTTGGTGTTTTATGAAATTAAAAGCTGATACAATTCCATCCTTCAAATTTTAATAAGCGCAAGTAAATCTTGTATAGTAAATTGTAGATGATTACTTATAAGTATACGGGGATCATTCCGAATGAACATATGGAATATTTTGTGGGATCGTACCAGTTTCTTTGTCGTTACTAAGAGTAATCATGTGTTTCATTGGGGGATGACAGTGCTCCCATCCCGGAACCGGGCAATATTCCATCCTTTTTGGAGTATACCATTAATACCCTTACTATAAGCGTTATGAGAAAGATCATTTCCACCACATGGAATCACATGAAATTTAACATTCTTGGTTTTTTATGAAATTAAAAGCTGATAAAATTCCATCCTTCAAATTTTAATAAGCGCTAGTACATCTTGTATAGTAAATTGTAGATGATTACTTATAAGTATACGGGGATCATTCCGAATGAACATATGGAATATTTTGTGGGATCGTACCAGTTTCTTTGTCATTACTAAGAGTAATCATGTGTTTCATTGGGGGACGACAGTGCTCCCATCCCGGAACCGGGCAATATTCCATCCTTTTTGGAGTATACCAATAATACCCTTACTATAAGCGTTATGAGAAAGATCATTTCCACCACATGGAATCACATGAAATTTAATATTCTTGGTTTTTTATGAAACTAAAAGCTGATAAAACTCCGTCCTTCAAATTTTAATAATCGCTAGTATATCTTG
Source organism: Rubia yunnanensis (assembly GCA_037428765.1). Taxonomy (NCBI): domain Eukaryota; kingdom Viridiplantae; phylum Streptophyta; class Magnoliopsida; order Gentianales; family Rubiaceae; genus Rubia; species Rubia yunnanensis. The sequence continues at coordinate 79,642,335 of CM075062.1, read as the reverse complement.
TATAGTAAATTGTAGATGATTACTTATAAGTATAGGGGGATCATTCCCGATGAACATATGGAATGTTTTGTGGGATCGTACCAGTTTCTTTATCATGACTAGGAGTAATCACGAGTTTGATTGGGGGATGACAATGCTCCCATCCCCGACCCGGGGCAATATTCCATCCTTTTTGGAGTATCCCATTAATACCCTTACTATAAGCGTTATGAGAAAGATCATTTCCACCGCATGGAATCACATGAAATTTAACATTCTTGGTTTTTTTATGAAATTAAAAGCTGATAAAATTCCATCCTTCAAATTTTAATAAGCTCTAGTCATCTTGTACAGTAAATTGTAGATGATTACTTATAAGTATACGGGGATCATTCCGAATGAACATATGGAATATTTTGTGGGATCGTACCAGTTTCTTTGTCGTTACTAAGAGTAATCATGAGTTTGATTGGGGGATGATAGTGCTCCCATCCCGGAACCGGGGCAATATTCCATCCTTTTTGGAGTATACCATTAATACCCTTACTATAAGTGTTATGAGATAGATCATTTCCACCACATGGAATCACATGAAATTTAATATTCTTGGGTTTTTATGAAACTAAAAGCTGATAAAATTCCGTCCTTCAAATTTTAATAAGCGCTAGAACATCTAGTATATTAAATTGTAGATGATTACTTATAAGTATAGGGGGATCATTCCGGATGAACATGTGGAATGTTTTGGTGGATCGTACCAGTTTTTTTATCATGACTAAGAGTAATCATGAGTTTGATTGCGGGATGACTTTGCTCCCATCCCCGAACCGGGGCAATATTCCATCCTTTTTGGAGTATACCATTAATACCCTTACTATAAGCGTTATGAGAAAGATCATTTCCACCACATGGAATCAGATGAAATTTAATATTCTTGGTTTTTTATGAAACTAAAAGCTGATAAAACTCCGTCCTTCAAATTTTAATAAGCGCTAGTACATCTTGAATAGTAAATTGTAGATGATTACTTATAAGTATAGGGGATCATTCCGGATGAACATATGGAATGTTTTGTGGGATCGTACCAGTTTCTTTATCATGACTAAGAGTAATCATTAGTTTGATTGGGGGATGACAATGCTCCCATCCCCGAACAGGGGAATTATTCCATCCTTTATGGAGTATCCCATTAATACCCTTACTATAAGCGTTATGAGAAAGATCATTTCCACCACATGGAATCACATGAAATTTAACATTCTTGGTTTTTTTATGAAATTAAAAGCTGATAAAATTCCATCCTTCAAATTTTAATAAGCGCTAGTACATCTTGTATAGTAAATTGTAGATGATTACTTATAAATATACGGGGATCATTCCGAATGAACATATGGAATATTTTGTGGGATCGTACCAGTTTCTTTGTCATTACTAAGAGTAATCATGAGTTTGATTGGGGGATGATAGTGCTCCCATCCCGGAACCGGGGCAATATTCCATCCTTTTTGGAGTATACCATTAATACCCTTACTATAAGCGTTATGAGATAGATCATTTCCACCACATGGAATCACATGAAATTTAATATTCTTGGGTTTTTATGAAACTAAAAGCTGACAAAATTCCGTCCTTCAAATTTTAATAAGCGCTAGTACATCTAGTATATTAAATTGTAGATGATTACTTATAAGTATAGGGGGATCATTCCGGATGAACATGTGGAATGTTTTGGGGGATCGTACCAATTTTTTTATCATGACTAAGAGTATTCATGAGTTTGATTGGGGGATGACTTTGCTCCCATCCCCGAACCGGGGCAATATTCCATCCTTTTTGGAGTATACCATTAATACCCTTACTATAAGCATTATGAGAAAGATCATTTCCACCACATGGAATCAGATGAAATTTAATATTCTTGGTTTTTTATGAAACTAAAAGCTGATAAAACTCCGTCCTTCAAATTTTAATAAGCGCTAGTACATCTTGTATAGTAAATTGTAGATGATTACTTATAAGTATAGGGGATCATTCCGGATGAACATATGGAATGTTTTGTGGGATCGTACCAGTTTCTTTATCATGACTAAGAGTAATCATTAGTTTGATTGGGGGATGACAATGCTCCCATCCCCGAACAGGGGAATTATTCCATCCTTTATGGAGTATCCCATTAATACCCTTACTATAAGCGTTATGAGAATGATCATTTCCACCACATGGAATCACATGAAATTTAACATTCTTGGTGTTTTATGAAATTAAAAGCTGATAAAATTCCATCCTTCAAATTTTAATAAGCGCAAGTAAATCTTGTATAGTAAATTGTAGATGATTACTTATAAGTATACGGGGATCATTCTGAATGAACATATGGAACATTTTGTGGGATCGTACCAGTTTCTTTGTCATGACTAAGAGTAATTATGAGTTTGATTGGGGGATGACAATGCTCCCATCCCCGAACCGGGGCAATATTCCATCCTTTTTGGAGTATCCCATTAATACCCTTACTATAAGCGTTATGAGGAAGATCATTTCCACCACATGAATCACATGAAATTTAACATTCTTGGTTTTTTATGAAATTAAAAGCTGATAAAATTCCATCCTTCAAATTTTAATAAGCGCAAGTACATCTTGTATAGTAAATTGTAGAGGATTACTTATAAGTATACGGGGATCATTCCGATTGAACATATGGAATATTTTGTGGGATCGTACCTGTTTCTTTGTCATTACTAAGAGTAATCATGAGTTTGATTGGGGGATGACAGTGCTCCCATCCCGGAACCGGGGCAATATTCCATCCTTTTTGGAGTATACCATTAATACCCTTACTATAAGCGTTATGAGAAAGATCATTTCCACCACATGGAATCACATGAAATTTAATATTCTTGGTTTTTTATGAAACTAAAGGCTGATAGAATTCCGTCCTTCAAATTTTAATAAGCGCTAGTACATCTTGTATAGTAAATTGTAGATGATTACTTATAAGTATAGGGGGATCATTCTGGATGAACATATGGAATGTTTTGTGGGATCGTACCAGTTTTTTTATCATGACTAAGAGTAATCATGAGTTTGATTGGGGGATGACATTGCCCCCATCCCCGAACCGGGGCAATATTCCATCCTTTTTGGAGTATACCATTAATACCCTTACTATAAGCGTTATGAGAATGATCATTTCCACCACATGGAATCACATGAAATTTAACATTCTTGGTTTTTTATGAAATTAAAAGCTGATAAAATTCCATCCCTCAAATTTTAATAAGCGCAAGTACATCTTGTATAGTAAATTGTAGATGATTATTTATAAGTATACGGGGATCATTCCGAATGAACATATGGAATATTTTGTGGGATCGTACCAGTTTCTTTGTCATTACTAAGAGTAATCATGAGTTTGATTGGGGGATGATAGTGCTCCCAACCCGGAACCGGGGCAATATTCCATCCTTTTTGGAGTATACCATTAATACCCTTACTATAAGCGTTATGAGATAGATCATTTCCACCACATGGAATCACATGAAATTTAATATTCTTGGGTTTTTATGAAACTAAAAGCTGATAAAATTCCGTCCTTCAAATTTTAATAAGCGCTAGTACATCTAGTATATTAAATTGTAGATGATTACTTATAAGTATAGGGGGATCATTCCGGATGAACATGTGGAATGTTTTGGGGGATCGTACCAATTTTTTTATCATGACTAAGAGTAATCATGAGTTTGATTGGGGGATGACTTTGCTCCCATCCCCGAACCGGGGCAATATTCCATCCTTTTTGGAGTATACCATTAATACCCTTACTATAAGCGTTATGAGAAAGATCATTTCCACCACATGGAATCAGATGAAATTTAATATTCTTGGTTTTTTATGAAACTAAAAGCTGATAAAACTCCGTCCTTCAAATTTTAATAAGCGCTAGTACATCTTGTATAGTAAATTGTAAATGATTACTTATAAGTATAGGGGATCATTCCGGATGAACATATGGAATGTTTTGTGGGATCGTACCAGTTTCTTTATCATGACTAAGAGTAATCGTTAGTTTGATTGGGGGATGACAATGCTCCCATCCCCGAATAGGGGAATTATTCCATCCTTTATGGAGTATCCCATTAATACCCTTACTATAAGCGTTATGAGAATGATCATTTCCACCACATGGAATCAGATGAAATTTAATATTCTTGGTTTTTTATGAAACTAAAAGCTGATAAAACTCCGTCCTTCAAATTTTAATAAGCGCTAGTACATCTTGTATAGTAAATTGTAGATGATTACTTATAAGTATAGGGGATCATTCCGGATGAACATATGGAATGTTTTGTGGAATCGTACCAGTTTTTTTATCATGACTAAGAGTAATCATGAGTTTCGTTGGGGGATGACATTGCCCCCATCCCCGAACCGGGGCAATATTCCATCCTTTTTGGAGTATACCATTAATACCCTCACTATAAGCGTTATGAGAATGATCATTTCCACCACATGGAATCACATGAAATTTAACATTCTTGGTTTTTTATGAAACTAAAAGCTGATAAAACTCCGTCCTTCAAATTTTAATAAGCGCTAGTAAATCTTGTATAGTAAATTGTAGATGATTACTTATAAGTATAGGGGATCATTCCGGAAGAACATATGGAATGTTTTGTGGGATCGTACCAGTTTCTTTATCATGACTAAGAGTAATCATTAGTTTGATTGGGGGATGACAATGCTCCCATCCCCGAACAGGGGAATTATTCCATCCTTTATGGAGTATCCCATTAATACCCTTACTATAAGCGTTATGAGAATGATCATTTCCACCACATGGAATCACATGAAATTTAACATTCTTGGTGTTTTATGAAATTAAAAGCTGATAAAATTCCATCCTTCAAATTTTAATAAGCGCAAGTAAATCTTGTATAGTAAATTGTAGATGATTACTTATAAGTATACGGGGATCATTCCGAATGAACATATGGAACATTTTGTGGGATCGTACCAGTTTCTTTGTCATGACTAAGAGTAATCATGAGTTTGATTGGGGGATGACAATGCTCCCATCCCCGAACCGGGGCAATATTCCATCCTTTTTGGAGTATCCCATTAATACCCTTACTATAAGCGTTATGAGGAAGATCATTTCCACCACATGAATCACATGAAATTTAACATTCTTGGTTTTTTATGAAATTAAAAGCTGATAAAATTCCATCCTTCAAATTTTAATAAGCGCAAGTACATCTTGTATAGTAAATTGTAGAGGATTACTTATAAGTATACGGGGATCATTCCGATTGAACATATGGAATATTTTGTGGGATTGTACCAGTTTCTTTGTCATTACTAAGAGTAATCATGAGTTTGATTGGGGGATGACAGTGCTCCCATCCCGGAACCGGGGCAATATTCCATCCTTTTTGGAGTATACCATTAATACCCTTACTATAAGCGTTATGAGAAAGATCATTTCCACCACATGGAATCACATGAAATTTAATATTCTTGGTTTTTTATGAAACTAAAAGCTGATAAAACTCCGTCCTTCAAATTTTAATAATCGCTAGTATATCTTGTATAGTAAATTGTAGATGATTACTTATAAGTATAGGGGGATCATTCCCGATGAACATATGGAATGTTTTGTGGGATCGTACCAGTTTCTTTATCATGACTAGGAGTAATCACGAGTTTGATTGGGGGATGACAATGCTCCCATCCCCGACCCGGGGCAATATTCCATCCTTTTTGGAGTATCCCATTAATACCCTTACTATAAGCGTTATGAGAAAGATCATTTCCACCACATGGAATCACATGAAATTTAACATTCTTGGTTTTTTTATGAAATTAAAAGCTGATAAAATTCCATCCTTCAAATTTTAATAAGCGCTAGTCATCTTGTATAGTAAATTGTAGATGATTACTTATAAGTATACGGGGATCATTCCGAATGAACATATGGAATATTTTGTGGGATCGTACCAGTTTCTTTGTCGTTACTATGAGTAATCATGTGTTTCATTGGGGGATGACAGTGCTCCCATCCCGGAACCGGGCAATATTCCATCCTTTTTGGAGTATACCATTAATACCCTTACTATAAGCGTTATGAGAAAGATCATTTCCACCACATGGAATCACATGAAATTTAATATTCTTGGTTTTTTATCAAACTAAAAGCTGATAAAATTCCATCCTTCAAATTTTAATAAGCGCTAGTACATCTTGTATAGTAAATTGTAGATGATTACTTATAAGTATAGGGGGATCATTCTGGATGAACATATGCAATGTTTTGTGGGATCGTACCAGTTTTTTTATCATGACTAGGTGTAATCATGAGTTTGATTCGGGGATGACATTGCTCCCATCCCCGAACCGGGGCAATATTCCATCCTTTTTTGAGTATACCAATAATACCCTTACTATAAGCGTTATGAGAAAGATCATTTCCACCACATGGAATCACATGAAATTTAATATTCTTGGTTTTTTATGAAACTAAAAGCTTATAAAACTCCGTCCTTCAAATTTTAACAATCGCTAGTATATCTTGTATAGTAAATTGTAGATGATTACTTATAAGTATAGGGGGATCATTCCGGATGAACATATTGAATGTTTGGTGGGATCGTACCAGTTTCTTTATCATGACTAAGAGTAATCATGAGTTTGATTAGGGGATGACAATGCTCCCATCCCCGAACAAGGGAATTATTCCATCCTTTTTGTAGTATTCCATTAATACCCTTAATATAAGAGTTATGAGAAAGATCATTTCCCCCACATGGAATCACATGAAATTTAACATTCTTGGTTTTTTATGAAATTAAAAGCTGATAAAATTCCATCCCTCAAATTTTAATAAGCGCAAGTACATCTTGTATAGTAAATTGTAGATGATTACTTATAAGTATACGGGGATCATTCCGAATGAACATATGGAATATTTTGTGGGATCGTACCAGTTTCTTTGTCATTACTAAGAGTAATCATGAGTTTGATTGGGGGATGATAGTGCTCCCATCCCGGAACCGGGGCAATATTCCATCCTTTTTGGAGTATACCATTAATACCCTTACTATAAGCGTTATGAGATAGATCATTTCCACCACATGGAATCACATGAAATTTAATATTCTTGGGTTTTTATGAAACTAAAAGCTGATAAAATTCCGTCCTTCAAATTTTAATAAGCGCTAGAACATCTAGTATATTAAATTGTAGATGATTACTTATAAGTATAGGGGGATCATTCCGGATGAACATGTGGAATGTTTTGGTGGATCGTACCAGTTTTTTTATCATGACTAAGAGTAATCATGAGTTTGATTGCGGGATGACTTACTTCCCATCCCCGAACCGGGGCAATATTCCATCCTTTTTGGAGTATACCATTAATACCCTTACTATAAGCGTTATGAGAAAGATCATTTCCACCACATGGAATCAGATGAAATTTAATATTCTTGGTTTTTTATGAAACTAAAAGCTGATAAAACTCCGTCCTTCAAATTTTAATAAGCGCTAGTACATCTTGAATAGTAAATTGTAGATGATTACTTATAAGTATAGGGGATCATTCCGGATGAACATATGGAATGTTTTGTGGGATCGTACCAGTTTCTTTATCATGACTAAGAGTAATCATTAGTTTGATTGGGGGATGACAATGCTCCCATCCCCGAACAGGGGAATTATTCCATCCTTTATGGAGTATCCCATTAATACCCTTACTATAAGCGTTATGAGAAAGATCATTTCCACCACATGGAATCACATGAAATTTAACATTCTTGGTTTTTTTATGAAATTAAAAGCTGATAAAATTCCATCCTTCAAATTTTAATAAGCGCTAGTACATCTTGTATAGTAAATTGTAGATGATTACTTATAAATATACGGGGATCATTCCGAATGAACATATGGAATATTTTGTGGGATCGTACCAGTTTCTTTGTCATTACTAAGAGTAATCATGAGTTTTATTGGGGGATGATAGTGCTCCCATCCCGGAACCGGGGCAATATTCCATCCTTTTTGGAGTATATCATTAATACCCTTACTATAAGCGTTATGAGATAGATCATTTCCACCACATGGAATCACATGAAATTTAATATTCTTGGGTTTTATGAAACTAAAAGCTGATAAAATTCCGTCCTTCAAATTTTAATAAGCGCTAGTACATCTAGTATATTAAATTGTAGATGATTACTTATAAGTATAGGGGGATCATTCCGGATGAACATGTGGAATGTTTTGGGGGATCGTACCAATTTTTTTATCATGACTAAGAGTATTCATGAGTTTGATTGGGGGATGACTTTGCTCCCATCCCCGAACCGGGGCAATATTCCATCCTTTTTGGAGTATACCATTAATACCCTTACTATAAGCATTATGAGAAAGATCATTTCCACCACATGGAATCAGATGAAATTTAATATTCTTGGTTTTTTATGAAACTAAAAGCTGATAAAACTCCGTCCTTCAAATTTTAATAAGCGCTAGTACATCTTGTATAGTAAATTGTAGATGATTACTTATAAGTATAGGGGATCATTCCGGATGAACATATGGAATGTTTTGTGGGATCGTACCAGTTTCTTTATCATGACTAAGAGTAATCATTAGTTTGATTGGGGGATGACAATGCTCCCATCCCCGAACAGGGGAATTATTCCATCCTTTATGGAGTATCCCATTAATACCCTTACTATAAGCGTTATGAGAATGATCATTTCCACCACATGGAATCACATGAAATTTAACATTCTTGGTGTTTTATGAAATTAAAAGCTGATAAAATTCCATCCTTCAAATTTTAATAAGCGCAAGTAAATCTTGTATAGTAAATTGTAGATGATTACTTATAAGTATACGGGGATCATTCCGAATGAACATATGGAACATTTTGTGGGATCGTACCAGTTTCTTTGTCATGACTAAGAGTAATCATGAGTTTGATTGGGGGATGACAATGCTCCCATCCCCGAACCGGGGCAATATTCCATCCTTTTTGGAGTATCCCATTAATACCCTTACTATAAGCGTTATGAGGAAGATCATTTCCACCACATGAATCACATGAAATTTAACATTCTTGGTTTTTTATGAAATTAAAAGCTGATAAAATTCCATCCTTCAAATTTTAATAAGCGCAAGTACATCTTGTATAGTAAATTGTAGAGGATTACTTATAAGTATACGGGGATCATTCCGATTGAACATATGGAATATTTTGTGGGATCGTACCTGTTTCTTTGTCATTACTAAGAGTAATCATGAGTTTGATTGGGGGATGACAGTGCTCCCATCCCGGAACCGGGGCAATATTCCATCCTTTTTGGAGTATACCATTAATACCCTTACTATAAGCGTTATGAGAAAGATCATTTCCACCACATGGAATCACATGAAATTTAATATTCTTGGTTTTTTATGAAACTAAAGGCTGATAGAATTCCGTCCTTCAAATTTTAATAAGCGCTAGTACATCTTGTATAGTAAATTGTAGATGATTACTTATAAGTATAGGGGGATCATTCTGGATGAACATATGGAATGTTTTGTGGGATCGTACCAGTTTTTTTATCATGACTAAGAGTAATCATGAGTTTGATTGGGGGATGACATTGCCCCCATCCCTGAACCGGGGCAATATTCCATCCTTTTTGGAGTATACCATTAATACCCTTACTATAAGCGTTATGAGAATGATCATTTCCACCACATGGAATCACATGAAATTTAACATTCTTGGTTTTTTATGAAATTAAAAGCTGATAAAATTCCATCCCTCAAATTTTAATAAGCGCAAGTACATCTTGTATAGTAAATTGTAGATGATTATTTATAAGTATACGGGGATCATTCCGAATGAACATATGGAATATTTTGTGGGATCGTACCAGTTTCTTTGTCATTACTAAGAGTAATCATGAGTTTGATTGGGGGATGATAGTGCTCCCAACCCGGAACCGGGGCAATATTCCATCCTTTTTGGAGTATACCATTAATACCCTTACTATAAGCGTTATGAGATAGATCATTTCCACCACATGGAATCACATGAAATTTAATATTCTTGGGTTTTTATGAAACTAAAAGCTGATAAAATTCCGTCCTTCAAATTTTAATAAGCGCTAGTACATCTAGTATATTAAATTGTAGATGATTACTTATAAGTATAGGGGGATCATTCCGGATGAACATGTGGAATGTTTTGGGGGATCGTACCAATTTTTTTATCATGACTAAGAGTAATCATGAGTTTGATTGGGGGATGACTTTGCTCCCATCCCCGAACCGGGGCAATATTCCATCCTTTTTGGAGTATACCATTAATACCCTTACTATAAGCGTTATGAGAAAGATCATTTCCACCACATGGAATCAGATGAAATTTAATATTCTTGGTTTTTTATGAAACTAAAAGCTGATAAAACTCCGTCCTTCAAATTTTAATAAGCGCTAATACATCTTGTATAGTAAATTGTAAATGATTACTTATAAGTATAGGGGATCATTCCGGATGAACATATGGATTGTTTTGTGGGATCGTACCAGTTTCTTTATCATGACTAAGAGTAATCGTTAGTTTGATTGGGGGATGACAATGCTCCCATCCCCGAACAGGGGAATTATTCCATCCTTTATGGAGTATCCCATTAATACCCTTACTATAAGCGTTATGAGAATGATCATTTCCACCACATGGAATCAGATGAAATTTAATATTCTTGGTTTTTTATGAAACTAAAAGCTGATAAAACTCCGTCCTTCAAATTTTAATAAGCGCTAGTACATCTTGTATAGTAAATTGTAGATGATTACTTATAAGTATAGGGGATCATTCCGGATGAACATATGGAATATTTTGTGGGATCGTACCAGTTTCTTTGTCATTACTAAGAGTAATCATGAGTTTGATTGGGGTATGACAGTGCTCCCATCCCGGAACCGGGACAATATTCCATCCTTTTTTGGAGTATACCATTAATACCCTTACTATAAGCGTTATGAGAAAGATCATTTCCACCACATGGAATCACATGAAATTTAATATTCTTGGGTTTTTATGAAACTAAAAGCTGATAAAATTCCATCCTTCAAATTTTAATAAGCGCTAGTACATCTTGTACAGTAAATTGTAGATGATTACTTATAAGTATAGGGGGATCATTCCGGATGAACATGTAGAATGTTTTGTGGGATCGTACCAGTTTTTCTATCATGACTAAGAGTAATCATGAGTTTGATTGGGGGATGACATTGCCCCCATCCCCGAACCGGGGCAATATTCCATCCTTTTTGGTGTATACCATTAATACCCTTACTATAAGCGTTATGAGAATGATCATTTCCACCACATGGAATCACATGAAATTTAACATTCTTGGTTTTTTATGAAATTAAAAGCTGATAAAATTCCATCCTTCAAATTTTAATAAGCGCAAGTACAGCTTGTATAGTAAATTGTAGATGATTACTTATAAGTATACGGGGATCATTCCGAATGAACATATGGAATGTTTTGTGGGATCGTACCAGTTTCTTTGTCATGACTAAGAGTAATCATTAGTTTGATTGGGGGATGACAATGCTCCCATCCCCGAACGGGGCAATATTCCATCCTTTTTGGAGTATCCCATTAATACCCTTACTATAAGCGTTATGAGAAAGATCATTTCCACCACATGGAATCACATGAAATTTAACATTCTTGGTTTTTTATGAAACTAAAAGCTGATAAAACTCCGTCCTTCAAATTTTAATAAGCGCTAGTACATCTTGTATAGTAAATTGTAGATGATTACTTATAAGTATAGGGGGATCATTCCGGATGAACATGTAGAATGTTTTGTGGGATCGTACCAGTTTTTCTATCATGACTAAGAGTAATCATGAGTTTGATTGGGGGATGACATTGCTCCCATCCCCGAACCGGGGCAATATTCCATCCTTTTTGGAGTATACCATTAATACCCTTACTATAAGCGTTATGAGAAAGATCATTTCCACCACATGGAATCAGATGAAATTTAATATTCTTGGTTTTTTATGAAACTAAAAGCTGATAAAACTCCGCCCTTCAAATTTTAATAAGCGCTAGTACATCTTGTATAGTAAATTGTAGATGATTACTTATAAGTATAGGGGATCATTCCGGATGAACATATGGAATGTTTTGTGGGATCGTACCAGTTTTTTTATCATGACTAAGAGTAATCATGAGTTTGATTGGGGGATGACATTGCCCCCATCGCCGAACCGGGGCAATATACCATCCTTTTTGGAGTATACCATTAATACCCTTACTATAAGCGTTATGAGAATGATCATTTCCACCACATGGAATCACATGAAATTTAACATTCTTGGTTTTTTATGAAATTAAAAGCTGATAAAATTCCATCCTTCAAATTTTAATAAGCGCAAGTACATCTTGTATAGTAAATTGTAGATGATTACTTATACGTATACGGGGATCATTCCGAATGAACATATGGAATATTTTGTGGGATCGTACCAGTTTCTTTGTCATTACTAAGAGTAATCATGAGTTTGATTGGGGTATGACAGTGCTCCCATCCCGGAACCGGGGCAATATTCCATCCTTTTTAGAGTATACCATTAATACCCTTACTATAAGCGTTATGAGAAAGATCATTTCCACCACATGGAATCACATGAAATTTAATATTCTTGGGTTTTTATGAAACTAAAAGCTGATAAAATTCCGTCCTTCAAATTTTAATAAGCGCTAGTACATCTTGTACAGTAAATTGTAGATGATTACTTATAAGTATAGGGGGATCATTCCGGATGAACATGTAGAATGTTTTGTGGGATCGTACCAGTTTTTCTATCATGACTAAGAGTAATCATGAGTTTGATTGGGGGATGACATTGCCCCCATCCCCGAACCGGGGCAATATTCCATCCTTTTTGGAGTATACCATTAATACCCTTACTATAAGCGTTATGAGAATGATCATTTCCACCACATGGAATCACATGAAATTTAACATTCTTGGTTTTTTATGAAATTAAAAGCTGATAAAATTCCATCCTTCAAATTTTAATAAGCGCAAGTACATCTTGTATAGTAAATTGTAGATGATTACTTATAAGTATACGGGGATCATTCCGAATGAACATATGGAATGTTTTGTGGGATCGTACCAGTTTCTTTGTCATGACTAAGAGTAATCATTAGTTTGATTGGGGGATGACAATGCTCCCATCCCCGAACGGGGCAATATTCCATCCTTTTTGGAGTATCCCATTAATACCCTTACTATAAGCGTTATGAGAAAGATCATTTCCACCACATGGAATCACATGAAATTTAACATTCTTGGTTTTTTATGAAACTAAAAGCTGATAAAGCTCCGTCCTTCAAATTTTAATAAGCGCTAGTACATCTTGTATAGTAAATTGTAGATGATTACTTATAAGTATAGGGGGATCATTCCGGATGAACATGTAGAATGTTTTGTGGGATCGTACCAGTTTTTCTATCATGACTAAGAGTAATCATGAGTTTGATTGGGGGATGACATTGCTCCCATCCCCGAACCGGGGCAATATTCCATCCTTTTTGGAGTATGCCATTAATACCCTTACTATAAGCGTTATGAGAAAGATCATTTCCACCACATGGAATCAGATGGAATTTAATATTCTTGGTTTTTTATGAAACTAAAACCGGATAAAACTCCGCCCTTCAAATTTTAATAAGCGCTAGTACATCTTGTATAGTAAATTGTAGATGATTACTTATAAGTATAGGGGATCATTCCGGATGAACATATGGAATGTTTTGTGGGATCGTACCAGTTTTTTTATCATGACTAAGAGTAATCATGAGTTTGATTGGGGGATGACATTGCCCCCTTCGCCGAACCGGGGCAATATACCATCCTTTTTGGAGTATACCATTAATACCCTTACTATAAGCGTTATGAGAATGATCATTTCCACCACATGGAATCACATGAAATTTAACATTCTTGGTTTTTTATGAAATTAAAAGCTGATAAAATTCCATCCTTCAAATTTTAATAAGCGCAAGTACATCTTGTATAGTAAATTGTAGATGATTACTTATAAGTATACGGGGATCATTCTGAATGAACATATGGAATATTTTGTGGGATCGTACCAGTTTCTTTGTATTACTAAGAGTAATCATGAGTTTGATTGGGGTATGACAGTGCTCCCATCCCGGAACCGGGGCAATATTCCATCCTTTTTTGGAGTATACGATTAATACCCTTACTATAAGCGTTATGAGAAAGATCTTTTCCACCACATGGAATCACATGAAATTTAATATTCTTGGGTTTTTATGAAACTAAAAGCTGATAAAATTCCGTCCTTCAAATTTTAATAAGCGCTAGTACATCTTGTACAGTAAATTGTAGATGATTACTTATAAGTATAGGGGGATCATTCCGGATGAACATGTAGAATGTTTTGTGGGATCGTACCAGTTTTTCTATCATGACTAAGAGTAATCATGAGTTTGATTGGGGGATGACATTGCCCCCATCCCCGAACCGGGGCAATATTCCATCCTTTTTGGAGTATACCATTAATACCCTTACTATAAGCGTTATGAGAATGATCATTTCCACCACATGGAATCACATGAAATTTAATATTCTTGGTTTTTTATGAAACTAAAAGCTGATAAAACTCCGCCCTTCAAATTTTAATAAGCGCTAGTACATCTTGTATAGTAAATTGTAGATGATTACTTATAAGTATAGGGGATCATTCCGGATGAACATGTAGAATGTTTTGTGGGATCGTACCAGTTTTTCTATCATGACTAAGAGTAATCATGAGTTTGATTGGGGGATGACATTGCCCCCATCCCCGAACCGGGGCAATATTCCATCCTTTTTGGAGTATACCATTAATACCCTTACTATAAGCGTTATGAGAATGATCATTTCCACCACATGGAATCACATGAAATTTAACATTCTTGGTTTTTTATGAAATTAAAAGCTGATAAAATTCCATCCTTCAAATTTTAATAAGCGCAAGTACATCTTGTATAGTAAATTGTAGATGATTACTTATAAGTATACGGGGATCATTCCGAATGAACATATGGAATATTTTGTGGGATCGTACCAGTTTCTTTGTCATTACTAAGAGTAATCATGAGTTTGATTGGGGTATGACAGTGCTCCCATCCCGGAACCGGGGCAATATTCCATCCTTTTTTGGAGTATACGATTAATACCCTTACTATAAGCGTTATGAGAAAGATCATTTCCACCACATGGAATCACATGAAATTTAATATTCTTGGGTTTTTATGAAACTAAAAGCTGATAAAATTCCGTCCTTCAAATTTTAATAAGCACTAGTACATCTTGTACAGTAAATTGTAGATGATTACTTATAAGTATAGGGGGATCATTCCGGATGAACATGTAGAATGTTTTGTGGGATCGTACCAGTTTTTCTATCATGACTAAGAGTAATCATGAGTTTGATTGGGGGATGACATTGCCCCCATCCCCGAACCGGGGCAATATTCCATCCTTTTTGGAGTATACCATTAATACCCTTACTATAAGCGTTATGAGAATGATCATTTCCACCACATGGAATCACATGAAATTTAATATTCTTGGTTTTTTATGAAACTAAAAGCTGATAAAACTCCGCCCTTCAAATTTTAATAAGCGCTAGTACATCTTGTATAGTAAATTGTAGATGATTACTTATAAGTATAGGGGATCATTCCGGATGAACATCTGGAATGTTTTGTGGGATCGTACCAGTTTTTTTATCATGACTAAGAGTAATCATGAGTTTGATTGGGGGATGACATTGCCCCCATCGCCGAACCGGGGCAATATACCATCCTTTTTGGAGTATACCATTAATACCCTTACTATAAGCGTTATGAGAATGATCATTTCCACCACATGGAATCACATGAAATTTAACATTCTTGGTTTTTTAAGAAATTAAAAGCTGATAAAATTCCTTCAAATTTTAATAAGCGCAAGTACATCTTGTATAGTAAATTGTAGATGATTACTTATAAGTATACGGGGATCATTCCGAATGAACATATGGAATATTTTGTGGGATCGTACCAGTTTCTTTGTCATTACTAAGAGTAATCATGAGTTTGATTGGGGTATGACAGTGCTCCCATCCCGGAACCGGGGCAATATTCCATCCTTTTTTGGAGTATACCATTAATACCCTTACTATAAGCGTTATGAGAAAGATCATTTCCACCACATGGAATCACATGAAATTTAATATTCTTGGGTTTTTATGAAACTAAAAGCTGATAAAATTCCGTCCTTCAAATTTTAATAAGCGCTAGTACATCTTGTACAGTAAATTGTAGATGATTACTTATAAGTATAGGGGGATCATTCCGGATGAACATGTAGAATGTTTTGTGGGATCGTACCAGTTTTTCTATTATGACTAAGAGTAATCATGAGTTTGATTGGGGATGACATTGCCCCCATCCCCGAACCGGGGCAATATTCCATCCTTTTTGGAGTATACCATTAATACCCTTACTATAAGCGTTATGAGAATGATCATTTCCACCACATGGAATCAGATGAAATTTAATATTCTTGGTTTTTTATGAAACTAAAAGCTGATAAAACTCCGTCCTTCAAATTTTAATAAGCGCTAGTACATCTTGTATAGTAAATTGTAGATGATTACTTATAAGTATAGGGGATTATTCCGGATGAACATATGGAATATTTTGTGGGATCGTACCAGTTTCTTTGTCATTACTAAGAGTAATCATGAGTTTGATTGGGGTATGACAGTGCTCCCATCCCGGAACCGGGGCAATATTCCATCCTTTTTTGGAGTATACCATTAATACCCTTACTATAAGCTTTATGAGAAAGATCATTTCCACCACATGGAATCACATGAAATTTAACATTCTTGGTTTTTTATGAAACTAAAAGCTGATAAAACTCCGTCCTTCAAATTTTAATAAGCGCTAGTACATCTTGTATAGCAAATTGTAGATGATTACTTATAAGTATAGGGGGATCATTCCGGATGAACATATGGTATGTTTTGTGGGATCGTACCAGTTTTTTTATCATGACTAAGAGTAATCATGAGTTTGATTGGGGGATGACATTGCTCCGATCCACGATCCGAGGCAATATTCCATCCTTTTTGGAGTATACCATTAATACCCTTACTATAAGCGTTATGAAAAAGATCATTTCCACCACATGGAATCACATGAAATTTAATATTCTTGGTTTTTTATGAAACTAAAAGCTGATAAAACTCCGCCCTTCAAATTTTAATAAGCGCTAGTACATCTTGTATAGTAAATTGTAGATGATTACTTATAAGAATAGGGGATCATTCCGGATGAACATATGGAATGTTTTGTGGGATCGTACCAGTTTTTTTATCATGACTAAGAGTAATCATGAGTTTGATTGGGGGATGACATTGCCCCCATCGCCGAACCGGGGCAATATACCATCCTTTTTGGAGTATACCATTAATACCCTTACTATAAGCGTTATGAGAATGATCATTTCCACCACATGGAATCACATGAAATTTAACATTCTTGGTTTTTTATGAAATTAAGAGCTGATAAAATTCCATCCTTCAAATTTTAATAAGCGCAAGTACATCCTGTATAGTAAATTGTAGATGATTACTTATAAGTATATGGGGATCATTCCGAATGAACATATGGAATATTTTGTGGGATCGTACCAGTTTCTTTGTCATTACTAAGAGTAATCATGAGTTTGATTGGGGTATGACAGTGCTCCCATCCCGGAACCGGGGCAATATTCCATCCTTTTTTGGAGTATACCATTAATACCCTTACTATAAGCGTTATGAGAAAGATCATTTCCACCACATGGAATCACATGAAATTTAATATTCTTGGGTTTTTATGAAACTAAAAGCTGATAAAATTCCATCCTTCAAATTTTAATAAGCGCTAGTACATCTTGTACAGTAAATTGTAGATGATTACTTATAAGTATAGGGGGATCATTCCGGATGAACATGTAGAGTGTTTTGTGGGATCGTACCAGTTTTTCTATCATGACTAGGAGTAATCATGAGTTTGATTGGGGGATGACATTGCCCCCATCCCCGAACCGGGGCAATATTCCATCCTTTTTGGAGTATACCATTAATACCCTTACTATAAGCGTTATGAGAATGATCATTTCCACCACATGGAATCACATGAAATTTAACATTCTTGGTTTTTTATGAAATTAAAAGCTGATAAAATTCCATCCTTCAAATTTTAATAAGCGCAAGTACATCTTGTATAGTAAATTGTAGATGATTACTTATAAGTATACGGGGAACATTCTGAATGAACATATGGAATGTTTTGTGGGATCGTACCAGTTTCTTTGTCATGACTAAGAGTAATCATTAGTTTGATTGGGGGATGACAATGCTCCCATCCCCGAACGGGGCAATATTCCATCCTTTTTGGAGTATCCCATTAATACCCTAACTATAAGCGTTATGAGAAAGATCATTTCCACCACATGGAATCACATGAAATTTAACATTCTTGGTTTTTTATGAAACTAAAAGCTGATAAAACTCCGTCCTTCAAATTTTAATAAGCGCTAGTACATCTTGTATAGTAAATTGTAGATGATTACTTATAAGTATCGGGGGATCATTCCGGATGAACATATGGTATGTTTTGTGGGATCGTACCAGTTTTTTTATCATGACTAAGAGTAATCATGAGTTTGATTGGGGGATGACATTGCTCCGATCCACGATCCGAGGCAATATTCCATCCTTTTTGGAGTATACCATTAATACCCTTACTATAAGCGTTATGAGAAAGATCATTTCCAGCACATGGAATCACATGAAATTTAATATTCTTGGTTTTTTATGAAACTAAAAGCTGATAAAATTCCGTCCTTCATATTTTAATAAGTGCTAGTACATCTTGTATAGTAAATTGTAGATGATTATTTATAAGTATAGGGGGATCATTCCGGATGAACATATGGAATGTTTTGTGGGATCGTACCAGTTTCTTTATCATGACTAAGAGTAATCATGAGTTTGATTGGGGGATGACAATGCTTCCATCCCCGAACAGGGGAATTATTCCATCCTTTATGCAGTATCCCATTAATACCCTTACTATAAGCGTTATGAGAATGATCATTTCCACCACATGGAATCACATGAAATTTAACATTCTTGGTTTTTTATGAAATTAAAAGCTGATAAAATTCCATCCTTCAAATTTTAATAAGCGCAAGTAAATCTTGTATAGTAAATTGTAGATGATTACTTATAAGTATACGGGGATCATTCCGAATGAACATATGGAATATTTTGTGGGATCGTACCAGTTTCTTTGTCATGACTAAGAGTAATCATGAGTTTGATTGGGGGATGACAATGCTCCCATCCCCGTACCCGTGCAATATTCCATCCTTTTTGGAGTATACCATTAATACCCTTACTATAAGCGTTATGAGAAAGATCATTTCCACCACATGGAATCACATGAAATTTAACATTCTTGGTTTTTTATGAAATTAAAAGCTGATAAAATTCCATCCTTCAAATTTTAATAAGCGCAAGTACATCTTGTATAGTAAATTGTAGATGATTACTTATAAGTATACGAGGATCATTCCGAATGAACATAAGGAATATTTTGTGGGATCGTACCAGTTTCTTTGTCATTACTAAGAGTAATCATGAGTTTGATTGGGGGATGACAGTGCTCCCATCCCGGAACCGGGGCAATATTCCATCCTTTTTGCAGTATACCATTAATACCCTTACTATAAGCGTTATGAGAAAGATCATTTCCACCACATGGAATCACATGAAATTTAATATTCTTGGTTTTTTATGAAACTAAAAGATGATAAAATTCCGTCCATCAAATTTTAATAAGCGCTAGTACATCTTGTATAGTAAATTGTAGATGATTACTTATAAGTATAGGGGGATCATTCCGGATGAACATATGGTATGTTTTGTGGGATCGTACCAGTTTTTCTATCATGACTAAGAGTAATCATGAGTTTGATTGGGGGATGACATTGCCCCCATCGCCGAACCGGGGCAATATACCATCCTTTTTGGAGTATACCATTAATACCCTTACTATAAGCGTTATGAGAATGATCATTTCCACCACATGGAATCACATGAAATTTAACATTCTTGGTTTTTTAAGAAATTAAAAGCTGATAAAATTCCATCCTTCAAATTTTAATAAGCGCAAGTACATCTTGTATAGTAAATTGTAGATGATTACTTATAAGTATACGGGGATCATTCCGAATGAACATATGGAATATTTTGTGGGATCGTACCAGTTTCTTTGTCATTACTAAGAGTAATCATGAGTTTGATTGGGGTATGACAGTGCTCCCATCCCGGAACCGGGGCAATATTCCATCCTTTTTTGGAGTATACCATTAATACCCTTACTATAAGCGTTATGAGAAAGATCATTTCCACCACATGGAATCACATGAAATTTAATATTCTTGGGTTTTTATGAAACTAAAAGCTGATAAAATTCCGTCCTTCAAATTTTAATAAGCGCTAGTACATCTTGTACAGTAAATTGTAGATGATTACTTATAAGTATAGGGGGATCATTCCGGATGAACATGTAGAATGTTTTGTGGGATCGTACCAGTTTTTCTATCATGACTAAGAGTAATCATGAGTTTGATTGGGGGATGACATTGCCCCCATCCCCGAACCGGGGCAATATTCCATCCTTTTTGGAGTATACCATTAATACCCTTACTATAAGCGTTATGAGAATGATCATTTCCACCACATGGAATCAGATGAAATTTAATATTCTTGGTTTTTTATGAAACTAAAAGCTGATAAAACTCCGTCCTTCAAATTTTAATAAGCGCTAGTACATCTTGTATAGTAAATTGTAGATGATTACTTATAAGTATAGGGGATTATTCCGGATGAACATATGGAATATTTTGTGGGATCGTACCAGTTTCTTTGTCATTACTAAGAGTAATCATGAGTTTGATTGGGGTATGACAGTGCTCCCATCCCGGAACCGGGGCAATATTCCATCCTTTTTTGGAGTATACCATTAATACCCTTACTATAAGCTTTATGAGAAAGATCATTTCCACCACATGGAATCACATGAAATTTAACATTCTTGGTTTTTTATGAAACTAAAAGCTGATAAAACTCCGTCCTTCAAATTTTAATAAGCGCTAGTACATCTTGTATAGCAAATTGTAGATGATTACTTATAAGTATAGGGGGATCATTCCGGATGAACATATGGTATGTTTTGTGGGATCGTACCAGTTTTTTTATCATGACTAAGAGTAATCATGAGTTTGATTGGGGGATGACATTGCTCCGATCCACGATCCGAGGCAATATTCCATCCTTTTTGGAGTATACCATTAATACCCTTACTATAAGCGTTATGAAAAAGATCATTTCCACCACATGGAATCACATGAAATTTAATATTCTTGGGTTTTTATGAAACTAAAAGCTGATAAAATTCCATCCTTCAAATTTTAATAAGCGCTAGTACATCTTGTACAGTAAATTGTAGATGATTACTTATAAGTATAGGGGGATCATTCCGGATGAACATGTAGAGTGTTTTGTGGGATCGTACCAGTTTTTCTATCATGACTAGGAGTAATCATGAGTTTGATTGGGGGATGACATTGCCCCCATCCCCGAACCGGGGCAATATTCCATCCTTTTTGGAGTATACCATTAATACCCTTACTATAAGCGTTATGAGAATGATCATTTCCACCACATGGAATCACATGAAATTTAACATTCTTGGTTTTTTATGAAATTAAAAGCTGATAAAATTCCATCCTTCAAATTTTAATAAGCGCAAGTACATCTTGTATAGTAAATTGTAGATGATTACTTATAAGTATACGGGGAACATTCTGAATGAACATATGGAATGTTTTGTGGGATCGTACCAGTTTCTTTGTCATGACTAAGAGTAATCATTAGTTTGATTGGGGGATGACAATGCTCCCATCCCCGAACGGGGCAATATTCCATCCTTTTTGGAGTATCCCATTAATACCCTTACTATAAGCGTTATGAGAAAGATCATTTCCACCACATGGAATCACATGAAATTTAACATTCTTGGTTTTTTATGAAACTAAAAGCTGATAAAACTCCGTCCTTCAAATTTTAATAAGCGCTAGTACATCTTGTATAGTAAATTGTAGATGATTACTTATAAGTATAGGGGGATCATTCCGGATGAACATATGGTATGTTTTATGGGATCGTACCAGTTTTTTTATCATGACTAAGAGTAATCATGAGTTTGATTGGGGGATGACATTGCTCCGATCCACGATCCGAGGCAATATTCCATCCTTTTTGGAGTATACCATTAATACCCTTACTATAAGCGTTATGAGAAAGATCATTTCCAGCACATGGAATCACATGAAATTTAATATTCTTGGTTTTTTATGAAACTAAAAGCTGATAAAATTCCGTCCTTCATATTTTAATAAGTGCTAGTACATCTTGTATAGTAAATTGTAGATGATTATTTATAAGTATAGGGGGATCATTCCGGATGAACATATGGAATGTTTTGTGGGATCGTACCAGTTTCTTTATCATGACTAAGAGTAATCATGAGTTTGATTGGGGGATGACAATGCTTCCATCCCCGAACAGGGGAATTATTCCATCCTTTATGCAGTATCCCATTAATACCCTTACTATAAGCGTTATGAGAATGATCATTTCCACCACATGGAATCACATGAAATTTAACATTCTTGGTTTTTTATGAAATTAAAAGCTGATAAAATTCCATCCTTCAAATTTTAATAAGCGCAAGTAAATCTTGTATAGTAAATTGTAGATGATTACTTATAAGTATACGGGGATCATTCCGAATGAACATATGGAATATTTTGTGGGATCGTACCAGTTTCTTTGTCATGACTAAGAGTAATCATGAGTTTGATTGGGGGATGACAATGCTCCCATCCCCGTACCCGTGCAATATTCCATCCTTTTTGGAGTATACCATTAATACCCTTACTATAAGCGTTATGAGAAAGATCATTTCCACCACATGGAATCACATGAAATTTAACATTCTTGGTTTTCTATGAAATTAAAAGCTGATAAAATTCCATCCTTCAAATTTTAATAAGCGCAAGTACATCTTGTATAGTAAATTGTAGATGATTACTTATAAGTATACGAGGATCATTCCGAATGAACATAAGGAATATTTTGTGGGATCGTACCAGTTTCTTTGTCATTACTAAGAGTAATCATGAGTTTGATTGGGGGATGACAGTGCTCCCATCCCGGAACCGGGGCAATATTCCATCCTTTTTGGAGTATACCATTAATACCCTTACTATAAGCGTTATGAGAAAGATCATTTCCACCACATGGAATCACATGAAATTTAATATTCTTGGTTTTTTATGAAACTAAAAGATGATAAAATTCCGTCCATCAAATTTTAATAAGCGCTAGTACATCTTGTATAGTAAATTGTAGATGATTACTTATAAGTATAGGGGGATCATTCCGGATGAACATATGGTATGTTTTGTGGGATCGTACCAGTTTTTCTATCATGACTAAGAGTAATCATGAGTTTGATTGGGGGATGACATTGCCCCCATCCCCGAACAGGGGCAATATTCCATCCTTTTTGGAGTATACCATTAATACCCTTACTATAAGCGTTATGAGAATGATCATTTCCACCACATGGAATCACATGAAATTTAACATTCTTGGTTTTTTATGAAATTAAAAGCTGATAAAATTCCATCCTTCAAATTTTAATAAGCGCAAGTACATCTTGTATAGTAAATTGTAGATGATTACTTATAAGTATACGGGGAACATTCCGAATGAACATATGGAATGTTTTGTGGGATCGTACCAGTTTCTTTGTCATGACTAAGAGTAATCATTAGTTTGATTGGGGGATGACAATGCTCCCATCCCCGAACGGGGCAATATTCCATCCTTTTTGGAGTATCCCATTAATACCCTTACTATAAGCGTTATGAGAAAGATCATTTCCACCACATGGAATCACATGAAATTTAACATTCTTGGTTTTTTATGAAACTAAAAGCTGATAAAACTCCGTCCTTCAAATTTTAATAAGCGCTAGTACATCTTGTATAGTAAATTGTAGATGATTACTTATAAGTATAGGGGGATCATTCCGGATGAACATATGGTATGTTTTGTGGGATCGTACCAGTTTTTTTATCATGACTAAGAGTAATCATGAGTTTGATTGGGGGATGACATTGCTCCGATCCACGATCCGAGGCAATATTCCATCCTTTTTGGAGTATACCATTAATACCCTTACTATAAGCGTTATGAGAAAGATCATTTCCACCACATGGAATCACATCAAATTTAATATTCTTGGTTTTTTATGGAACTAAAAGCTGATAAAATTCCGTCCTTCATATTTTAATAAGTGCTAGTACATCTTGTATAGTAAATTGTAGATGATTATTTATAAGTATAGGGGGATCATTCCGGATGAACATATGGAATGTTTTGTGGGATCGTACCAGTTTCTTTATCATGACTAAGAGTAATCATGAGTTTGATTGGGGGATGACAATGCTCCCATCCCCGAACAGGGGAATTATTCCATCCTTTATGCAGTATCCCATTAATACCCTTACTATAAGCGTTATGAGAATGATCATTTCCACCACATGGAATCACATGAAATTTAACATTATTGGTTTTTTATGAAATTAAAAGCTGATAAAATTCCATCCTTCAAATTTGAATAAGCGCAAGTAAATCTTGTATAGTAAATTGTAGATGGTTACTTATAAGTATACGGGGATCATTCCGAATGAACATATGGAATATTTTGTAGGATCGTACCAGTTTCTTTGTCATGACTAAGAGTAATCATGAGTTTGATTGGGGGATGACAATGCTCCCATCCCCGAACGGGGCAATATTCCATACTTTTTGGAGTATCCCATTAATACCCTTACTATAAGCGTTATGAGAAAGATCATTTCCACCACATGGAATCACATGAAATTTAACATTCTTGGTTTTTTATGAAACTAAAAGCTGATAAAACTCCGTCCTTCAAATTTTAATAAGCGCTCGTACATCTTGTATAGTAAATTGTAGATGATTACTTATAAGTATAGGGGGATCATTCCGGATGAACATATGGTATGTTTTGTGGGATCGTACCAGTTTTTTTATCATGACTAAGAGTAATCATGAGTTTGATTGGGGGATGACATTGCTCCGATCCACGATCCGAGGCAATATTCCATCCTTTTTGGAGTATACCATTAATACCCTTACTATAAGCGTTATGAGAAAGATCATTTCCACCACATGGAATCACATGAAATTTAATATTCTTGGTTTTTTATGAAACTAAAAGCTGATAAAATTCCGTCCTTCATATTTTAATAAGTGCTAGTACATCTTGTATAGTAAATTGTAGATGATTATTTATAAGTATAGGGGGATCATTCCGGATGAACATATGGAATGTTTTGTGGGATCGTACCAGTTTCTTTATCATGACTAAGAGTAATCATGAGTTTGATTGGGGGATGACAATGCTCCCATCCCCGAACAGGGGAATTATTCCATCCTTTATGCAGTATCCCATTAATACCCTTACTATAAGCGTTATGAGAATGACCATTTCCACCACATGGAATCACATGAAATTTAACATTCTTGGTTTTTTATGAAATTAAAAGCTGATAAAATTCCATCCTTCAAATTTTAATAAGCGCAAGTAAATCTTGTATAGTAAATTGTAGATGATTACTTATAAGTATACGGGGATCATTCCGAATGAACATATGGAATATTTTGTGGGATCGTACCAGTTTCTTTGTCATGACTAAGAGTAATCATGAGTTTGATTGGGGGATGACAATGCTCCCATCCCCGTACCGGGGCAATATTCCATCCTTTTTGGAGTATACCATTAATACCCTTACTATAAGCGTTATGAGAAAGATCATTTCCACCACATGGAATCACATGAAATTTAACATTCTTGGTTTTTTATGAAATTAAAAGCTGATAAAATTCCATCCATCAAATTTTAATAAGCGCAAGTACATCTTGTATAGTAAATTGTAGATGATTACTTATAAGTATACGAGGATCATTCCGAATGAACATAAGGAATATTTTGTGGGATCGTTCCAGTTTCTTTGTCATTACTAAGAGTAATCATGAGTTTGATTGGGGGATGACAGTGCTCCCATCCCGGAACCGGGGCAATATTCCATCCTTTTTGGAGTATACCATTAATACCCTTACTATAAGCGTTATGAGAAAGATCATTTCCACCACATGGAATCACATGAAATTTAATATTCTTGGTTTTTTATGAAACTAAAAGATGATAAAATTCCGTCCATCAAATTTTAATAAGCGCTAGTACATCTTGTATAGTAAATTGTAGATGATTACTTATAAGTATAGGGGGATCATTCTGGATGAACATATGGAATGTTTTGTGGGATCGTACCAGTTTTTTTATCATGACTAAGAGTAATCATGAGTTTGATGGGGGGATGACATTGCCCCCATCCCCGAACCGGGGCAATATTCCATCCTTTTTGGAGTATACCATTAATATCCTTACTATAAGCGTTATGAGAATGATCATTTCCACCACATGGAATCACATGAAATTTAACATTCTTGGTTTTTTATGAAATTAAAAGCTGATAAAATTCCATCCTTCAAATTTTAATAAGCGCAAGTACATCTTGTATAGTAAATTGTAGATGATTACTTATAAGTATACGGGGATCATTCCGAATGAACATATGGAATATTTTGTGGGATCGTACCAGTTTCTTTGTCATTACTAAGAGTAATCATGAGTTTGATTGGGGTATGACAGTGCTCCCATCCCGGAACCGGGGCAATATTCCATCCTTTTTTGTAGTATACCATTAATACCCTTACTATAAGCGTTATGAGAAAGATCATTTCCACCACATGGAATCACATGAAATTTAATATTCTTGGGTTTTTATGAAACTAAAAGCTGATAAAATTCCGTCCTTCAAATTTTAATAAGCGCTAGTACATCTTGTACAGTAAATTGTAGATGATTACTTATAAGTATAGGGGGATCATTCCGGATGAACATGTAGAATGTTTTGTGGGATCGTACCAGTTTTTCTATCATGACTAAGAGTAATCATGAGTTTGATTGGGGGATGACATTGCTCCCATCCCCGAACCGGGGCAATATTCCATCCTTTTTGGAGTATACCATTAATACCCTTACTATAAGCATTATGAGAACGATCATTTCCACCACATGGAATCACATGAAATTTAATATTCTTGGTTTTTTACGAAACTAAAAGCTGATAAAACTCCGTCCATCAAATTTTAATAAGCGCTAGTACATCTTGTATAGTAAATTGTAGATGATTACTTATAAGTATAGGGGGATCATTCCGGATGAACATATGGAATGTTTTCTGGCATCGTACCAGTTTCTTTATCATGACTAAGAGTAATCATGAGTTTGATTGGGGGATGACAATGCTCCCATCCCCGAACAGGGGAATTATTCCATCCTTTATGGAGTATCACATTAATACCCTTACTATAAGCGTTATGAGAATGATCATTTCCACCGCATGGAATCAAATGAAATTTAACAATCTTGGTTTTTTATGAAATTAAAAGCTGATAAAATTCCATCCATCAAATTTTAATAAGCGCAAGTACATATTTTATAGTAAATTGTAGATGATTACTTATAAGTATACGGGGATCATTCCGAATGAACATATGGAATATTTTGTGGTATCGTACCAGCTTCTTTGTCATTACTAAGAGTAATCATGAGTTTGATTGGGGGATGACAGTGCTCCCATCCCGGAACCGGGGCTATATTCCATCCTTTTTGGAGTATACCATTAATACCCTTACTGTAAGCGTTATGAGAGAGATCATTTCCACCACATGGAATCACATGAAATTTAATATTCTTGGTTTTTTATGAAACTAAAAGCTGATAAAATTCCGTCCTTCATATTTTAATAAGCTCTTGTACATCTTGTATAGTAAATTGTAGATGATTATTTATAAGTATAGGGGGATCATTCCGGATGAACATATGGAATGTTTTGTGGGATCGTACCAGTTTCTTTATCATGACTAAGAGTAATCATGAGTTTGATTGGGGGATGACAATGCTCCCATCCCCGAACAGGGGAATTATTCCATCCTTTATGCAGTATCCCATTAATACCCTTACTATAAGCGTTATGAGAATGACCATTTCCACCACATGGAATCACATGAAATTTAACATTCTTGGTTTTTTATGAAATTAAAAGCTGATAAAATTCCATCCTTCAAATTTTAATAAGCGCAAGTAAATCTTGTATAGTAAATTGTAGATGATTACTGATAAGTATACGGGGATCATTCCGAATGAACATATGGAATATTTTGTGGGATCGTACCAGTTTCTTTGTCATGACTAAGAGTAATCATGAGTTTGATTGGGGGATGACAATGCTCCCATCCCCGTACCGGGGCAATATTCCATCCTTTTTGGAGTATACCATTAATACCCTTACTATAAGCGTTATGAGAAAGATCATTTCCACCACATGGAATCACATGAAATTTAATATTCTTGGTTTTTTATGAAACTAAAAGCTGATAAAATTCCGTCCTTCATATTTTAATAAGTGCTAGTACATCTTGTATAGTAAATTGTAGATGATTATTTATAAGTATAGGGGGATCATTCCGGATGAACATATGGAATGTTTTGTGGGATCGTACCAGTTTCTTTATCATGACTAAGAGTAATCATGAGTTTGATTGGGGGATGACAATGCTCCCATCCCCGAACAGGGGAATTATTCCATCCTTTTTGGAGTATCCCATTAATACCCTTACTATAAGCGTTATGAGAAAGATCATTTCCACCACATGGAATCACATGAAATTTAATATTCTTGGTTTTTTATGAAACTAAAAGATGATAAAATTCCGTCCATCAAATTTTAATAAGCGCTAGTACATCTTGTATAGTAAATTGTAGATGATTACTTATAAGTATAGGGGGATCATTCTGGATGAACATATGGAATGTTTTGTGGGATCGTACCAGTTTTTTTATCATGACTAAGAGTAATCATGAGTTTGATGGGGGGATGACATTGCCCCCATCCCCGAACCGGGGCAATATTCCATCCTTTTTGGAGTATACCATTAATACCCTTACTATAAGCGTTATGAGAAAGATCATTTCCACCACATGGAATCACATGAAATTTAACATTCTTGGTTTTTTATGAAATTAAAAGCTGATAAAATTCCATCCTTCAAATTTTAATAAGCGCAAGTACATCTTGTATAGTAAATTGTAGATGATTACTTATAAGTATACGAGGATCATTCCGAATGAACATAAGGAATATTTTGTGGGATCGTTCCAGTTTCTTTGTCATTACTAAGAGTAATCATGAGTTTGATTGGGGGATGACAGTGCTCCCATCCCGGAACCGGGGCAATATTCCATCCTTTTTGGAGTATACCATTAATACCCTTACTATAAGCGTTATGAGAAAGATCATTTCCACCACATGGAATCACATGAAATTTAATATTCTTGGTTTTTTATGAAACTAAAAGATGATAAAATTCCGTCCATCAAATTTTAATAAGCGCTAGTACATCTTGTATAGTAAATTGTAGATGATTACTTATAAGTATAGGGGGATCATTCTGGATGAACATATGGAATGTTTTGTGGGATCGTACCAGTTTTTTTATCATGACTAAGAGTAATCATGAGTTTGATGGGGGGATGACATTGCCCCCATCCCCGAACCGGGGCAATATTCCATCCTTTTTGGAGTATACCATTAATACCCTTACTATAAGCGTTATGAGAATGATCATTTCCACCACATGGAATCACATGAAATTTAACATTCTTGGTTTTTTATGAAATTAAAAGCTGATAAAATTCCATCCTTCAAATTTTAATAAGCGCAAGTACATCTTGTATAGTAAATTGTAGATGATTACTTATAAGTATACGGGGATCATTCCGAATGAACATATGGAATATTTTGTGGGATCGTACCAGTTTCTTTGTCATTACTAAGAGTAATCATGTGTTTGATTGGGGTATGACAGTGCTCCCATCCCGGAACCGGGGCAATATTCCATCCTTTTTTGTAGTATACCATTAATACCCTTACTATAAGCGTTATGAGAAAGATCATTTCCACCACATGGAATCACATGAAATTTAGTATTCTTGGGTTTTTATGAAACTAAAAGCTGATAAAATTCCGTCCTTCAAATTTTAATAAGCGCTAGTACATCTTGTACAGTAAATTGTAGATGATTACTTATAAGTATAGGGGGATCATTCCGGATGAACATGTAGAATGTTTTGTGGGATCGTACCAGTTTTTCTATCATGACTAAGAGTTATCATGAGTTTGATTGGGGGATGACATTGCTCCCATCCCCGAACCTGGGCAATATTCCATCCTTTTTGGAGTATACCATTAATACCCTTACTATAAGCATTATGAGAACGATCATTTCCACCACATGGAATCACATGAAATTTAATATTCTTGGTTTTTTACGAAACTAAAAGCTGATAAAACTCCGTCCATCAAATTTTAATAAGCGCTAGTACATCTTGTATAGTAAATTGTTGATGATTACTTATAAGTATAGGGGGATCATTCCGGATGAACATATGGAATGTTTTCTGGCATCGTACCAGTTTCTTTATCATGACTAAGAGTAATCATGAGTTTGATTGGGGGATGACAATGCTCCCATCCCCGAACAGGGGAATTATTCCATCCTTTATGGAGTATCACATTAATACCCTTACTATAAGCGTTATGAGAATGATCATTTCCACCGCATGGAATCAAATGAAATTTAACAATCTTGGTTTTTTATGAAATTAAAAGCTGATAAAATTCCATCCATCAAATTTTAATAAGCGCAAGTACATATTTTATAGTAAATTGTAGATGATTACTTATAAGTATACGGGGATCATTCCGAATGAACATATGGAATATTTTGTGGTATCGTACCAGCTTCTTTGTCATTACTAAGAGTAATCATGAGTTTGATTGGGGGATGACAGTGCTCCCATCCCGGAACCGGGGCTATATTCCATCCTTTTTGGAGTATACCATTAATACCCTTACTGTAAGCGTTATGAGAGAGATCATTTCCACCACATGGAATCACATGAAATTTAATATTCTTGGTTTTTTATGAAACTAAAAGCTGATAAAATTCCGTCCTTCAAATTTTAATAAGCGCTAGTACATCTTGTGTAGTAAATTGTAGATGATTACTTATAGTATAGGGGGATCATTCCGGATGAACATATGGAATGTTTTGTGGGATCGTACCAGTTTCTTTATCATGACTAAGAGTAATCATGAGTTTGATTGGGGGATGACAATGCTCCAATCCCCGAACAGGGGAATTATTCCATCCTTTATGGAGTATCCCATTAATTCCCTTACTATAAGCGTTATGAGAATGATCATTTCCACCACATGGAATCACATGAAATTTAATATTCTTGGTTTTTTATGAAACTAAAAGCTGATAAAACTCCGTCCTTCAAATTTTAATAAGCGCTAGTACATCTTGTATAGTAAATTGTAGATGATTACTTATAAGTATAGGGGGATCATTCCGGATGAACATATGGAATGTTTTGTGGGATCGTACCAGTTTTTTTTTCATGACTAAGAGTAATCATGAGTTTGATTGGGGGATGACGTTGCTCCCATCCCCGAACCGGGGCAATATTCCATCCTTTTTTGAGTATACCATTAATACCATTACTATAAGCGTTATGAGAAAGATCATTTCCACCACATGGAATCACATGAAATTTAATATTCTTGGTTTTTTATGAAACTAAAAGCTGATAAAACTCCGTCCTTCAAATTTTAATAAGCGCTAGTACATCTTGTATAGTAAATTGTATATGATTACTTATAAGTATAGGGGGATCATTCCGGATGAACATATGGAATGTTTTGTGGGATCGTACCAGTTTCGTTATCATGACTAAGAGTAATCATGAGTTTGATTGGGGGATGACAATGCTCCCATCCCCGAACCGGGGAATTATTCCATCATTTATGGAGTATCCCATTAAAACCCTTACAATAAGCGTTATTAGAATGATCATTTCAACCACATGGAATCACATGAAATTTAACATTCTTTGTGTTTTATGAAATTAAAAGCTGATAAAATTCCATCCTTCAAATTTTAATAAGCGCTAGTAAATCTTGTAGAGTAAATTGTAGATGATTACTTATAAGTATACGGGGATCATTCCAAATGAACATATGGAATATTTTGTGGGATCTTACCAGTTTCTTTGTCATTACTAAGAGTAATCATGAGTTTTATTGGGAGATGACAGTGCTCCCATCCCGGAACCGGGGCAATATTCCATCCTTTTTGAAGTATACCATTAATACCCTTACTATAAGCGTTATGAGAAAGATCATTTCCACCACATGGAATCACATGAAATTTAACATTCTTGGTTTTTTATGAAATTAAAAGCTGATAAAATTCCATCCTTCAAATTTTAATAAGCGCAAGTACATCTTGTATAGTAAATTGTAGATGATTACTTATAATTATACGGGGATCATTCCGAATGAACATAAGGAATATTTTGTGGGATCGTACCAGTTTCTTTGTCAATACTAAGAGTAATCATGAGTTTGATTGGGGGATGACAGTGCTCCCATCCCGGAACCGGGGTAATATTCCATCCTTTTTGGAGTATACCATTAATACCCTTACTATAAGCGTTATGAGAAAGATCATTTCCACCACATGGAATCAAATGAAATTTAATATTATTGTTTTTTATGAAACTAAAAGCTGATAAAATTCTGTCCTTCATATTTTAATAAGCGCTAATACATCTTGTATAGTAAATTCTAGATGATTACTTATAAGTATAGGGGGATCATTCCGGATGAACATATGGAATGTTTTGTGGGATCGTACCAGTTTTTTTATCATGACTAAGTGTAATCATGAGTTTGATTGGGGGATGACATTGCTCCCATCCCCGAACCGGGGCAATATTCCATCCTTTTTTGAGTATACCATTAATACCATTACTATAAGCGTTATGAGAAAGATCATTTCCACCACATGGAATCACATGAAATTTAATATTCGTGGTTTTTTATGAAACTAAAAGGTGATAAAACTCCGTCCTTCAAATTTTAATAAGCGCAAGTACATCTTGTATAGTAAATTGTAGATGATTACTTATAAGTATAGGGGGATCATTCCGGATGAACATATGGAATGTTTTGTGGGATCGTACCAGTTTTTTTTTCATGACTAAGAGTAATCATGAGTTTGATTGGGGGATGACGTTGCTCCCATCCCCGAACCGGGGCAATATTCCATCCTTTTTTGAGTATACCATTAATACCATTACTATAAGCGTTATGAGAAAGATCATTTCCACCACATGGAATCACATGAAATTTAATATTCTTGGTTTTTTATGAAACTAAAAGCTGATAAAACTCCGTCCTTCAAATTTTAATAAGCGCTAGTACATCTTGTATAGTAAATTGTAGATGATTACTTATAAGTATAGGGGGATCATTCCGGATGAACATATGGAATGTTTTGTGGGATCGTACCAGTTTCGTTATCATGACTAAGTGTAATCATGAGTTTGATTGGGGGATGACAATGCTCCCATCCCCGAACCGGGGAATTATTCCATCATTTATGGAGTATCCCATTAATACCCTTACTATAAGCGTTATGAGAATGATCATTTCAACCACATAGAATCACATGAAATTTAACATTCTTGGTGTTTTATGAAATTAAAAGCTGATAAAATTCCATCCTTCAAATTTTAATAAGCGCAAGTAAATCTTGTAGAGTAAATTGTAGATGATTACTTATAAGTATACGGGGATCATTCCAAATGAACATATGGAATATTTTGTGGGATCTTACCAGTTTCTTTGTCATTACTAAGAGTAATCATGAGTTTTATTGGGATATGACAGTGCTCCCATCCCGGAACCGGGGCAATATTCCATCCTTTTTGAAGTATACCATTAATACCCTTACTATAAGCGTTATGAGAAAGATCATTTCCACCACATGGAATCACATGAAATTTAATATTCTTGGTTTTTTATGAAACTAAAAGCTGATAAAATTCAGTCCTTCAAATTTTAATAAGCGCTAATACATCTTGTATAGTAAATTCTAGATGATTACTTATAAGTATAGGGGGATCATTCCGGATGAACATATGGAATTTTTGTGGGATCGTACCAGTTTTTTTATCATGACTAAGAGTAATCATGAGTTTGATTGGGGGATGACATTGCTCCCATCCCTGTACCGGGGCAATATTCCATCCTTTTTTGAGTATACCATTAATACCATTACTATAAGCGTTATGAGAAAGATCATTTCCACCACATGGAATCACATGAAATTTAATATTCTTGGTTTTTTATGAAACTAAAAGCTGATAAAACTCCGTCCTTCAAATTTTAATAAGCGCTAGTACATCTTGTATAGTAAATTGTAGATGATTACTTATAAGTATAGGGGGATCATTCCGGATGAACATATGGAATGTTTTGTGGGATCGTACCAGTTTTTTTATCATGACTAAGAGTAATCATGAGTTTGATTGGGGGATGACATTGCTCTCATCCCCGAACCGGGACAATATTCCATCCTTTTTTGAGTATACCATTAATACCATTACTATAAGCGTTATGAGAAAGATCATTTCCACCACATGGAATCACATGAAATTTAATATTCTTGGTTCTTTATGAAACTAAAAGCTGATAAAACTCCGTCCTTCAAATTTTAATAAGCGCTAGTACATCTTGTATAGTAAATTGTAGATGATTACTTATAAGTATAGGGGGATCATTCCGGATGAACATATGGAATTTTTTGTGGGATCGTACCAGTTTCTTTGTCATGACTAAGAGTAATCATGGGTTTGATTGGGGGATGACAATGCTCCCATCCCCGAACCGGGGCTATATTCCATCCTTTTTGGAGTATCCCATTATTACCCTTACTATAAGCGTTATGAGAAAGATCATTTCCACCACATGGAATCACATGAAATTTAACATTCTTGGTTTTTTATGAAATTAAAAGCTGATAAAATTCCATCCTTCAAATTTTAATAAGCGCTAGTATATCTTGTATAGTAAATTGTAGATGATTACTTACAAGTATAGGGGGATCATTCCGGATGAACATATGGAATGTTTTGTGGGATCGTACCAGTTTTTTTATCATGACTAAGAGTAATCATGATTTTGATTGGGGGATGACAATGCTCCCATCCCCGAACCGGGGCAATATTCCATCCTTTTTGGAGTATACCATTAATACCCTTACTATAAGCGTTATGAGAAAGATCATTTCCACCACATGGAATCACATGAAATTTAATATTCTTGGTTCTTTATGAAACTAAAAGCTGATAAAACTCCGTCCTTCAAATTTTAATAAGCGCTAGTACATCTTGTATAGTAAATTGTAGATGATTACTTATAAGTATAGGGGGATCATTCCGGATGAACATATGGAATTTTTTGTGGGATCGTACCAGTTTCTTTATCATGACTAAGAGTAATCATGAGTTTGATTGGGGGATGACAATGCTCCCATCCCCGAACAGGGGAATTATTCCATCCTTTATGGAGTATCCCATTAATACCCTTACTATAAGCGTTATGAGAATGATCATTTCCACCACATGGAATCACATGAAATTTAACATTCTTGGTTTTTTATGAAATTAAAAGCTGATAAAATTCCATCCTTCAAATTTTAATAAGCGCTAGTATATCTTGTATAGTAAATTGTAGATGATTACTTACAAGTATAGGGGGATCATTCCGGATGAACATATGGAATGTTTTGTGGGATCGTACCAGTTTTTTTATCATGACTAAGAGTAATCATGATTTTGATTGGGGGATGACATTGCTCCCATCCCCGAACCGGGGCAATATTCCATCCTTTTTGGAGTATACCATTAATACCCTTACTATAAGCGTTATGAGAAAGATCATTTCCACCACATGGAATCACATGAAATTTAATATTCTTGGTTCTTTATGAAACTAAAAGCTGATAAAACTCCGTCCTTCAAATTTTAATAAGCGCTAGTACATCTTGTATAGTAAATTGTAGATGATTACTTATAAGTATAGGGGGATCATTCCGGATGAACATATGGAATTTTTTGTGGGATCGTACCAGTTTCTTTATCATGACTAAGAGTAATCATGAGTTTGATTGGGGGATGACAATGCTCCCATCCCCGAACAGGGGAATTATTCCATCCTTTATGGAGTATCCCATTAATACCCTTACTATAAGCGTTATGAGAATGATCATTTCCACCACATGGAATCACATGAAATTTAACATTCTTGGTTTTTTATGAAATTAAAAGCTGATAAAATTCCATCCTTCAAATTTTAATAAGCGCTAGTATATCTTGTATAGTAAATTGTAGATGATTACTTACAAGTATAGGGGGATCATTCCGGATGAACACATGGAATGTTTTGTGGGATCGTACCAGTTTTTTTATCATGACTAAGAGTAATCATGATTTTGATTGGGGGATGACATTGCTCCCATCCCCGAACCGGGGCAATATTCCATCCTTTTTGGAGTATACCATTAATACCCTTACTATAAGCGTTATGAGAAAGATCATTTCCACCACATGGAATCACATGAAGTTTAATATTCTTGATTTTTTATGAAACTAAAAGCTGATAAAACTCCGTCTTTCAAATTTTAATAAGCGCTAGTATATCTTGTATAGTAAATTGTAGATGATTACTTATAAGTATAGGGGTATCATTCCGGATGAACATATGGAATGTTTTGTGGGATCGTACCAGTTTCTTTATCATGACTAAGAGTAATCATGAGTTTGATTGGGGGATGACAATGCTCCCATCCCCGACCCGGGGCAATATTCCATCCTTTTTGGAGTATCCCATTAATACCCTTACTATAAGCATCATGAGAAAGATCATTTCCACCACATGCAATCACATGAAATTTAACATTCTTGGTTTTTTATGAAATTAAAAGATGATAAAATTCCATCCTTCAAATTTTAATAAGCGCTAATACATCTTGTATAGTAAATTGTAGATGATTACTTATAAGTATACGGGGGTCATTCCGAATGAACATATGGAATATTTTGTGGGATCGTACCAGTTTCTTTGTCATTACTAAGAGTAATCATGAGTTTCATTGGGGGATGACAGTGCTCCCATCCCAGAACCGGGCAATGTTCCATCCTTTTTGGAGTATACCATTAATACCATTACTATTAGCGTTATGAGAAAGATCATTTCCACCACATGGAATCACATGAAATTTAATATTCTTGGTTCTTTATGAAACTAAAAGCTGATAAAACTCCGTCCTTCAAATTTTAATAAGCGCTAGTACATCTTGTATAGTAAATTGTAGATGATTACTTATAAGTATAGGGGGATCATTCTGGATGAACATATGGAAATTTTTGTGGGATCGTACCAGTTTCTTTATCATGACTAAGAGTAATCATGAGTTTGATTGGGGGATGACAATGCTCCCATCCCCGAACAGGGGAATTATTCCATCCTTTATGGAGTATCCCATTAATACCCTTACTATAAGCGTTATGACAATGATCACTTCCACCACATGGAATCACATGAAATTTAACATTCTTGGTTTTTTATGAAATTAAAAGCTGATAAAATTCCATCCTTCAAATTTTAATAAGCGCTAGTATATCTTGTATAGTAAATTGTAGATGATTACTTACAAGTATAGGGGGATCATTCCGGATGAACATATGGAATGTTTTGTGGGATCGTACCAGTTTTTTTATCATGACTAAGAGTAATCATGATTTTGATTGGGGGATGACATTGCTCCCATCCCCGAACCGGGGCAATATTCCATGCTTTTTGGAGTATACCATTAATACCCTTACTATAAGCGTTATGAGAAAGATCATTTCCACCACATGGAATCACATGAAATTTAATATTCTTGGTTTTTTATGAAACTAAAAACTGATAAAACTCCGTCTTTCAAATTTTAATAAGCGCTAGTATATCTTGTATAGTAAATTGTAGATGATTACTTATAAGTATAGGGGTATCATTCCGGATGAACATATGGAATGTTTTGTGGGATCGTACCAGTTTCTTTATCATGACTAAGAGTAATCATGAGTTTGATTGGGGGATGACAATGCTCCCATCCCCGACCCGGGGCAATATTCCATCCTTTTTGGAGTATCCCATTAATACCCTTACTATAAGCATCATGAGAAAGATCATTTCCACCACATGCAATCACATGAAATTTAACAATTTTGGTTTTTTATGAAATTAAAAGATGATAAAATTCCATCCTTCAAATTTTAATAAGCGCTAATACATCTTGTATAGTAAATTGTAGATGATTACTTATAAGTATACGAGGATCATTCCGAATGAACATATGGAATATTTTGTGGGATCGTACCAGTTTCTTTGTCATTACTAAGAGTAATCATGAGTTTCATTGGGGGATGACAGTGCTCCCATCCCGGAACCGGGCAATGTTCCATCCTTTTTGGAATATACCATTAATACCCTTACTATAAGCGTTATGAGAAAGATCATTTCCACCACATGGAATCACATGAAATTTAATATTCTTGGTTTTTTATCAAACTAAAAGCTGAAAAAATTCCATCCTTCAAATTTTAATAAGCGCTAATACATCTTGTATAGTAAATTGTAGATGATTACTTATAAGTATAGGGGGATCATTCCGGATGAACATATGGAATGTTTTGTGGGATCGTACCTGTTTCTTTGTCATGACTAAGAGTAATCATGAGTTTGATTGGGGGATGACAATGCTCCCATCCCCGAACCGGGGCTATATTCCATCCATTTTGGAGTATCCCATTAATACCCTTACTATAAGCATTATGAGAAAGATCATTTCCACCACATGGAATCACATGAAATTTAATATTCTTGTTTTTTATGAAACTAAAAGCTGATAAAACTCCGTCCTTCAAATTTTAATAAGCGCTAGTATATCTTGTATAGTAAATTGTAGATGATTACTTATAAGTATAGGGGGATCATTCCGGATGAACATATGGAATGTTTTGTGGGATCGTACCAGTTTCTTTATCATGACTAAGATTAATCATGAGTTTGATTGGGGGATGACAATGCTCCCATCCCCGAACAGGGGAATTATTCCATCCTTTTTGTAGTATTCCATTAATACCCTTACTATAAGAGTTATGAGAAAGATCATTTCCCCCACATGGAATCACATGAAATTTAACATTCTTGGTTTTTTATGAAATTAAAAGCTGATAAAATTCCATCCTTCAAATTTTAATAAGCGCAAGTACATCTTGTATAGTAAATTGTAGATGATTACTTATAAGTATACGGGGATCATTCCGAATGAACATATGGAATATTTTGTGGGATCGTACCAGTTTCTTTGTCATTACTAAGAGTAATCATGAGTTTCATTGGGGGATGACAGTGCTCCCATCCCGGAACCGGGCAATGTTCCATCCTTTTTGGAGTATACCATTAATACCCTTACTATAAGCGTTATGAGAAAGATAATTTCCACCACATGGAATCACATGAAATTTAATATTCTTGGTTTTTTATCAAACTAAAAGCTGATAAAATTCCATCCTTCAAATTTTAATAAGCGCTAGTACATCTTGTATAGTAAATTTTAGATGATTACTTATAAGTATAGGGGGATCATTCTGGATGAACATATGCAATGTTTTGTGGGATCGTACCAGTTTTTTTATCATGACTAAGAGTAATCATGAGTTTGATTCGGGGATGACATTGCTCCCATCCCCGAACCGGGGCAATAATCCATCCTTTTTTGAGTATACCAATAATACCCTTACTATAAGCGTTATGAGAAAGATCATTTCCACCACATGGAATCACATGAAGTTTAATATTCTTGGTTTTTTATGAAACTAAAAGCTGATAAAACTCCGTCCTTCAAATTTTAATTAGCGCTAGTATATCTTGTATAGTAAATTGTAGATGATTACTTATAAGTATAGGGGGATCATTCCGGATGATCATATGGAATGTTTTGTGGGATCGTACCAGTTTCTTTGTCATTACTAAGAGTAATGATGAGTTTGATTGGGGGATGACAGTGCTCCCATCCCTAAACCGGGGCAATATTCCATCCTTTTTGGAGTATAACATTAATACCCTTACTATAAGCGTTATGAGAAATATCATTTTCACCACTTGGAATCACATGAAATTTAATATTCTTGGTTATTTATGAAACTAAAAGCTGATAAAATTCCGTCCTTCAAATTTTAATAAGCTCTAGTACATCTTGTATAGTAAATTGTAGATGATTACTTATAAGTATAGGGGGATTATTTCGGAAGAACATATGGAATGTTTTGTGGGATCGTACCAGTTTCTTTGTCATTACTAAGAGTAATCATGAGTTTGATTGGGGGATGACAGTTCTCCCATCCCTGAACCGGGGCAGTATTCCATCCTTTTTGAAGTATACCATTAATACCCTTACAATAAGCGTTATGAGAAAGATCAGTTCCACCACATGGAATCACATGAAATTTTATATTCTTGATTTTTTATGAAATTAAAAGCTGATAAAATTCCGTCCTTCAAATTTTAATAAGCACTAGTACATCTTGTATAGTAAATTGTAGATGATTAATTATAAGTATAGGGGGATCATTCGGGATGAACATATGGAATGTTTTGTGGGATCGTACCAGTTTCTTTGTCATTACTAAGTGTAATCATGAGTTTGATTGGGGGATGACAATGCTCCCATCCCCGAACCGGGGCAATATTCCATCCTTTTTGGAGTATACCATTAATGCCCTTACTATAAGTGTTATGAGAAAGATCATTTCCACCACATGGAATCACATGAAATTTAATATTCTTGGTTTTTTATGAAATTAAAAGCTGATAAAATTCCGTCCATCAAATTTTAATAAGCACTAGTACATCTTATATAGTAAATTGTAGATTATAACTTATAAGTATAGGGGGATCATTCCATATGAACATATGGAATGTTTTGAGAGATCGTACCAGTTTTTTGTCATGACTAAGAGTAATCATGAGTTTGATTAGGGATGACAATGCTCCCATCCCCGAACCGGGGCAATATTCCATCCTTTTTTGAGTATACCATTAATACCCTTACTATAAGCGTTATGAGAAAGATCATTTCCACCACATGGAATCACATGAAATTTAATATTCTTGGATTTTATGAAATTCAAAGCTAATAAAATTCCGTCCATCAAATTTTAATAAGCGCTAGTACATCTTGTATAGTATATTGTAGATGATTACTTATAAGTATAGGGGGATCATTCCGGATGAACATATGGAATGTTTTGTGGGATCGTACCAGTTTCTTTATCATGACTAAGAGTAATCATGAGTTTGATTGTGGGATGACAATGCTCCCATCCCCGAACCGGGGCAATATTCCATCCTTTTTGGAGTATACCATTAATACCCTTATTATAAGCGTTGTGAGAAAGATCATTTCCACCACATAGAATCCCATG
Source organism: Rubia yunnanensis (assembly GCA_037428765.1). Lineage (NCBI taxonomy): Eukaryota > Viridiplantae > Streptophyta > Magnoliopsida > Gentianales > Rubiaceae > Rubia > Rubia yunnanensis. Next base: position 79,600,466 of record CM075062.1, on the reverse strand, counting down.
AAATTTAATATTCTTGGTTTTTTATGAAATTAAAAGATGATAAAATTTCGTCATTCAAATTTTAATAAGCGCTAGTACATCTTGTATAGTAAATTGTAGATGATTACTTATAAGTATAGGGGGATCATTCCGGATGAACATATGGATTGTTTTGTGGGATCGTACCAGTTTCTTTGTCATGACTAAGAGTAATCATGGGTTTGATTGGGGGATGACAATGCTCCCATCCCCGAACCGGGGCTATATTCCATCCTTTTTGGAGTATCCCATTAATACCCTTACTATAAGAGTTATGAGAAAGATCATTTCCACTACATGGAATCACATGAAATTTAACATTCTTGGTTTTTTATGAAATTAAAAGCTGATAAAATTCCATCCTTCAAATTTTAATAAGCACTAATACATCTTGTATAGTAAATTGTAGATGATTACTTATAAGTATAGGGGGATCATTCCGGATGAACATATGGAATGTTTTGTGGGATCGTACGAGTTTCTTTGTCATGACTAAGAGTAATTATGAGTTTGATTGGGGGATGACAATGCTCCCATCCCCGAACCGGGGCTATATTCCATCCTTTTTGGAGTATCCCATTAATACCCTTACTGTAAGCGTTATGAGAAAGATCATTTCCACCAAATGAAATCACATGAAATTTAATATTCTTTGTTTTTTGTGAAACTAAAAGCTGATAAAATTCCATCCTTCAAATTTTAATAAGCGCTAGTACATCTTGTATAGTAAATTGTAGATGATTACTTATATGTATAGGGGGATCATTCCGGATGAACATATAGAATGTTTGGTGGGATCGTACCAGTTTCTTTGTCATGACTAAGAGTAATCATGAGTTTGATTGGGGGATGACAATGCTCCCATCCCCGAACCGGGGCTATATTCCATCCTTTTTGGAGTATACCATTAATGCCCTTACTATAAGTGTTATGAGAAAGATCATTTCCACCACATGGAATCACATGAAATTTAATATTCTTGGTTTTTTATGAAATTAAAAGCTGATGAAATTCCGTCCTTCAAATTTTAATGAGCGCTAGTACATCTTGTATAGTAAATTGTAGATGATGACTTATATGTATACGGGGATCATTCCGAATGAACATATGGAATATTTTGTGGGATCGTACCAGTTTCTTTGTCATGACTAAGAGTAATCATGAGTTTGATTGGGGGATTACAATGCTCCCATCCCCGAACCGGGGCAATATTCCATCCTTTTCGGAATATCCCATTAATACCCTTACTATAAGCGTTATGAGAAAGATCATTTCCACCACATGGAATCGCATGAAATTTAACATTCTTGGTTTTTTATGAAATTAAAAGCTGATAAAATTCCATCCTTCAAATTTTAATAAGCGCTAGTACATCTTGTATAGTAAATTGTGGATGATTACTTATAAGTATAGGGGGATCATTCCGGATGAACATATGGAATGTTTTGTGGGATCGTACCAGTTTCTTTGTCATGAATAAGAGTAATCATGAGTTTTATTGGGGGATGACAATGCTCCCATCCCCGAACCGGAGCAAATTCCATCCTTTTGGGAGTATCCCATTAATACCCTTACAATAAACGTTATGAGAAAGATCATTTCCACCACATGGAATCACATGAAATTTAATATTCTTGGTTTTTTATGAAATTAAAAGATGATAAAATTTCGTCATTCAAATTTTAAAAAGCGCTAGTACATCTTGTATAGTAAATTATAGGTGATTACTTATAACTATAGGGGGATCATTCCGGATGAACATATGGAATGTTTCGTGGGATCGTACGAGTTTCTTTGTCATGACTAAGAGTAATCATGAGTTTGATTGGGGGATGACAATGCACCCATCCCCGAACCGGGGCTATATTCCATCCTTTTTGGAGTATCCCATTAATACCCTTACTATAAGCGTTATGAGAAAGATCATTTCCACCACATGGAATCACATGAAATTTAACATTCTTGGTTTTTTATGAAATTAAAAGCTGATAAAACTCCGTCCTTCAAATTTTAATAAGCGCTAGTACATCTTGTATAGTAAATTGTAGATGATTACTTATAAGTATAGGGGATCATTCCGGATGAACATATGGAATGTTTTGTGGGATCGTACCAGTTTCTTTGTCATGACTAAGAGTAATCATGGGTTTGATTGGGGGATGACAATGCTCCCATCCCCGAACCGGGGCTATATTCCATCCTTTTTGGAGTATCCCATTAATACCCTTACTATAAGAGTTATGAGAAAGATCATTTCCACCACATGGAATCACATGAAATTTAACATTCTTGGTTTTTTATGAAATTAAAAGCTGATAAAATTCCATCCTTCAAATTTTAATAAGCGCTAATACATCTTGTATAGTAAATTGTAGATGATTACTTATAAGTATAGGGGGATCATTCCGGATGAACATATGGAATGTTTTGTGGGATCGTATTAGTTTCTTTGTCATGACTAAGAGTAATCATGGGTTTGATTGGGGGATGACAATGCTCCCATCCCTGAACCGGGGCTATATTCCATCCTTTTTGGAGTATCCCATTAATACCCTTACTATAAGAGTTATGAGAAAGATCATTTCCACCACATGGAATCACATGAAATTTAACATTCTCGGATTTTTATGAAATTAAAAGCTGATAAAATTCCATCCTTCAAATTTTAATAAGCGCTAATACATCTTGTATAGTAAATTGTAGATGATTACTTATAAGTATAGGGGGATCATTCCGGATGAACATATGGAATGTTTTGTGGGATCGTACGAGTTTCTTTGTCATGACTAAGAGTAATCATGAGTTTGATTGGGGGGATGACAATGCTCCCAGCCCCGAACCGGGGCTATATTCCATCCTTTTTGGAGTATCCCATTAATACCCTTACTATAAGCGTTATGTGAAAGATCATTTCCACCACATGGAATCACATGAAATTTAACATTCTTGGTTTTTTTATGAAATTAAAAGCTGATAAAATTCCATCCTTCAAATTTTAATAAGCGCTAGTACATCTTGTATAGTAAATTGTAGATGATTACTTATAAGTATAGGGGGATCATTCCGGATGAACATATGGAATGTTTTGTGGGATCGTACCAGTTTCTTTGTCATGACTAAGAGTAATCATGGGTTTGATTGGGGGATGACAATGCTCCCATCCCCGAACCGGGGCTATATTCCATCCTTTTTGGAGTATCCCATTAATACCCTTACTATAAGAGTTATGAGAAAGATCATTTCCACTACATGGAATCACATGAAATTTAACATTCTTGGTTTTTTATGAAATTAAAAGCTGATAAAATTCCATCCTTCAAATTTTAATAAGCACTAATACATCTTGTATAGTAAATTGTAGATGATTACTTATAAGTATAGGGGGATCATTCCGGATGAACATATGGAATGTTTTGTGGGATCGTACGAGTTTCTTTGTCATGACTAAGAGTAATTATGAGTTTGATTGGGGGATGACAATGCTCCCATCCCCGAACTGGGGCTATATTCCATCCTTTTTGGAGTATCCCATTAATACCCTTACTGTAAGCGTTATGAGAAAGATCATTTCCACCACATGGAATCACATGAAATTTAACATTCTTGGTTTTTTATGAAATTAAAAGCTGATAAAATTCCATCCTTCAAATTTTAATAAGCGCTAATATATCTTGTATAGTAAATTGTAGATGATTACTTATAAGTACAGGGGGATCATTCCGGATGAACATATGGAATGTTTTGTGGGATCGTACCAGTTTCTTTGTCATGACTAAGAGTAATCATGAGTTTGATTGGGGGATGACAATGCTCCCATCCCCGAACCAGGGCTATATTCCATCCTTTTTGGAGTATCCCATTAATACCCTTACTATAAGCGTTATGAGAAAGATCATTTCCACCACATGGAATCACACCAAATTTAATATTCTTGGTTTTTTATGAAACTAAAAGCTGATAAAATTCCGTCCTTCAAATTTTAATAAGCGCTAGTACATCTTATATAGTAAATTGTAGATGATTACTTATAAGTATAGGGGGATCATTCCGGATGAACATATGGAATGTTTTGTGGGATCGTACCAGTTTCTTTATCATGACTAACAGAAATCATGGGTTTGATTGGGGGATGACAATGCTTCCATCCCCGAACCGGGGCTATATTCCATCCTTTTTGGAGTATCCTATTAATACCCTTACTATAAGAGTTATGAGAAAGATCATTTCCACCACATGGAATCACATGAAATTTAACATTCTTTGTTTTTTATGAAATTAAAAGCTGATAAAATTCCATCCTTCAAATTTTAATAAGCGCTAGTACATCTTGTATAGTAAATTGTAGATGATTACTTATAAGTATAGGGGGATCATTCCGGATGAACATATGGAATGTTTTGTGGGATCGTACGAGTTTCTTTGTCATGACTAAGAGTAATTATGAGTTTGATTGGGGGATGACAATGCTCCCATCCCCGAACCGGGGCAATATTCCATCCTTTTTGGAGTATCCCATTAATACCCTTACTATAAGCGTTATGAGAAAGATCATTTCCACCACATGGAATCACATGAAATTTAACATTCTTGGTTTTTTATGAAATTAAAAGCTGATAAAATTCCATCCTTCAAATTTTAATAAGCGCTAATATATCTTGTATAGTAAATTGTAGATGATTACTTATAAGTATAGGGGGATCATTCCGGATGAACATATGGAATGTTTTGTGGGATCGTACCAGTTTCTTTGTCATGACTAAGAGTAATCATGAGTTTGATTGGGGGATGACAATGCTCCCATCCCCGAACCAGGGCTATATTCCATCCTTTTTGGAGTATCCCATTAATACCCTTACTATAAGCGTTATGAGAAAGATCATTTCCACCACATGGAATCACACCAAATTTAATATTCTTGGTTTTTTATGAAACTAAAAGCTGATAAAATTCCGTCCTTCAAATTTTAATAAGCGCTAGTACATCTTATATAGTAAATTGTAGATGATTACTTATAAGTATAGGGGGATCATTCCGGATGAACATATGGAATGTTTTGTGGGATCGTACCAGTTTCTTTATTATGACTAACAGAAATCATGGGTTTGATTGGGGGATGACAATGCTTCCATCCCCGAACCGGGGCTATATTCCATCCTTTTTGGAGTATCTTATTAATACCCTTACTATAAGAGTTATGAGAAAGATCATTTCCACCACATGGAATCACATGAAATTTAACATTCTTTGTTTTTTATGAAATTAAAAGCTGATAAAATTCCATCCTTCAAATTTTAATAAGCGCTAATACATCTTGTATAGTAAATTGTAGATGATTACTTATAAGTATAGGGGGATCATTCCGGATGAACATATGGAATGTTTTGTGGGATCGTACCAGTTTCTTTGTCATGACTAAGAGTAATCATGAGTTTGATTGGGGGATGACAATGCTCCCATCCCCGAACCGGGGCTATATTCCATCCTTTTTGGAGTATCCCATTATTACCCTTACTATAAGCGTTATGAGAAAGATCATTTCCACCACATGGAATCACATGAAATTTAACATTCTTGGTTTTTTATGAAATTAAAAGCTGATAAAATTCCATCCTTCAAATTTTAATAAGCGCTAGTACATCTTGTATAGTAAATTGTAGATGATTACTTATAAGTATAGGGGGATCATTCCGGATGAACATATGGAATGTTTTGTGGGATCGTACCAGTTTCTTTGTCATGACTAAGAGTAATCATGAGTTTCATTGGGGGATGACAATGCTCCCAGCCCCGAACCGGGGCTATATTCCATCCTTTTTGGAGTATCCCATTAATACCCTTACTATAAGCGTTATGAGAAAGATCATTTCCACCACATGGAATCACATGAAATTTAACATTCTTGGTTTTTTTATGAAATTAAAAGCTGATAAAATTCCATCCTTCAAATTTTAATAAGCGCTAGTACATCTTGTATAGTAAATTGTAGATGATTACTTATAAGTATAGGGGGATCATTCCGGATGAACATATGGAATGTTTTGTGGGATCGTACCAGTTTCTTTGTCATGACTAAGAGTAATCATGGGTTTGATTGGGGGATGACAATGCTCCCATCCCCGAACCGGGGCTATATTCCATCCTTTTTGGAGTATCCCATTATTACCCTTACTATAAGCGTTATGAGAAAGATCATTTCCACCACATGGAATCACATGAAATTTAACATTCTTGGTTTTTTATGAAATTAAAAGCTGATAAAATTCCATCCTTCAAATTTTAATAAGCGCTAGTACATCTTGTATAGTAAATTGTAGATGATTACTTATAAGTATAGGGGGATCATTCCGGATGAACATATGGAATGTTTTGTGGGATCGTACGAGTTTCTTTGTCATGACTAAGAGTAATTATGAGTTTGATTGGGGGATGACAATGCTCCCATCCCCGAACCGGGGCTATATTCCATCCTTTTTGGAGTATCCCATTAATACCCTTACTATAAGCGTTATGAGAAAGATCATTTCCACCACATGGAATCACATGAAATTTAACATTCTTGGTTTTTTATGAAATTAAAAGCTGATAAAATTCCATCCTTCAAATTTTAATAAGCGCTAATATATCTTGTATAGTAAATTGTAGATGATTACTTATAAGTATAGGGGGATCATTCCGGATGAACATATGGAATGTTTTGTGGGATCGTACGAGTTTCTTTGTCATGACTAAGAGTAATTATGAGTTTGATTGGGGGATGACAATGCTCCCATCCCCGAACCGGGGCTATATTCCATCCTTTTTGGAGTATCCCATTAATACCCTTACTGTAAGCGTTATGAGAAAGATCATTTCCACCACATGGAATCACATGAAATTTAACATTCTTGGTTTTTTATGAAATTAAAAGCTGATAAAATTCCATCCTTCAAATTTTAATAAGCGCTAATATATCTTGTATAGTAAATTGTAGATGATTACTTATAAGTACAGGGGGATCATTCCGGATGAACATATGGAATGTTTTGTGGGATCGTACCAGTTTCTTTGTCATGACTAAGAGTAATCATGAGTTTGATTGGGGGATGACAATGCTCCCATCCCCGAACCAGGGCTATATTCCATCCTTTTTGGAGTATCCCATTAATACCCTTACTATAAGCGTTATGAGAAAGATCATTTCCACCACATGGAATCACACCAAATTTAATATTCTTGGTTTTTTATGAAACTAAAAGCTGATAAAATTCCGTCCTTCAAATTTTAATAAGCGCTAGTACATCTTATATAGTAAATTGTAGATGATTACTTATAAGTATAGGGGGATCATTCCGGATGAACATATGGAATGTTTTGTGGGATCGTACCAGTTTCTTTATCATGACTAACAGAAATCATGGGTTTGATTGGGGGATGACAATGCTTCCATCCCCGAACCGGGGCTATATTCCATCCTTTTTGGAGTATCCTATTAATACCCTTACTATAAGAGTTATGAGAAAGATCATTTCCACCACATGGAATCACATGAAATTTAACATTCTTGGTTTTTTATGAAATTAAAAGCTGATAAAATTCCATCCTTCAAATTTTAATAAGCGCTAGTACATCTTGTATAGTAAATTGTAGATGATTACTTATAAGTATAGGGGGATCATTCCGGATGAACATATGGAATGTTTTGTGGGATCGTACGAGTTTCTTTGTCATGACTAAGAGTAATTATGAGTTTGATTGGGGGATGACAATGCTCCCATCCCCGAACCGGGGCTATATTCCATCCTTTTTGGAGTATCCCATTAATACCCTTACTATAAGCGTTATGAGAAAGATCATTTCCACCACATGGAATCACATGAAATTTAACATTCTTGGTTTTTTATGAAATTAAAAGCTGATAAAATTCCATCCTTCAAATTTTAATAAGCGCTAATATATCTTGTATAGTAAATTGTAGATGATTACTTATAAGTATAGGGGGATCATTCCGGATGAACATATGGAATGTTTTGTGGGATCGTACCAGTTTCTTTGTCATGACTAAGAGTAATCATGAGTTTGATTGGGGGATGACAATGCTCCCATCCCCGAACCGGGGCTATATTCCATCCTTTTTGGAGTATCCCATTATTACCCTTACTATAAGCGTTATGAGAAAGATCATTTCCACCACATGGAATCACATGAAATTTAACATTCTTGGTTTTTTATGAAATTAAAAGCTGATAAAATTCCATCCTTCAAATTTTAATAAGCGCTAGTACATCTTGTATAGTAAATTGTAGATGATTACTTATAAGTATAGGGGGATCATTCCGGATGAACATATGGAATGTTTTGTGGGATCGTACCAGTTTCTTTGTCATGACTAAGAGTAATCATGAGTTTGATTGGGGGATGACAATGCTCCCAGCCCCGAACCGGGGCTATATTCCATCCTTTTTGGAGTATCCCATTAATACCCTTACTATAAGCGTTATGAGAAAGATCATTTCCACCACATGGAATCACATGAAATTTAACATTCTTGGTTTTTTTATGAAATTAAAAGCTGATAAAATTCCATCCTTCAAATTTTAATAAGCGCTAGTACATCTTGTATAGTAAATTGTAGATGATTACTTATAAGTATAGGGGGATCATTCCGGATGAACATATGGAATGTTTTGTGGGATCGTACCAGTTTCTTTGTCATGACTAAGAGTAATCATGGGTTTGATTGGGGGATGACAATGCTCCCATCCCCGAACCGGGGCTATATTCCATCCTTTTTGGAGTATCCCATTATTACCCTTACTATAAGCGTTATGAGAAAGATCATTTCCACCACATGGAATCACATGAAATTTAACATTCTTGGTTTTTTATGAAATTAAAAGCTGATAAAATTCCATCCTTCAAATTTTAATAAGCGCTAGTACATCTTGTATAGTAAATTGTAGATGATTACTTATAAGTATAGGGGGATCATTCCGGATGAACATATGGAATGTTTTGTGGGATCGTACGAGTTTCTTTGTCATGACTAAGAGTAATTATGAGTTTGATTGGGGGATGACAATGCTCCCATCCCCGAACCGGGGCTATATTCCATCCTTTTTGGAGTATCCCATTAATACCCTTACTATAAGCGTTATGAGAAAGATCATTTCCACCACATGGAATCACATGAAATTTAACATTCTTGGTTTTTTATGAAATTAAAAGCTGATAAAATTCCATCCTTCAAATTTTAATAAGCGCTAATATATCTTGTATAGTAAATTGTAGATGATTACTTATAAGTATAGGGGGATCATTCCGGATGAACATATGGAATGTTTTGTGGGCTCGTACCAGTTTCTTTGTCATGACCAAGAGTAATCATGAGTTTGATTGGGGGATGACAATGCTCCCATCCCCGAACCAGGGCTATATTCCATCCTTTTTGGAGTATCCCATTAATACCCTTACTATAAGCGTTATGAGAAAGATCATTTCCACCACATGGAATCACACCAAATTTAATATTCTTGGTTTTTTATGAAACTAAAAGCTGATAAAATTCCGTCCTTCAAATTTTAATAAGCGCTAGTACATCTTATATTGTAAATTGTAGATGACTACTTATAAGTATAGGGGGATCATTCCGGATGAACATATGGAATGTTTTGTGGGATCGTACCAGTTTCTTTGTCATGACTAAGAGTAATCATGAGTTTGATTGGGGGATGACAATGCTCCCAGCCCCGAACCGGGGCTATATTCCATCCTTTTTGGAGTATCCCATTAATACCCTTACTATAAGCGTTATGAGAAAGATCATTTCCGCCACATGGAATCACATGAAATTTAACATTCTTGGTTTTTTTATGAAATTAAAAGCTGATAAAATTCCATCCTTCAAATTTTAATAAGCGCTAGTACATCTTGTATAGTAAATTGTAGATGATTACTTATAAGTATAGGGGGATCATTCCGGATGAACATATGGAATGTTTTGTGGGATCGTACCAGTTTCTTTGCCATGACTAAGAGTAATCATGGGTTTGATTGGGGGATGACAATGCTCCCATCCCCGAACCGGGGCTATATTCCATCCTTTTTGGAGTATCCCATTATTACCCTTACTATAAGCGTTATGAGAAAGATCATTTCCACCACATGGAATCACATGAAATTTAACATTCTTGGTTTTTTATGAAATTAAAAGCTGATAAAATTCCATCCTTCAAATTTTAATAAGCGCTAGTACATCTTGTATAGTAAATTGTAGATGATTACTTATAAGTATAGGGGGATCATTCCGGATGAACATATGGAATGTTTTGTGGGATCGTACCAGTTTCTTTGTCATGACTAAGAGTAATCATGAGTTTGATTGGGGGATGACAATGCTCCCAGCCCCGAACCGGGGCTATATTCCATCCTTTTTGGAGTATCCCATTAATACCCTTACTATAAGCGTTATGAGAAAGATCATTTCCACCACATGGAATCACATGAAATTTAACATTCTTGGTTTTTTTATGAAATTAAAAGCTGATAAAATTCCATCCTTCAAATTTTAATAAGCGCTAGTACATCTTGTATAGTAAATTGTAGATGATTACTTATAAGTATAGGGGGATCATTCCGGATGAACATATGGAATGTTTTGTGGGATCGTACCAGTTTCTTTGTCATGACTAAGAGTAATCATGGGTTTGATTGGGGGATGACAATGCTCCCATCCCCGAACCGGGGCTATATTCCATCCTTTCTGGAGTATCCCATTAATACCCTTACTATAAGAGTTATGAGAAAGATCATTTCCACTACATGGAATCACATGAAATTTAACATTCTTGGTTTTTTATGAAATTAAAAGCTGATAAAATTCCATCCTTCAAATTTTAATAAGCACTAATACATCTTGTATAGTAAATTGTAGATGATTACTTATAAGTATAGGGGGATCATTCCGGATGAACATATGGAATGTTTTGTGGGATCGTACGAGTTTCTTTGTCATGACTAAGAGTAATTATGAGTTTGATTGGGGGATGACAATGCTCCCATCCCCGAACCGAGGCTATATTCCATCCTTTTTGGAGTATCCCATTAATACCCTTACTATAAGCGTTATGAGAAAGATCATTTCCACCACATGGAATCACATGAAATTTAACATTCTTGGTTTTTTATGAAATTAAAAGCTGATAAAATTCCATCCTTCAAATTTTAATAAGCGCTAATATATCTTGTATAGTAAATTGTAGATGATTACTTATAAGTATAGGGGGATCATTCCGGATGAACATATGGAATGTTTTGTGGGATCGTACCAGTTTCTTTGTCATGACTAAGAGTAATCATGAGTTTGATTGGGGGATGACAATGCTCCCATCCCCGAACCAGGGCTATATTCCATCCTTTTTGGAGTATCCCATTAATACCCTTACTATAAGCGTTATGAGAAAGATCATTTCCACCACATGGAATCACACCAAATTTAATATTCTTGGTTTTTTATGAAACTAAAAGCTGATAAAATTCCGTCCTTCAAATTTTAATAAGCGCTAGTACATCTTATATAGTAAATTGTAGATGACTACTTATAAGTATAGGGGGATCATTCCGGATGAACATATGGAATGTTTTGTGGGATCGTACCAGTTTCTTTATCATGACTAACAGAAATCATGGGTTTGATTGGGGGATGAAAATGCTTCCATCCCCGAACCGGGGCTATATTCCATCTTTTTTGGAGTATCCTATTAATACCCTTACTATAAGAGTTATGAGAAAGATCATTTCCACCACATGGAATCACATGAAATTTAACATTCTTTGTTTTTTATGAAATTAAAAGCTGATAAAATTCCATCCTTCAAATTTTAATAAGCGCTAATACATCTTGTATAGTAAATTGTAGATGATTACTTATAAGTATAGGGGGATCATTCCGGATGAACATATGGAATGTTTTGTGGGATCGTACCAGTTTCTTTGTCATGACTAAGAGTAATCATGGGTTTGATTGGGGGATGACAATGCTCCCATCCCCGAACCGGGGCTATATTCCATCCTTTTTGGAGTATCCCATTATTACCCTTACTATAAGCGTTATGAGAAAGATCATTTCCACCACATGGAATCACATGAAATTTAACATTCTTGGTTTTTTATGAAATTAAAAGCTGATAAAATTCCATCCTTCAAATTTTAATAAGCGCTAGTACATCTTGTATAGTAAATTGTAGATGATTACTTATAAATATACGGGGATCATTCTGAATGAGCATATGGAATATTTTGTGGGATTGTACCAGTTTCTTTGTCAAGACTTAGAGTGATCATGAGTTTTATTGGGGGATGACAATGCTCCCATTCCCGAACCGGGGCAATATACCATCCTTTTTGGATTATACCATTAATACCCTTACTATAAGCGTTATGAGAAAGATCATTTCCACAACATGGAATCACATGAAATTTAATATTCTTGGTTTTTTATGAAATTAAAAGCTTATAAAATACCATCCTTCAAATATTAATAAGCGCTAGTACATCTTGTATAGTAAATTATAGTTGATTACTTATAAGTATAGGGGGATCATTCCGGATGAACATATGGAATGTTTTGTGGGATCATACGAGTTTCTTTGTCATGACTAAGAGTAATCATGAGTTTGATTGGGGGATGACAATGCACCCATCCCCGAACCGGGGCTATATTCCATCCTTTTTGGAGTATCCCAGTAATACCCTTACTATAACCGTTATGAGAAAGATCATTTCCACCACATGGAATCACATGAAATTTAACATTCTTGGTTTTTTATGAAATTAAAAGCTGATAAAATTCCATCCTTCAAATTTTAATAAGCGCTAGTACATCTTGTATAGTAAATTGTAGATGATTACTTATAAGTATAGGGGGATCATTCCGGATGAACATATGGAATGTTTTGTGGGATCGTACCAGTTTCTTTGTCATGACTAAGAGTAATCATGGGTTTGATTGGGGGATGACAATGTTCCCATCCCCGAACCGGGGCTATATTCCATCCTTTTTGGAGTGTCCCATTAATACCCTTACTATAAGAGTTATGAGAAAGATCATTTCCACTACATGGAATCACATGAAATTTAACATTCTTGGTTTTTTATGAAATTAAAAGCTGATAAAATTCCATCCTTCAAATTTTAATAAGCGCTAATACATCTTGTATAGTAAATTGTAGATGATTACTTATAAGTATAGGGGGATCATTCCGGATGAACATATGGAATGTTTTGTGGGATCGTACGAGTTTCTTTGTCATGACTAAGAGTAATCATGAGTTTGATTGGGGGATGACAATGCTCCCATCCCCGAACCGGGGCTATATTCCATCCTTTTTGTAGTATCCCATTAATACCCTTACTATAAGCGTTATGAGAAAGATCATTTCCACCACATGGAATCACATGAAATTTAACATTCTTGGTTTTTTATGAAATTAAAAGCTGATAAAATTCCATCCTTCAAATTTTAATAAGCGCTAGTACATCTCGTATAGTAAATTGTAGATGATTACATATAAATATACGAGGATCATTCCGAATGAACATATGGAATATTTTGTGGGATTGTACCAGTT